>JAHWFO010106747.1:469281-508350 GCA_023313115.1 Rhysida immarginata
AGTCTGCTAACTCTTCATTATCTCCAGCTACTGATCATTTTTAAAGAGTTTCATGAAATTGTTAAGTACTAAGAACTCTCTTTTCTAAGAAAAACCTGAATAACAGGAATTCTATGCATTGTTACAAATTGAAACTTATCCATATTGCATCATCATTTTATGTTCATTGTTATAATTCTTGGAAAGGATTGCTTTATCATTGCATCATCATTTTGAGCTCATTGTTATTGGTGAATTGCGTGTTGAAACCATTGTTGATACCTATTGTTGCACAAACTTTTATTTGCATTGTTGGTCATGAGATATATATTGTTGGTCCGTGCAGAGTGTTTGTGAATTGCGTGTTGATACCATTGTTGCAAAAACTTTGTCTTACATTGTTGGTCATGCGATATTTCTCATTAATATGCCCTGCCATAACCATGAATATCGATTTTTTATCAATAATTATTATTTTTTCGAAATCTGAAGTGGACAGTGACCTTCCTCATGGTTTGAAGGTCATGTATGCGAAATTTCATCAAGATCGGAATAAGACTGTAGATTTGTATAAAAAACATACAAACAAACAGACCCACAGACCCACAAACATCCTTCTTTATATATATAGAAGATAATGATTAACTAGGAAAATTCTCTTTTATAAATTTTAATTTCAAAGTAAATAAAATAAAATATACAGATCACGAATTATAATCCAGAGTGTTGTTAATTTGTACGAGATTTACAAATTATAATTTCCCCTTGAATAACTAACTGGACCATATTCTCATACATATTGGTCAAATCGTTTTTTAAAAAGATCCAATATTTCAGTTCACAAGTAATTATATTTTTAGTTAATTGCTCTTTACAATATTTGGATTAATAAATTGATTATTATATTGAAATGAGAATTATTTCTTCCTTTTCGTTTTTTGTTTAAAAAAAACAATTTAAGTATCATTTCAAAAGTATTTTAGGTTACCAGATTTTCTTTTAATTTAAAATTTTAAAATATTTTAAAATCAATTAGCTCATATTTGATAAATTATGTTAGGTTTGTTTATCGATAGCAATTAAACTTTTAAATATCATTCCAGTATAAATGACCTGCCTTTACAAATAGTCCATTATTATCAGATTAACAAAATTAAAAACTGCATTTTTTTTTATTATTTTAAAACAATTTTGTGATACACCTTTTAAAAATTTTTTATAGTTTAAACATCTAACTGACATTTCAGTAAACATAGGTATAAACTAAGCTAAAGAATAAATTAAAAACTGACCTTACGAATCTGTGGATGCTAGAATACTTGAGAGAGAGAAAGGAGACTCTACTTGTCCACAAGAACATTTTAATACACCATATATGTATACATTTCGGTCACAATGTGGCCTTCTTCAGTATGACTCAGGTTACACAATCGACAATCGAACAGTGAAGTGTACATTTGTTAGGATGGGACGAAAGCAGCGCTTTCACAAAGCTCATCCAACCAGAATAAACTCCAAATTATACAAAAAAGTAGTCAAGAAGCCTAACCAACCCAAGAGGTCTTCCACATTATACAAAATAGAAAATAAGATTGATGATTGTCAGAAACAAAAAACAAACGAAATAAAAAAAAATACAAGGAGAAATAAGATTATCACATCTTCCAGTAGTCTGGAAAAGAGACGCTGCTAATATCTTCAAAATTGATGTCAAGAACGTGCCCCGGTTTATGATACTTCGTATGCCAGTTCATATTCATTGAGTTCTTCAGTATCCCTTTCACAAGCTTATTGTCGTGAGTCTTCATCTTCTGTATCATAATCAAAAGGAGATCCTGTATGAACTTTCCGATATGGGCCATGTTTAAATCCAAGTGGATGTTTTGGTTTTTCACCGTCCTTCTGTCCAGCTGGGCAATGGTCCTCAGGGTAACATTCTGGAATGACTGTAGTTCACTCCATCTGGTTTTACAGATAGTCGCCCACGCAGGCATGCCATAGAGGAGTATGGTCCGGGTAATCGATTTGTACCGAAGTAGCTTGTTGTCAATGCTGAGGGCGCTGTTGCGACCCATGAGAGCTATGATACTGTACTTAGCCCTCTTCGCTTTGTTCAGAGCATAGGACATATGCTGGTTCCATGAGATTCTTGAGTCAATGATAACTCCCAGATACTTGTAGTTGTCCACCCAGTCCAGTTTCTTATTGAACAGAACAAGAGAATCTGAGGGATTCTGGAGCTTCCTATTGAGGTACAAGGCCTTGCACTTTCCGACGTTAAGGTTCAACTTCCAGCAGTTAAACCAGTCTTCGAACTGCTTCAAGGCGCTCTGCAGCCGAGTGATAACGTGAGCCGGCTGGTGTGCCCATGTCTTAATGGCAGTGTCATCCGCATAAAAATACAGATTACAATTTTCGGGTTTCCGGAAATCATGTACAAAGTAATTAAATAGCACAGGCCCGAGGACAGAACCCTGAGGGACACCGGCCTTTACAACACGGGGTGTGGAAAGATTTTCTCCAACTTTGACTTGATAGAATCTGCCGTCAAGAAAGTATTTCACCATCAAGATCAAATCGGCAGGGAACCCGTCTCTGATCATTATGTAGACAAGGCCCTCATGCCACACTTGGTCAAAAGCTTTACTGACATTGAGAAATACCACCCCACAGTACCTGGATAGGTTCAGGGGGGTGCTCAGGTCTTCAACGAGCCTCCATATCTGCATCGGACAAGAGTGGGCAGCACGAAAGCCAAACTGTTCTTCCCAAAAAAGGTCATTTGCTAGACAGTGATCTTGGAATCTGACAGGGATCGTTCTCTCCAACATCTTGGACATCGAGGGTAGCAAGCTAATAGGTCGGTAGCTCGCGGGAATTGCAGGATTTTGCCCCTGCTTGGGGATACTCAACACAATAGATTTCTTCCAAGCCACAGGGAAGTAAGAAAATTTCCAGCAGTCGCTAATGATATTGGTGAGAAAGTCAATAAAGTTGTTTGGGAGATTCATAAGGGCGTTATTACTCACCTTGTCTTTTCCTGGAGCTTTCTTCTTATTCAGTTTACTTATGATGTTGGCGATCTCTCCATCCTCGATGTTGTACTTCGTTAAATGCTGCGGGACTTCATCAATGTTGACAATACCTTCTTCCACACGCTGAGACATGATTTGGCTCTCGGGCTTATCGTTGGTAGGAGTAACAAACTGCATTTGGGCAAGGGGTACGTCATTTTCATCGAGGCAACCTTCTAGGATGCTAAGGGTTTCTTTAATTGGTATACTGGGAAACATCGATACTACATCAAATGAAACGAGGATGTGGTTGTCAGGGATGGAGATAGGCTATATTTTACTGGTGAGTTCTAAACTGTTCTTAATAGAGAAGTTTTGGCCACAAAGTTTCAAATCTTTAAACTTATGATTAAGGATCTCCGCAGTAATACTCGTATTATCAGTATTATCGACTATCGGCCTCATGGCATTGCCAGTTTTATGCGTCTTAGGTAAACAGTATAACCTTGGCAAGCGAGGATTACTGGGAATTAGATTATGAGTAAATCTATTTTTGAAGATTGACTTACAGTTCGCGATGCATTCTTTAGTTTTCTTAACAAGGGAATCCAGAGGGTTTTGGTCGATATTATTGTATGGTTCTTGTGCGATGAATTCTTTCACGCCTTCTACATAGGTGGATTTATTTAGGATGACAAGATGGTTGCTCCTGTCATCTTTTAAATAATACCAATCTTTGGCTCTAAGTTTTTTAATGATATTTCTTGTTTCTCCATACAATTGCTCATTTTTGACCTCCTGAATTACCCCTTTTTTGTGTAAACCAAACATGATGCCCTGCATTCCGATTGGTCCCTCCTCTTTATATAAACTTGTATCTGAACTTGTGTAACCTGAGTCATACTGAAGAAGGCCACATTGTGACCGAAATGTATACATATATGGTGTATTAAAATGTTCTTGTGGACAAGTGGAGTCTCCTCTCTCTCTCTCTCAAGTATAGGTATAAACGTTTTTATTTTAATGAATACATTAAAAACAAACAACAACTTTCACTCAAGAAATAAGCACCACGCTTGTACACCCGTGTATAATAGCTATTTCAAAGCCTTAATTTCATAGTGAAAAAAAATAAACAGGCCTTATCACACCATCGAAAGATGTAGTAAACCTGTACAAAATTTTAGAAAAAATCATTAGGAGTGAATTTTATAATCTAGGAGAGCAAACAGCAATAAAATTGAATACGCTTATCAAAATTCTAACAAAAACATTACATTTTATAACCGAAAACAAAATTAATATTTTCAATAATTTAACTCACCATTCATTTGAAATGAGTCTTTCTGACGATCATGTGCATCAACTTATTAGACTTATTGTCATCACACACTGTAATATTCGATATCACCATGAAACCAAGCGGCTGACAGAAAGAATAAGTGGAGAAAATATACGCAGTGTCTTATCACGACTTATTATATTTAAAAATCAATAAACAATAAATCATTTTAAATTTTTTGTGTAACTCAAGCTATTTATCGAAACTCCACTGGTAATGCTGTATGAAGAGGCTTCAAGTTTTTTATTTAGCAATACAAATGAAAATCTTTACTAGGTATTAAAAACTGATTAAGTTACAAGAATCAACTTTTTTAATAATAAAAATCAGTTAAAGCTGAAAAAATAAATTTATCCTTCCTTTAGTTTCATTTACTTTAACCATGGATGAAGAAATAACTTTGCTTCTTTATTTTTCTTCATCTATGCTTTCACTTGTCTCTGGCTAACGCCTCCATTATAACGATAGGAGTTTCGAGTTGTACGTGCTCTTCTAAAAATTCGTAAGGCGTTGAATCAGCTATTGAAAGTCATTAAAAGTATACGTTATCGTTAGTTAATGCAATGAATTTTTATTTTAAAAAAATCACAAAAGAAGTTATGCTTAATAAAACCTCCTGAAATCATCTACAAAGACAGCTGAAATTACATTGAGAACATATGCCGCGTTAGGTTTCTGTCATTCGCATCATGGCGATCGCTGCACTTCCGGTGGCTCCAGTAGCGCTCAGCGAAATGAATGGGGCACTGCCAGTCTCTTACTTTCATTTGTCTCTGGTACAGACGCTGAGCAATTTTTAACTTAGCACTATAACTTTTTAACAGAGCCTCAGATCGAAAAACGCGACTAGACTTTTTTGCTCAGAATTTCACCCTCTACCTGCCTTTTCATTTTGGCACGAGCTTTTAGAATCACCCTGTATAGTCTTCCCATTTCCATTAATGATTTTTCTTTACATTAGTATTTTCTTACTTAAATTTCATTTACGAACGACAGTATTATCATAAATCAAATATGCCGCCAAATTATATGTCATATACCTTTCCGCGACACATTTTATTGTTATATTTTTATTTATATTACATTAACCCATAATTACTCTCTTTAATGTTAAGCTTAATCATTGCAATAGATTCACAATTATCTGTTCTTTCTACAACAAATAAAAATGGAGACAATAAACTAACAATATCTACTTTGGTTAATATCCACAGTTCATAAAACGAGTGGAGAAAATGTGTGGTCGAATTATATTGACCCCATGGGAGTGCTTAAGTGTTAAGGTTCTCCCTTTCTTTTATATATAGAATGAAGGTAGGAGAATATGATTCTCAATAAGAATTCCTGGCTACAACCTCAAAGTGGTAAAAGCGACTCCATCGGTGGTTTCCCAAACGAATGACCAGATGTTAAGTTCGAGAAAGAGATATCCGGTGTTAAAGGGCAAATGACACCAAATCGGAAGTTGATTCCATATAGTTTTGAATACTATCCTGATACTAAATATCAATTTTATTCTTTTTTTGCTTTCATATCTAATAAAGAAATCATAATTTAAAGGCCACTTCCAGTAATATAAATTCATTTTGTACTTTGTTAAAAACTCTTGCAAGAGCGTTACTTATGACGTCAACTTAGCCAAACCAAGGCTGATGAGATTTACTTGCCTCGTCAGCCTCGATTTATCTAAAATGTCTGATGTAATGTGCAGTTTATTTGTTGTGTCTTTCTTAAAAAATTTCTAACTTTTTGAAAAAAACTTGTTTTTTTATGGTACATTCTTTCTGATTATTTATTATCTAGATAGCGATATTTTTGGTGTTATTTGCCTTTTCATAAAGTATCAAAGCGTTCCACTTTAATGCCTACAACAAGTTTGGTGTCAGAATTTGTACTGATATACAGGGTGATTTACATCGAATGTAAAATACTTAAAGGGGGTATTATAGAGGTTAAGATTAACACAAAACGTCCTATGAACATGGGTTCAAATATGAACGATAACTGAGATATGAACAGAAATAAAAATGCCGCCACCAAGATCAAGAAGTTAATAACTCAGGTTCTGTAAAGCCTAGATTAATGCAATATGGGGGAATAACAAGGTACATAAGACTGTGTATACCGTTAAAATTTGATTGAATTCCAACGAGAAGTTTCCGAGTTACACAGTCAAAATTGTGACAAGTGCTAGTTAGTACTCACAAGTGAACACGTATTATGATGTTGAATGAGTAACTTGGAAACTTCTTGTTAGAATTAGATCAAATTTTAAAGGTATACACAGTCTTATGTACTCTGTTATTCCTCCAAATTTCATTAATCTAGGCTTTACAGAATCTGAGTTATTAACTTCTTGATCTTGGTGACGGCATTTTTATTTCTGTTCATATCTCAGTTATCGTTCATATTTGAACCCATGTTCATAGGTCGTTTTGTGTTTATCTTAACCTCTATAATACCCCCTTTAAGTATTTTACATTCGATGTAAATCACCCTGTATAGTAAAAAGTTTTGTAATTTCGAAACTCACGTCACTTGACTCGTGTCACAAAGAAAACGATAATTTATACATTCCATGACAAGGTAGTGGTATTTTAGGACATCGGGAATAGATGAGAAGTCCATCTATGCCTGATTATATCATATAATTTGAATATAATTTGAGCAAGTGCGTAAAAGAAATAATAACAGACGGTTTTTATAAAATGCAAATTTTATAAACTTACATGCAAATTTAGTTAATATGCAAATTTCACATCACTAGAAATGCAATTTTGAATTATATCCATTTATTTGTGTGGCATATGTAATAAAAAAATATCTCTTTTATATTGCCAAAAATCGCCATCTTTTAACAGAAACAAATAAGTACCGTTAGGGGTGTACGAGTACAGTACCTGCCTTCACTAATTCGTACTGTACAAAGAGTACATTACTAAAAATGTGTTACTATATTGTATTTCTGGCCTTAACCTCAAGCACATAGTGGCGACCTTGAGTGGAGAAGTTTGAACTACTCAATTGAAAACGGTGCGATTGCCACGCCAGTGTGCGTTAAAATATTCGCCTATTATTTAGCAGTTTTTAGCGCGCTCCTGTGTAAAACGGTATTTCGTAGAAAGCTACGGTACTAAACTACGAAACTTAACTGAAGTAAGAAGAGCTATAAAAAGGAATGAAATTCATCCCACAATTCAATGGAGCTAACGCTATTGCCATTATGCATAAAAATTTTCGAAAACTTCCATCCTTAACCAATGATAAGGCTCGACATTGTACAACTATTACAGTAATTCAAGAAATTAAATGAAAAATAATGTAAACTTGAAATTTATAATTAAAAAGATGCCATTCCTCGAATAAATTTCGCATGTGGAATTACAGTTCAATCCCGTTAAAACGAAGGGACCACCGGTTTACTTCGTTAAAATGAAAACTTTGTTAAATTGTGATATTCCATGTCAGCCGGTGTCACATGGACTAGGTGGAAACATAGTGCGATGTTCTTTTGTTAAGTTTGGGTTGTTGCGAGCATGCCACCATGAGAGGTGGAGCAAATGTAATTAAATATTTGGCAGTTGTATTTATGTTTTGTTTTCATATTCTCCTAATTATACGGGGTAGGACCTCGTTATTGTATTATTGTTATTTTATTATCGTTGTAGTAATTTTCTTGTTGCAGCGCAGATTTCGCCGCAACAGAGATCATAATTGTTGGCAGCTGACAGTGTTTTCTCGGGTAAGAGTTTACGAGAAAACGATGTTAATCTCCGAACAGATGATTGTTATCTTTGTTTTTTTAGAGAGATGGGATTTTTGCATTCGTACTGAACGGACATGATAGCCTTGTGTTTGATACTTTCGAACAATAATTTTTAATGTCGGCCATGTTTATGAGGGACGCATGAGTTTGATAGTTTTTTTTAGTTCTCATAAGCTACTGCTTTAACGTTTAGCTATTATTTTCAAATAAAATTCTGTTGATGTTTTATTTTCGTTTTGTCGTTTTGCGTGAATACACTGTCCTAGACATGATACTGTAACCACATTCTAATTCAATGGAGAGAATTTGCGTCTGAGACCGACGCCGTGCATTGCAGGCAAGCTTCACATCAATTCCAGTTCCAAAACTGATGAAGACGAGTGGGTGAGTGATAAAACTTTGTACTTTCTTCGCGTGGACGAACCGTCTTAGAGGGGTCCCTGTAAAACTTTCTTATGACGAAGCTGCTTAGAATTGAAAGTTCCTAACCAAGAATAAAGGGCGGTTTTATTTTGTGATTGTCGCATCTTAGGAACACGACGTTTTAGTATTGTGTATACAGCTCCAGATTACAAAGATTATTGTAAATGAACAGTCTGCAATTAGTAATCAGTTTAATTAAGGACTGAACTGGTGTACGGCTTACGATTTCTGCTGATTCACCTTGTGGCGATCTTGTAACAGTGGTGCAGCTAGGCAGATTCATTTCACCTCAGGATAGTAAATGACAGTATTGGAGGCTGAAACAGAGGCTGAGACTTTTGGAAACTCGAGCAACCTTGTAGTGCATCACAGCATGCCTGTGCTTAGGTATAGTAGCGTTGTCGTATTTGCTTAAAAGGGGAGATCCACCTGTCCTGTTGTATGAACATCTGTACGACGAGGTCACTTGATTTAAGGGTTTACAGTGTTCTCCTCTTCGAGTAGCAGTAAATAAAGGGGACACATGACGTCGCGATTGACGTTTTGGTACAGTTAGTTTAGTCTTGTAGTACTAATGGCTCCACCGCCAGGTAGGATGTAACCATAGACTGTGCACATTTAGCGCCTAGGCTGTATTGAAGAGGGAAGGGAATCTGTTTTGCTGGGTTTTAGTAACAAATGCTAATCTTTCTATATATATAACTAGAAGAGGTACTCGGCGTTGCCAGGGATAATTACGATGTCTTGAAGCAAAAATTGGCCATTCATTACTTTGTGTAGTCTAGCGGTTGCCGATTCTTCTATTTACTTGCTTCCCATTTGCTCAATACAGCACGGAGCTAAAGGTTTGCTTTCTCTGTCGTCTTTCCACTCTTTCTCAATAGTCTGCTAACTCTTCATTATCTCCAGCTACTGATCATTTTTAAAGATTTTCAAGAAATTGTTAAGTACTAAGAACTCTCTTTTCTAAGAAAAACCTGAATAACAGGAATTCTATGCATTGTTACAAATTGAAACTTATCCATATTGCATCATCATTTTATGTTCATTGTTATAATTCTTGGAAAGGATTGCTTTATCATTGCATCATCATTTTGACCTCATTGTTATTGGTGAATTGCGTGTTGAAACCATTGTTGATACCTATTGTTGCACAAACTTTTATTTGCATTGTTGGTCATGAGATATATATTGTTGGTCCGTGCAGAGTGTTTGTGAATTGCGTGTTGATACCATTGTTGCAAAAACTTTGTCTTGCATTGTTGGTCATGCGATATTTCTCATTAATATGCCCTGCCATAACCATGAATATCGATTTTTTATCAATAATTATTATTTTTTCGAAATCTGAAGTAGACAGTGACCTTCCTCATGCTTTGAAGGTCATGTATGCGAAATTTCATCAAGATCGGACTAAAACTGTAGATTTGTATAAAAAACAGACCCACAGACAGACAGACCCACAGACAGACCCACAAACATCCTTCTTTATATAGATAGAAGATTTTGATTTTACTTATTATTTATTAATTATTTTGTTAATTTTAATTATTATTTTATTTTTCATTTTTATTTAATAAATATTATTTATTGTATTCCAGGGTTTTTGTGTCTCGTCCTTTTCTCTTATAAATATCCTTTTGTTGGCCGAGAGCGCTGAGGCGGAGGTCTTATCGCTCTCGCAACCAGCAAGTTGCGGGTTCGAATCCCGCTTGGGGCATGGATGTTTGTGATTGTCCTTTATTATAAAAAGAAAACCCCATGTTGGGCTTCGGCCTGTTTGGGGCAACCCGCGGGTTTAGATTATTATTATCATTATTATTATTATTATTATTATTATTATTATTATTATTAAATAATTATTTATATAATTTTTAATGTAAAATTTTTTGATGAAAGTGCACCACAAAATGAAAAATTTTTTTCTATATTCAATAACTATATTGTGCAACATTGTGTAGTTTATGCACAAAGCAGTAAAAAAAATCGATTTTTAAATGTTCATGACATTTTATTCATAATTCAGATCAATGAATCAATGATCTTTTTCGATATACATATCAGCTCACACATACGGTGTTTTATGGCTCTTTTCATTTCATATGTCGTCTTTCATCTCCTCAATCAAAAGACATTTAATTATTAATCTTTTACCTCTATTCAACTTTACACATTTTTGCGAACGATGTGACTACGAATGAAAACATGCGTGAAAAACTACTAGTGAAAAATCAAAAAATCGCAGATGCTCCGAGCAAAATGGTACCCAATGGTTATCATTCAACGTTTAATCATTGCACTATCATCGTTGAACAGTTATCGCGATAGTCGCACCGAGGAACATGTAGCTTAAAGCTGACAGCTGCAGCATAAGAACGGGCCCCTCAGAGGATGTTCAGTTCCACACGCCTGCTTGTGCAATGATAAAAAAGGAAAGGTTGGTAGTTGTGTTGACTCTGGGAGAGTTTGTGCCACTTGACACGATAGATGTTCGTGAGGCAGATGTAAGCCCTGCTCGTGCCCTGCAGGATGTCATTAGACATGAAAATCAAACCCCCTATGTTGAAACCCCTGGTTAGGAGGCAGAACAATCTGGTTTGAACGAGGTGGTACGTGTGGATGTAATGCCAGAGGAACACGTTACTACTATGCCCTCTGACAATAGTCCACTTTACTACTGTCTAGCGATGTCATGGCAGAGGTTGAAATGAATTATACCGATGAAAGTGAAGTCAATGCTGAGACCGTAGAAGGTGATCATGCCTCAATATGCTCACTAGAGGGAGCAATGCAGGAATCACTTCCACTGCCGTGCTCTGGATGGACACTTCATCAGGTGTTCAGAGGATGGAGAATCAGCTGGGTGTGTGCAGTGAAAAATACGTCCAGCCTATGTATGAAATCATAGCTGACGATTGCTGCAACTCAGGTGACCATGGCGATGATTCTCGGAAGGGGATGTTTTTAAGAGCACCGTATGTGACATTCTATGTCAGTGGGTGTCACATGAGCCAGGCGGAAACGTATTGCGTTGTTCTTTTGTTAAGTTTTGGTTGTTGCGAGCATGCCACTATGAGAGGGGAAAATATGTGATTAAATATTTGGTAGTTATGTTTACGCTTTGTTTTAGTATTCCTCTAAATATTTATACCGGGTAGTACCTCGTAATTGTACAGGATACGTAAGGTATTAGAGGACAGATTCACGTCAAGAACGAAAACAGAGATATAAGTCGAGATAATAAATTTATTATCGAAACATATCATGAGCATAAACAAGGAAACATTTTATTATATGGCTATTCAATGAATCCGCCTTCAGCTTCTATAACTGCTTCAATGCGAGATCGAAACCGTCGACATGCGAATCAAATGGTCATGGTTCATACATGGTTCATTCGAACAATGGCAGCTTTCAGTTCATCTTTGGTGATATGGGGGTGTTCATTGTCCTCTCTCTCCACAACGCTCCATACTTAGTAGTCCAACAGGTCAGGGGAGTTAGGAGGCCTAAGATTAGGGGGTTATATGATCATAGAAGTTGTCAGCCATCCATTCCTGTGTCATGCGAAACTTGTGTGTTGGGGCATAACACACGAGTGATATCTGTTTTCATGGACAACATTTCTGATTGTTCCTTCCGACACATGGAGATCTTTGTCAAGTGACCTCATCTATGCTCAGGGGATTGTCATTGATGTCCTACTGCAGTTTCTGAATAAATTCAAGTGTTCTGATGAAGTCAGAGCGTGAGGCATGCTTTTTACGCTTTACTATTTGTGCAACATTGCCATCTTCGGTCTCCAACTCCTTCCGCACTTTGTGGACAACTGATCTTGCGACCTTTAGAAATCGTGATATCTCTAAATCGCAGTGCTCTGCCGTTATTGCCATGATTACTGCATGTCTCTTCATGATTTGTGTTACATGATGGTCCGCCATTTTGCTTTCCAGAAGCGGAAAGGACATACAATTTACTGTTGTGCAGCAGTAGCCAAATGAAGGTGTCCTCAAATACCTTATGCACGCTGTAATATTGCTGTTTTATCATCGTTGTAGTAACTTTCTTTGTTGCAGCGCAGATTTAGCTGCAACAGGGATCGTAATTGTTGGGAGCTGACATCGTTTTCTAGGGTATGGTTTGTCAAGAAAACGACGTTCGTCTCCCAACAGATGATTGTTATCTTTGTTTTTTTAAAGAGAGATGTGATTTTAAATTCCTATTGAATGGACATGAAGCTTTCCTCATGTGAGATAGCGATGTGTTTGATGCGTTTGAACATTAAGTTTTGATGTCGGCCATGTTTATGAGCGACGCATGAGTTGGTTTTTTTTTGCGTTCACATAAGCTTCTGCTTGTGTGAAGGAATTAAATTTTAACCGTTTAGCTCTTACTTTCAAATAAATTCTATTGAAGTTTTATTTTTGTTTCGTCATTTTACGTGAATACACCTTGACATGATACTGTAACTGCATTCTACTTTGGAGAGAATTTCCATGCGAGATCGACACCACGCAATTTCTGCTGTTTCACCTTGTGATGATCTTGTAACAGTGGTGCAGCTAGGCAGATTCATTTCACTACAGGATAGTAAATGACAGTCTTGGAGGCTGAAACAAGGGTAGCACAGAGGTTGGGAGTTTTGGAATCTCGAGCAACCTTGTAGTGCATCGCAGAATGCCTGTGGTTAAGTATATTAGCTCTGTCGTATTTCTTTACAAGAAGAGATCCACCCGTCCTTTTGTCACTACATGACAGAGTCACTACATTTTAGGAGTCACAGTTTTTCCCCTTCGAGTAGCCTGCATGGGTACCAGTAAATAAAGGGGACACGTGAGGTCGTGAGTTTTGGTACAGTTAGTTTTGTCTTGTAGTAAAAATGGCTCCACCGACAGGTAAGATGTAACCTTAAACTGTGCACCTTTGAAGGGGGAAGAGAACCTGCTTTGGTGGGTTCTAGTAACAAATTGCTAATCATAGATAAAAGAAGAGCCAGTATTGGCAGATGTAACAGATAGCAAACTGAATATTGTAGCTTTATTTTGCGCATATTGAACCAGAGGGGCCCCTTTCCTTATGCCCTTGATATATAGAGTAACCAGAGACAAATGAAAGAAAGAGACTGGCAGTGACCTCCCCTTTAGTGGTTCTTTTGCGCCGTCATATTGGGACTGGTAAGAAACAGCTGATCGCCCGAGGCAATGCATGTGAATCAATCGGTTTGGTTTGGTTTGGTTTGGTTTGGTTTGTTTGGCAATAACGTCCTTTTCAACTGCTATGGTCATTTCAGGACAGCGTTATAGGGGATGCAAATTTTGCCTCGCAAAGGTTCTTTAACGTGCAGCTAGCAAATGACTACACGGGACCAACAGCTTTACTTCCCTTCTAAAGGAATTGCGTGATCTCAGGATTTTCCCCCTGAAAAAAATCTTCGTCCTCCTCAGCCGGGATCGAACCTGCGTCCTTAGGCATCAGAGGCGTTCACGCAACCACTGAGCCACCGACGCTGATGTGAATGAATCACAAACAATTTTTTTTTAATATCTACCAAGATATCTGGTTGTATTTATTCCGGTACCACCAGGAATACTTGCTATATTAACCAAAAAAATAATAATCCAATTCGTTCCATCTGAGAAAATAGTTATTTGGTGATAAATAACCAACGGAGGAAGAGATTATACAATTAAGTAGGAAAATTATCCTTTACAATATATAATTTGAAAGTAAATAAATAAAATATACAGTTCACCAATTATAATCCAAATTATTGTTGATTCGTACGAGATGTGTTAATTATAATCTCTTTTCTAATACTTAACTGGACCACATTCTCATACATATTGGTCATATCGTTTTTTAAAAAGATCCAATACTTCAGTTCTATAATTTAGTATTAGTTAATTGCTTATTACAATAGGTGGATTAATAAATTGCTTATTTTATTGAACTGAGAATTATTTCTTCTTTTTCTTTTAATTTAAAATTTTAAAGTATTTGTATTTTAAAAATTCGTTAGGCATTGAATCAGTTATTTAAAGTCATTAAAAGTATACATTATCATTAGTTAATGCAATAAACTTTTTTTAAAAAACTCAGAAAACAGGTTATGCTTACTAATACTTCCAGAAATTACTACAAAAACAGCTGAAATTACATTGAGAATACACGCCGCCTGAGGTTTTTGCCAATAGCAACAAGGCGAATGCTGCACTTCCGGTGGGACCAGTAGCACTCAGCGAAATAAATAGGGCACTCTCATTCTCTTTCTCTCATTTGTCTCTTGAGTGTAACACATTAAACGCAGCATTATATTTTGTTTAGTTATAGTAAAACCTTTTGTCTGTCTGTCAATGTCTACCTCCACAATCTAGCTCCGAACTCCTGATGGATATTCCACGTGAAGTCAACACACTTACTAGTCCATAGGTGGGGTGTGGTCACGGGGTCCCGTCACAAAATCAAGATTGCAAGTTCATTTACGAATAAATGAAAAAATGGCTTATTTTAAACCGAGAATATACATTTTTTATGTTTATCCTTAATTATGGAAAATATCAACCAAAATTTGCTTTTTAAATGTAAAGTTTGGATTGTGAAATGATCTGTAGTGTAACAGTAACGCTTCATCCTTATTGGAAATCATGATTAAAAACGGAGGTTTTAATTTTGCTGCTAAGTCTTTGCGACTGTAAATAGTAGTCTGTGTGCATAATTTCAGTAAATAAATTGAACATGATGAAGATTTTATTTTTTAATGGTTCCTGTTTTCAGATGTTTAAACTAATTTAATATAATTACAATACTAGTGTTACATTGTAAGTCTTGTTTGCATCTTTCGTAGCATTACACGAATAAAATAGTTCCATTTCAGGTGACTGACTTAGCTCCATTTTAATGCAATTCTTTAAGTTTTTCCTTCTGTTTAATACTAAATACCATAGATTTAGTTCAAATTTTATAGTACTGTATTGCACGTATTAAAATATTAAAATAATTGAACATTAATACAGTATTTTTTTTGAAGAATTACGAGTTTAACAAAACTTTGCGCCACTCTCACGCAGGACTACCGGAATGCCATCGTTTTACTACCGTTTATTGATTTAAATTCCCACAACGTATTGAAAATAGTAATGAATAAGATGTTTCAAAACAATACTGTATTTCTTAAAAATATTTCTTCGAATAGAAACATCATCTTCAAATCGTTTTGTTTATAGGCCTCTACTGTAAGTCAAGTTGCTGTGCGGGTAAGTGGCAACCAACTCTATGTTAATGGATATCCAGCTGAAGTCACTAATTTTTATTACTATGCATTTATTACTATGCACTTGTGATTTATTTATTAATTACGAGTTGTTTCGAAGTTTTTTTTCTTTACCAGATTCTATATACCTTTAACTATTTTTCTAGATAGTTTCCAATTATATTTAAATACTTGTCATAGCAATTAATGAACTTTTGCATGCTCACTTCATAGAAGTCTGCCGCCAGTGAGGAAAGCCATGCGGTTTTCATTTCTTCATTGTTGATGAAATGCAGACTTCGACAAACTCCTTTAGGTGTCAGCACAGGTGGTACTCATTGGATCGAGATCCGTATTGTTATGCAGATGGTCAAGTTGCTCCCAACCAAAAGATCTGATTAGTTGTGAACAACTTCACCATCCACCTTACAATTCGGACCTCGCATCCAGTGACTACCCATCTATTCTGAGATCTAAAGGAGTTCATCGACAGCCTGCATTTCAGCGATGATGAAGAAGTGAAAACTGATTGGCTTTCCTCACTGACAGCAGACTTCTACAAAGTGAGCATGCAGAAGCTCATTCAGGGATATGACAAATGTTTAAATGAACTTGGAAACTAAGTGGAAAAATAGTTAAAGATAAATACAGGGTGCGGCAGGTATTTGAGAACACGTGAGTATGATTTAATAGTCTATACGTCATACTATTTAACAATTCCTAAACGAAGCAGACGAACATGGAGGTTCTAAATATAACCCAGCAAATGAAGCGACATGCTGTCATCATCTCCTTGGCTGCAGGACACTCCGACTCTGAGATTGCTGCATTCCTGAAATTCGCCCGTTTGTTCGTGTTCAAAATTCGGCGAGAACTGGACGCTGCTAGTGGACGATGTGCCAATCGTTTCACAGAGGAAACGACACTGTCGGCACTCGGACTATATCAGGACGCCAGAATTCATCCGTTCTGTCCAAGCTGCAATCGATGAGAACCCTAGGAAGTCCCTAAGGACACTCGGGAGGGAGCTGCAGGTTAATGAGGCGACCATTCGACGTGTTGTGTATGAAGACCTCTGTAACAAGTTGTATGTATTGCGGAGGGGACAGTTCATGTCCGAGACAAGCAAGAAGAATCGACTGGACAGTGCCAAGCGCCTCATCAACAACTGAAGCATCCGGAGGAACCAGGAATGCTGTGGTTCTTCTCCAATGAGAAAAACTTCGTGCAAGACCAGAAAGTGAACTGCCGAAACCCTCCAGGAAGTTCCAACCATCATGCTTAGGAAATTTTCAGCCTCAGTGATGGCTCTGGGCGTCGTGAGCAGTGAAGGCGACATGATGCCTTTACATTTCTTCTTTCAACGTCTGAGAGTCAACGCTACTGCTTACACCGATGTGTTGGCAAGAGTTGTGAAGCCCTGCATTACAGCTGTAGAACGTGGTAGGCCGTATGTTTTTCAACAGGAATCTTCCAAGTATGGATGACCGGGAATCTTCACGCCCTTATCCCTCCCAATATGTGGTACCCCAACTCCACTGATCTCAATGCTTTGGGCTATTACATCTGGGGCGTTGTTGAGAGGTATCCAACAAGCATCCACACAACACCGTTGAAGCTCTCAGGCCAGTTATTGTGGAGGCAATGGCAGAAATCCATAAGACCCACCTCACTGCTGCCTACCAGCGGTTCAGTCAGCGTGTGGAGGCTGTCATTGCGGCGGACGCAGGTTTTATGGAATAACAACATGTATTTTGTAGTCGTTTGTCCAGAAATGTAAATTGTAATAAAGGCTCTGTGGTATCTTAAATGTCTGCTCCCTTAATCTGTGGACGTTCTCAAATACCTGCCGCATCCTGTAGAATCTGGTAAAGAAAGATTTTTGAAAATATATATAGTAGCTTTTCTCTTATTACAAAACAGTACTTACTTTCTGGACACGCCTCGTACATCATTCATCTGGTTTTAACCAAAGTTATTTCTTTAGTTTTATTTTAATAATCTTGAATGTCGAGTTTTATTAAACTGATTCCTTTAGAAGATAAAAACCTTGCCTGTTGATCATAGCCTCCCTATATTTTTTTCAATGTATGGAGTGTAATCGCATATTTGGATGATGTTTTGGTAATCTTAACATTTTTATTCTTTGATACTTAACTCCTTTATCGGTCTATTCTCTCATTGAATAAGTCAAACAAGTAGATTAGAAAACCCTGGATTATCCCCAGTTTGCTATTACATATAAATCTAAAAAATAAGTTGTATCTTTAATCTCGCAGAGCCCCCACCGAGGCCAGCATTAGACGTTTTAAGATACGGTCGAATACTGTAAGAAATAAGATTCCTCAAGTCTGATTATGTCGGCAGGTTGTTTGTTCAACTACAATTTAGCAAAGACAAATGGAATATGCTGAAGGATCTGCCATGTGGTTTCAGTCCTTCTCTGACACCTTTTACTCATCAGTCACAAATTATTAGCTCATCCATAACTAATTTTCTTAAGTCTCTTTTGCCTTGCCATTGCTCTTGTAATCCGTTAGATGATGGTTGTGATATTTCCTTTAACAACTCATCTTGAAGCTTTTTCATGGTTCCTACAAGCCCTGAAAAGGTATGTGCAGTATTACGTGGTCTTAAACCCTCATTGAATATAGATCCTCCTATAGTTATAATTCGCCTTCATCATACACTATCGTTTCCGCTTGCATCTCTTTTTAATTATTTGATATCAGTTGGCATTTTTCCAACAACTTTAAAACTCGCAAGAGTCGCGCCTGATTAAAAAATTGGTGACCAGTCATCTTTTTAAAATTACCGGCCTATTTCGTATCTATCTACTATAGCTAAGGTTTATGAGAAACTTTTTCATATGCATTTATCACAGTTTATTTACGAGAGTAGTTATGATTTCCCCATACCAGCATGGGTTTGTCCCTAAGAGACATGTATAAACTGCTTGCTACGAGCCTTTGGAATACACCTCATCTAAAATGTTTCCAATAGCTTTGTGGCAGTGGTTTTTGTTGACTTTGCAAAAGCCTTTGATTCAGTACTTGTAGGTCGTCTTTTATACAAATGATCGCACTAGTATGGTATACGTGGGAGCCCACTCTTGTGGATAAAGAAGTTTCCTATGAATCGCTCGTAATTTTTAATACTCTCAGGTATTTCTTCAATAATGATCACTCATGATCTTTGTGTGCCCAGGGCTCTATTCTTTCAACTCTTATCTTTTGCCTCTTCATTAATGATTTACTGACTTCTATAATTCCTCCATTTAGGTTAATCTTATACGTGATGACGTCATGCTTATTACGGCAAATCGTGACATTATTTCTGTTGACGATGCTTTAGTTAAATTGAAAATTTGGTATGATAAAAATATGTTGCGGGTTAATACTCAGAAAACAAAGGCCATGGTTTTCTATCAGTTCGATAAGCCAGACGTCCCCAATACTCTTATCAGTATATTATGATAACAAAATTATATCAACTGTCAGTACTTTTAATTTTTTGCCAATTAATTACCCATGATCTTTCTTGCGATGCGCATATTGATGTGTTATTATCTAACTTTAATTGAAAACAAGGTATTATTACTAAGTTATGCTCTTCGCCCCCAAAAATTCTTTTCCTCTTGTACTATGCGTGGATCCAATCCTCCCTCTGTTTTACTATTATTTTCTGGAGTTCATCTACTTCCTGGAATCTTACTCGAGTAATTAAACTGCAAAAATGGTTTCTTAGGACTCTTCTGAGGCTCTCAAAATCTGCTTCCGTAATACCATACTTTAGTGAATTACATTTACTCGCTGCTTATCAGCTGTATTTTATCTGAACATGCACTTTCATGTATAAAGTTGTCCACTCGTCTTTCCTAGTTTCTACTCCGTTAGTTTTAGTTTTCAAGGAACATATGCATCGGTATGCTAATAGTTTTTCTTAAGCAATAAATCTTCTCTTTAAGCATAACTACCATAGAATATGTCTTTCTTATGTAGGAATCAAATGTTGGTCCCATCTGCCATGCAACTTGCATGCGGAATCCTCCTTTTTAAGGTTTTCTAATTTAATAAAGCACTATGTTATATCTTCTATTCTTAATATTCGACTTTAGCCTACTTTTTTAATTTATTTTTTTTGTTTAAAATGTTTTAATGTATTGTTATAAACTTTTAGGTTGTTTGTTTTTTCTAATGAATTTGCACCTCAGGGGCCCTACTTGTCAGTCTATGCCATACAGGACTTCTTGGGGTGTTAACTTTCTAATCTTTAATTAATGAAATAAATAAATAAAAATACTAAAATAATTCGTGTCTTACTAACAAGAGTAGTTATTTTTAATTTGCTGACTTTTACAGATTTGATTTCTAACTTATCTAATATGCAACTTCTAAATAAAATTTTGTTATAATGAAATTAGAACGTTGTAGGGACCAACTATTTGCTATGCTACATTGAAAACTTTGTTACATTAGAATTTATTATAACGTGATTTGACTGTGCAATAAAAAGTTTGAAAATAAATATATTTCTAAATTTTACTAACGAATTTCTGGGAATACCAAATTTTGTCTGTTTCATTATCATGAAAATAAATAATTTTATAATAATAATAATAATAACCCTCGTGTGGTCCTACGTCCGCGTCGTGCGAGGGGGGCAACATCTTAGAGATATGGCCCTGGTTAACAGGTCTGATTTACTCTACCCTTAGATTAATCTTGAGAGTCAGATGACCCAGTAGGGCTGATGAGACCCAAGGGCCTGCGATTGATGGAGATGGCTAACAGGACCACCCATTTATTGGTGATCAATATGATTAGTGCTAGTGCGATATCTGATACCGGCTCTGACGTTACCCGGGTTACCAAGGTCCGCGCTCTATGGGTTAGGCAGAGGCTCACGTTCGAAAAATATGCCACAATCTCCCAGGGCCCCTGGTGGCAAAAGCAGCACCAACCCCTGTTCGGCTACTGCACCAACCCCTGTTCGGCACCAACCTGTCCCTAGTGTTTCAAGAGCTTCTTTGCCCTCGACCACTAAGGCAGGCAAGCCACGCCAACGCATGAAATGGACCAATGACATAAACTGTTTTATCATGCGAGCCTACTACGCACTCACTAAATTGGAAACTGGCAATAACAGAGTCAACGGTTATATAACATTTTCAAAGAGACATATCCTCACATCACAGTCACTGAACAACGCATTGCAGATCAGCGTCGCACAATTGTTATGAACAATTTAATACCCTTACCCATGCTACAGAAAATAAAGCAAGAAGTTGCACAACAGCTACAAGAACACGAGCCATCTACACAAACCGACACTCACCACACAGAATCAAACACTAACATTGACATCACTTGTAGAACACACACTCAACAATGAACTTCACCATGATATTCATCTACAACACAACATGAATACCAAACTTATTGAAACATTAAATGACACCCTACAAAGATACCTTACAGTTTACACGGGAACAGATCCCACACAAAGACCAGGTATACCTAAAATAAACATAAACAGCAAAACAGGGGAAATTTTATCTTACATGAACACATATATCTTACCACAGAACAGTGAAGAAAATCTATCTTTAGAATACATACACCTACTTATTTACACTAGGGCTCTTACAGTTATATCCACACTGGGTAGGAAACCAATCCATAAAAACACACAAAAATTATACACCCAACAGAAACCTAAATGGCAAAAGCGGATTGAGTCTGAGATTGACGAAATCCGCAAGCAGTTAGGTAGACTTACACAGTACACTAAAAACAACACTTCATCAAAGCAGAACAAACGCCTCAGACAATTAGTTAAGAAGATTAAAACACACACCAGACATGAGCAGCACATTTACACATTACAGAATATATGGACACATTAAAACAAAAGTTAGCTGCAAAAACACAACGCCTGAAGAGATACAAAACATGCACTCAGCGCAAACAGCAGAACAAGTTATTCGCAAACAATGAGAAGACATTCTATAAGCAGTTAAACAAAGATTATACACAGACACAAAACACTGGTCTGCCAATACAAACAGTACTCCAACATTATTGGTCGTCTGTTTGGTCTGTCTCAGTTGAACATAAGAGGGAAGTTAGCTGGAAGAGGAGCAATTAGCATCCACACTATCTAACATGATTTATACTGACATAACAGCAGATGAGCTCTCACAAGTCATTAAACGTACTTACACTTGGAAGGCTCCAGGTGTAGATAGGATTCAGAACTTCTGGTATAAGCGCTTCACCTGTTTGCATCTGGCCCTTGCAAAACAGATCTCCAACACTTTGCAAACACCACAGACATTGCCACATTTCCTCACACAAGGAATAACATACATGGTACCAAAGTCACATAACACTACAGATCCCATACAATATAGACCTATCACATGCCTGCCTACACTTTACAAAATAACTGCCTGTATCGCGAACAAAATTCATACACACATAGACACAAACAACATTCTCACTGAGCAACAAAAGGGATACCGTAGAAACCACATGGGTTGTAAGGAGCAACTCCTGATAGACAGTGTGGTCCTACGGCAAACTCACTATAAACATCGACACCTCCATGCAGCCCACATTGATTACAAAAAGGCCTTTGATAGTGTCCCACACTCATGGCTGAGGTATACGCTACGATTATATAAAATAAACCCTACATTTATCACATTTTAAGAAAGTACAATGCTGCATTGGAGAACTACACTACACCTCACACTCAACAGTGAAACCATCACGACTGACAAAATACAGATAAACCGGGGCATCTTCCAGGGTGACTCACTAAGCCCACACTGGTTTTGTCTTACACTAAATGTCTTTCCAACAGACTGAACAACACAACTTGGCTACACAATTGGCTACACAATTAAACATAATAAAAACTGCCACTACACGCTTTCACACTTACTCTACATGGACGACATGAAAGTCTACGCTTCCACACAAAGACAATTGCACCAATTACTTGACATTACACAAACCTTTTCAAAAGACATACACATGCAATTTGGGTTGGACAAATGCAAAACCATTCACATTGAAAATCGAGTACTCAGGGAAGGGGGCTTCATATTAGATGAACCAGATCACATTGCTGCTATGGAAAATCACGAATTTTACAAATATCTAGGATTTACGCCAGTCAAGCTTCTGGATCACAAACACATAAAGAATACACTCACTAAACAATATCTTCATAGGCTAGAGACAATACTTAAAACGCATTTAAATTCCAGAAACTTAATCAAGGCCATCAATACTTATGCCACGCCAATACTCTCCTACTCATTTGGAGTCATACAGTGGACACACAGAGATCTTGAGGGACTTGAAAGGAAACAACGTAAACTCTTACAAAGCACAGAAAGCACCATCCACACACAGCTATTGAAAGACACCCTGCCTCGTTCAGAGGGAGGCAGAGGTCTTACTGACATAACAGATCTACCCCAGAAACAGACTCAGTCACTCAGAAAATTCTTTCACTCTAAACAACACACATCACCATTACACAAAGCAGTCTGCATGGCTGATACAAAATACACACCTCTGAATCTGAACAGCATGCAGAACACCCATAACATTCCTACAACATGCACTAAACTTCAGTCATGGCTCGTAAAGCAACTCCACGGTAGATATCCTTCTGACGTCAACCAGCCACACGTCGACAAAAAAGCGTCGAGCTTGGTTGAGTGAAGGGAGTCTCTTTGGGGAAACTGAAGGAACCATGATTGTCATACAAGACCAGTTTATTAACACTAAAAGCTACAGAAAACATATTATCAAAGAATCGACTGACGGGTCTTGCAGGAAATGCCATATCGCAGAGGAAACCATCCAACACGTCATATCCAGTTGCAAAATACTCACACAGACAGATTATTTACACAGACATAACCAGGTAGCCAACATCATACATCAACATCTAGCTAAGATACACAAGCTAAGGGACATTAACACTCCTTACTATAAATATATCCCTGACACTGTCTTAGAGAACACCACACATAAACTATATTTTGACAGAGCTATAATCACTGACAAAATTATACCTCATAACAGACCTTACATTACACTAGTAGATAAGCAAAACAAAGTGACTTACATAATTGATATCTCCATCCCGAACACACACAATTTACATAAGACATACACTGATAAAAATCACTAAATATACGGATCTTGCACATGAAATAAAACGCCTTTGGGGAGTTAACAGAGTACACATTGTCCCTATCATTATTTCTGCCACTGGGGTTATTCCACATTCGCTACACAAAAGCCTGTCAACACTAAATTTAAACCCACACTTATACAAAACCTTACAAAAAGCCACAATTCTAAACACCCACGGAAATTCCTACACCCAAACATCAATACTCCCACGAGTGCATAACTTTCCCTCCCTCGCAGTTGAGTCCCTTGGGCTTTGGCCCTCTTTTGGGTCTGCCTCTGGGATTGGCTTCCGGACTTGATCCGAGTTTGGCTTCCCCAAAAAATGACAATAATAATAATAGAATAAATCCAAAAATGTAATACATGCGACCTAACATTAGTTTCAGAAATATTTAACTAAGTAGTACAACAGTAGTTAAGAAATGTGCCAATCTGCGCCACTTTTGCACCAAGATGGCCACCATCTCCGATCGCCTTTTTGAATGGAGGATTACGACAATGCACTTCCGGTTCCGGTCACGTGACCATACGTGATGTTTTCCAAGGCACAGTCATTCGACTTCCTGTTTCAGGTTTCGATTTAGGTTTCAGTTTCGTTTTTCCGGTTTCATTTTCACTCTTGGGAGTCACGGTTTCGATTTTTTGCTCTCTGCAACGCCCTCCGTTGAAAAAATATATAATTTTTGTCTGTATTCTGAGATAATATAGTTTTTTTTTCTTTACCTTAGGTATTTTTTTTAAATTTGAGAAATTTAATATAAATTCTATTTATTATATGGGTGTTTTCATTGGGTTTTTATTCTATATAGTACATTGTCACTCTTCCACTTCTTAAGATCTCCAAGAAGGTCTTACTTCTGAAGATTGTTTATTATTTTAATATAATATCTTAACTGCTTTAGTATTTATTTTTAAAATTAAATTCTGTGATGTTAGACTTCGATTTTAAAGTTTTATTCCTTAGGTTTTTCAAAATTTCAGATAAATTTAAGCATCTGTGAAATAAGTAATCCACAAAAATTGTTTTGATGATTAATAATGCAATTTATTTGACATGATATTTGTTTTTTCTCAAATAAAAATTTTCCCAACCAAAATGGAGGTTATACAGATTAAAATGGTTGGAAAGAGGAGAGACAAAAAAAAAGTTTGATTGTCTGTAGCAGATTCGATCCCACTCACGATAATGATAATAAATTTTCACAAGAAGTGCTATGACAACCAAAATGTTTCTAATCATGGGTTTTTTAAACTTATAAGAAGAATAAATTCTGATATTTATAGAAAACAAATAAGACAACTTTACATAATTCCTTTTGTTGTCAGTTACATAAGTCATTTACATATGTGTATTCATCATTCTGTTTCATAACTCTTTTATATAATTGCTATTCTTTCAGTTATATAACTCTTTTGCATATGTGTATTACTCATTCAGTTTCATAACTCATTTATATAACGGCTCTTCATTCAACACTCATTTGCATTTATATTAACTGATTTGGTAACTTTTTTTTAATTTTAATTAATTGTATGACACATTAAACCTACTGGGCCAAGTAAAGGCTAAGAATGGTCCGTCAGGTCAGACCCGGAGGGAGGGGGGTGTCAACTTTGTTGAAAATAAAAAATTTTTAAAATTAAGCTAAGTTAGTAAGATAAAATTGTTTTAGGTTAAAATAGAATAAAGGATACTTTTTATTATCTTTAATTTTATCGGGGATTGAGCCCTATAGCTTCGGAGCAAGATATGAAACACTATGTTCTAAATAAGTATGGGACAAGAAGGGTAAGTAAATATTAGTTTTATAGCGAGTACTGCAATCATGAACATCAGAACAATATTTAATATTAGCTATTAAATTATCACCCATAATAACATTTAAGATTTTATGGGTGAAAGAAAGAAGACGAATTTCCTGGAGTTGATAAAATCTTATATCTTTCAAATAGAGACTTAGAAGAAAAAGTGAAGGGAACATTAGCTATAATTCTTAAATAGCATTTTTGCAAACGCAATAGAGGAAGCAGCTGATTATAACCAGAATCCCCGCAAAAATGATTCCAAAAAGTAAAGAAGATTGAAATTATGCAAAATATAGGTTACGGAGAATAAAAGAAGGAAGATAACGATGGCTGTAGACAAGCCCTACAGCACGACTAAGTGAGAAGAACAGATTTTTAATATGTTCCCTCCATGAAAGTTTCGAAGAGATCCAAAGATCAAGGTATTTCATATGATAAACTCGCGGAATTGGAGTATTATTATAAAGTATATTAAGAACAAAAGAATTAAATTGTTTATTATGCTGATGGAAATGGATATAACGTTATTTATTTGGATTTATTGAAAGCTTGTTCAATAAGCACCAGTTGTGCAACTTGTTTAAAAAAATATTAGCAATAGATATTGAAGTAGATAACTTTTTATGGGAGATCATAACGCTCATATCGTCAGCAAAGAGTAAAATAAATTCTTGTGAAATTTTAAAAATATCATTAACATGTAAATTAAAAAATAAAAAAGATAAAACAGCCTTTAGGGACTGGGCAGCACGGAAGATGCTCGTTGTTATAAATGTTCTGAGGGGCACCAGTCAAGAGATTGCCCCAGGATCAAAGGACAAGACCCCCCCCCAAAGTGCATCAGATGTGGTGGATGGCACACTTCCAGTTACACGAAATGTCCAAAATACCCCCAGGTTCAAAGGATGCCTAGTTCTAAAGTGACAGTAGGCAAATCCTATGCTGCTGCTGTGTCTATGCTGGAAGATAAAGGCCTCAACATCAACGACCTACCAGGTATAAGCAATTACGACGTATCTTTCATCTGTTTTCTAATCTAGGCAAAAGTTACCCACAGTTTAGTGGGCTCCTCATGACCAACTAATTTTAGTATGGCTGCACAACGTTATACTGTAATCAACAAAGGTGAACTTCGGTGCGTGACATGGAACGTTAGGGGCATTCCCCGAAAGCGTATCGAGTTTCACAATTTTCTGTTAAAGCAAGAAATTGACGTTGCTTTCCTATGTGAAACTCATCTCAAACCAATCCAAGACTTCAAGCTACCTGGCTATTGTGTGTACCGTAAGGATCAAATGACTTCAAATGCTGCAAGATGTGCTTCTGGGGGCGCTGCGATCATCATAAAGAAGGGAATTCAACACCAAGAATTAGTCTCCAAGTCTTATGCAGGTATGGATTCGGCCTCCATCATTATCAATGACGTCTCCTGTGGTGAAGTGAAGTTCGTGGTGCTCTACAATTCACCTAAACATTATCTTGACATTATCTTGATGAACTCTTCAGTGGTGACACTCCAGTCATCCTAGCTGATGAAATCAATGCCAAACACCCAAGCTGGAACTCCAGAACGCAGAAATACAACGGCATGATTCTCTATAGGTACATACAAGGTAGAGATGATATCATAGCTGCTGGACCTGTGGAGGACACCTACTACTGCGACCACTCCCCTAGTAGTGATGTTTTGGACATCTCACTCTTGAAGGGTTTCATCAAACCGTACAATATCTTCACGATTGATGACCTTTCTTCTGACCACAAGCCCTGTGGCGTTGAACTTTGACAATGTCGACATAAATTTCCGAGAGGAACTGATACATCATCAAGAATGGATGCTCTACAAAGATATTCTTAAGGAATATGGCTGCCATCCCGACGTTGCTTGCCGTACAGAGGACATCAATCAACGTGTTGAAGACATCAGCAGATGTATTAACAGTGCCATAGAAGCTAGTACGTTTCCATCAGAGAATAAACCTCCCCATCGAATCCAACTCACTCCTGGAATCCAACGCCAAATTTCTGAAAGAAACAGGACCCATAGACTATGGCAACGCTATCGTGAACCTTGGCTCAAAACCAAGTATAACAGGCTAGTGCGAAGAGTCCAAGAGGATATAAAAGAACTTCGCGACGCTAGATGGAATGAAAAACTCAAAAGCTTGTCGGCTCGCGACAATTCCATTTGGAGTATGGTCCGAGCTTTACAGAAGAGGAAGAATGATACGCTTCTTCCACTACGTACTCCACAAGGTGACTATGTGCAAACTTATCAGGACAAGGCCCAAGTCATTGCAGATTCACTGGAAATGCAGTTTGTTACTTTTACCAATGATAAGCCCGAGAGCCAAATCATGTCTCAGCGTGTGGAAGAAGGTATTGTCAACTTTGATGAAGTCCCGCAGCATTTAACGAAGTACAAAGTCGAGGCTGGAGAGTAAACTGAAAAAGTGGACGGCTCCAGGAAAAGACAAGGTGAGTCATAACGCCCTTATGAATCTCCCAAAGAACTTTATTGACTTTCTCACCAATATCTTTAGCGACTGCTGGAAATTTTCTTACTTCCCTGTGGCTTGGAAGAAATCTATTGTGTTGAGTATCCCCAAGCAGGGGCAAAATCCTGCAATTCGCGCGAGCTACTGACCTATTAGCTTGCTACCCTCGATGTCCAAGGTGTTGGAGAGAACGATCCTCGTCAGATTCCAAGCAAATGACCTTTTTCGGGAAGAGCAGTTTGGCTTTCGTGCTGCCCACTCTTGTCCGATGCAGATATGGAGGCTCTATGAAGACCTGAGCACCCCCCTGAACCTATCCAGGTACTGTGGGGTGGTATTTCTCGATATTAGTAAAGCTTTTGAGCAAGTGTGGCATGAGGGCCTTGCCTTCTAAATGATCAGAGACGGGTTCCCTGCCGATTTGATTTTGATGCTGAAATCCTTTCTTGACGGCAGATCCTATCAAGCCAAATTTGGAGAAAATCTTTCCACACCCCGTGTTGTAAAGGCCGGTGTCCCTCAGGGTTCTGTCCTCGGGTCTGTGCTTTTTAATTACTTTGTACATGATTTCCCAAAACCCGATAATTGTAATCTGTATTTTTATGCGGATGACACTGCCATTATGACATGGGCACACCAGCCGGCTCACGTTACCACTCGGCTGCAGTGCGCCTTGAAGCAGTTCGAAGACTATTTTAACTGCTGGAAGTTGAACCTTAACGTCGGAAAGTGCAAGGCTTTGTACCTCAATAGGAAGCTCAAGCATCCCCCAGATTCTCTTGTTCTGTTCAATAAGAAACTGGACTGGGTGGACAACTACAAGTATCTATGAGTTATCATTGACTCAAGACTCTCATGGAACCAGCATATGTTCTATGCTCTGAACAAAGCGAAGAGGGCTAAATACAGTATCATAGCACTCATGGGTCGCAACAGCGCCCTCAGCATTGACAACAAGCTACTTCTGTACAAATCGATTATCCGGACCATACTCCTCTATGGCATACCTGCGTGGGCGACTATCTGTAAAACCAGATGGAGTGAACTACACTCATTCCAGAATGTTACCCTGAGGACCATTGCCCAGCTGGACAGAAGGACGGTGAAAAACCAATCCATCTCTTGGATTTAAACATGGCCCATATCGGAAAGTTTATACAGGATCTCCTTTTGATTATAATACAGAAGATGAAGACTCACGACAATAAGCTTGTGAAAGGGATACTGAAGAACTCAATGAATATGAACTGGCATACGAAGTATCGTAAACCGAGTCACGGTCTTGACATCAATTTTGAAGACATTAGCAACGTCTCTTTCCCAGACTACTGGAAGATGTGATAATGTTCTTTCTCCTTGTATTTTTTTTATTTCGTTTGTTTTTTGTTTCTGACAATCGTCAATCTTAGTTTCATTTTTGTATAATATGGAAGACCGCTTGGGTTGGTTAGGCTTCTTGACTACCTTAGTGTATTTCATTTGGAGTTTATTCTGGTTGGATGAGCTTTGTGAAAGCGCTGCTTTCGTCCCATCCTAACAAATGTACACTTCACTGTTCGATTGTCGATTGTCCCAAGTTGTAAAGCAGGTCCCGGAGGTCTGGGCGCGGTCAGCAACAGTAGCTCCTCATCAAGAAAAAGCACAAAGAGGCTTGATAATAATACTGCTGACATTGATGACTGGCTACTGCACAGAATAAGAGGAACAAAGGAGGTGTCAGAATCGACAATATTAAATCCACTTTTAATGTCAGCGCTATTGCCTCTGTTGCCCTTCGTGCTATCAAAGCCAAGCACAGTTCTTCTCATATTAATGTCACCCGTGAAAAGGGAGCAGTATACATCCCACCAATCATCATTCGTCACCATGGGAAGCCAATAAATGACATTTTAGAGGAGATCAAAAAGTACGTACCTCTTGACAAAATTACCGCCCAAATTATGGTCGAAAGGACACCATAAAGATCAAGTGTCATGACGAGGAAAGTCATAACATTCTTGTGTCCGGAGTGAAAGGCAACGATGTGCTGAAGATCCAGCATCATCAACTTAAATCAGAAAAAACGCTCAAATACGTTGTCCGGAATGTTGATACAACATACGAACTGGAAGATTTTTGCGAAGACCTCAGAAAAGCAAACTATTTTCCAGAAAAAGCAATCAGATGAAAAAAGCAAATGGTGCAATAGAGATGCCAATGGTTTTGGTCTTACTAGAAAATAATGAACACAATAAGTCTTTTTTGAGTTTGAAGCGTGTTGGTCCTCTAGCTGTTATTGTTGAGTTATTCAGAGGCAACAAAATGCCCTTACAGTGCTATAACTGTTACGTTTTGGCCACGTATCCCAAGGTTGCACCGAGTTGCCTCGATGTAATAAGTGCGCTAGCAACCATCAGTCGAGGGACTGTACTAACATAAAAGGCAAAGTCCCCCAAAATGTATACATTGTTCTGGTCAGCACACATCCAGCTACACCAAGTGTCCCAAATATCCACAAGTCAAGAGGATCAAAAGCACTATAGAGAGTCCTATGCTTCGGTCGCATCCAATTCTGCTGATACTAGTGATACACCTACGGTTTACCACAATCAATTGCGTGATATCTACAGGTTTCTAGGAAAGTTGCTAAATCACTACAAGGAAAGTGGAAAAACAGTGCCACAGACTGCCTCTCACGAATCTAGCAAATGACAATGGACAGACACCCATACAAGATCGTTAATCAAGGGAAACTCCGTTGCAATATTTGGAATGCGAGGGGAATCGCTCGCAAGCGCATCGAGTTTTACAATTTCCTTACAAATTGGAATGTCGATGTCGCCTTCGTGTGCGAGTTGTTATTGGGGGCGACTTGAATGCCAAGCATCACGCGTGGAACTCCAAATGCCCCAATCAAAACGGCAATATATTATATGGATACACATTAAAAGAGATTGACACCTTCGTTGCTGGTCCCCTTGATGACACATACTACTGCAACCACTCTCCTGTTAGCAACATGCTGGATATTGCAGTTTTTAAAGGTTTCCTCAAGCCCTATAATATGTTCACAGTTGACGACTTATCCTTTGACCACCGTCCAGTGATGCTTATTTTTGAGGGTTTAAACATCGATATGAAGATTGTGCTCCGCTCCAAACAGGACTGGAAGCTCTTTAGGGATATTCTTAGAGAAAATAGCATTCCTTACAAAGAGGTTATTGATAAGGAGGATATCAATAGTAATATTAATGCTATCACCCGTGTTGTCAACGATGTCACTACTTCCAGTACCTCTACTATCGATCGTAAGCATCCTGAACACCTCGATCTGCCTCCCTATATCAGGCGTCTTATTCTCGAAAGGAACTTTTACAGAAGATTATGGCAGCGTAAGCGACTTCCTTTCTTCAAGACCAAGGTACAACCGGCTTTATCGCAAGGTGCAGGAGGATTTTAAAGCACTACGAAATCAAAGGTGAAACGATAAACAGAAATCCTTGACTGTCCAGGACAACTCTCTCTGGGGAACTGTGAGAGCCTTAAAGAGTAACAGACCAGTCTAATTGCCACCACTGCTTGCAGGCAATGGCAACGTTGTCACCAGCGACGGGGATAAGGCTCAATTGATCGCTGATTCCCTGAAAAGTCAATTTACCACTTCTGGTGAGACAAACTTGGACAGCCTCCAAAACACTCAGATAGTTAACGATGGGTGTATCGCTTACCAGTACATTCATCGTGTTCCCACCTCTAAGGAAGTCATTAGTACCCAAGAAATCTCCGACGTCATCAAGCGACTAAAACCAAGAAAGCAGCAGGTATTGATTCCATCACTAACAGTGCTCTCAAGAACTTGCCTTCTAATATTATATTAATCATTACCAAAGCCATGAATGACTGCTGGAAACTTGGTTACTTCCCTGACCAGTGGAAAGAGTCCGTCATAGTTACCATACAAAAGCCTGGTCTAAACTCTGCTCTTGCTGTCAGCTACAGACCCATAATGTGGCTACCTGTGCTGTCAAAAGTTTTTGAACGCATCATTCTGAAGAGGTTTGACGAATTCTGTGTAGGAAACAATCTCGTTCGTGATGAGCAATTTGGCTTTCGCCCAAGTCACTCCTGCCAACTTCAGATCTGGCGTCTTGTTGCAGATCTAAACACTCCTCTTAACTGTGCCAAGTATGGTGGTCTTATCTTTTTGGATGTCCGTAAAGCTTTTGATCAGGTTTGGCACAACGGCCTCATAAACAAGATGATTACTTGTGGTTTTTCGGACGAACTCATTACCTTGATTAGTTCCTTTCTGGCAAACAGGACATTTCGTGTCAAGGTTGGCTGCTCCATGTCTAATCCTTGTGACGTCAATGCTGGTGTTCCCCAGGGTTCTGTCCTGGGTCCTGCACTGTTCAACTTTTTTATCCATGACTTCCCAACTTTTCCTAATTGCAAGCTATATCTGTTCGCTGACGATGCGGCCATCATAACTACTGACCGAAATCCCGTTCACGTCATATCACGGCTACAAAAGGCCTTACATCTGTGCGAGAAATGGTTTGCAAAGTGGAGACTGGACTTAAACGTTGACAAGTGCAAGGCGATGTTTATTACGAAGAAACTTCGAAAACCCCCGAGCCCCCTCTTCCTTTCTGGTAAAGAGCTCGAGTGGGTAAAAAATTATAAATACCTCGATGTGGTGATAGATGCCAGGCTAAATTGGGGAGACCACGTCTCCTATGCGAAAAATAGAGCCAAGAAGGCGAAGTTTAATCTAATTGCCCTTCTGGGACGAAACAGCTCCCTTGGAGTGGATACCAAACTTTTGCTTTACAAGATGGTTATACGAGTCATTCTTCTTTATGGTATGCCTGCCTGGGCTACAATATGCAAATCCAGATGGAAGGATCTCCAAACTTTCCAAAAGTTACCCTGAGGACAGTCGCCCAACTTGACAGGAGAGTCGCAACAAATATTTCTATTGCTGAAGATTTCCATTTACCTCCAATTGGTAGCTATGTACAGGAGTCGCTGAAGAAGTTGCTTCCGAAGATCAAGGACCATCCAAATCCTGTGGTTGCAGATATTCTGCAACACCCACTCACGTTTAGAAGTTTCCTCAGGCATCGCAGGCCTCGACACATCCTGGACATCAATTTCGACGACATCCAAAAGGCCATCTTTCCCGAATACTGGATCTCATAGCTCCTCGTGCCCCTCGTCAATCAACAATCAACTCTATCGTCCTTATAGCAAAGGACCTCATCTTGTCCTCTGGATGACTTAACTAGGTTTCATCTGGCTTCTTGCCTAATTCAGTGTACTTCCGTGGGTACCTCCTGGATGAGTATGGCAGTGAAAGCGTTGCTTGCACTGTTCGATTGTCTATTGTCAAGTTAGTTGATCACATACCAAGGACATCCATGGACCGGACACATGATCCAAACGGACTAGCTCTTCAAGATATCACCTCTACTCTCTTTTCAGTTATCATCTCATTACTATCGTTTTATGGTGCGCCCTTTTCAGGGCGATATTCACCTTCTGTCACGTCTTATGTACTGGTCCCTGGCGTTGGAATTAATATTCCCGTAAACCATTACATCAAGACGCTCATTATCCTTCTGGGTCCCTGGCATTGGGATTAATTTTCTCGCAAACCTAGCTAAGGACTTCATATCATCTATTATTATTCTAATCATTCACAAGTGGGTCACTGTCTTAGAATTAACTTTCTCGCAAACCTGACTTGTTGTCTTGTTTTCTTTTTTCCTTAAAGCTTGGTGCGTCCTTCTTAGGATGGCTTCTTTAGCACACACCTAGCTGCGAGTTACTCCCCCCCTTCCCAGTTCTATAAAATTATATTTTAGGATTATAATGGCTTCGTCCAAATTAACCACGTTGGAGTCGGCTAAAGTGCCATTGCTACTGGCAGATGGTAAAACTGTGTCCTGCGAAAAGGTCTACCGGGATGCCTGCTTGGATGCTAGGTTTGCTGCTTTTGACCTAGTGTTCAACAAAGTGTTAGAAGCTCTCCGGGATGAAATAAATGCTAAGTATATAGCACTGGAAGAAAAAGTCGAATCCCTACACAAAAGTTTTAAAGAGAAGTTCGAAGGTATCAACAAGGAAACCAAGGACTCTCATAGAGATGTTATTGACAAGGTAAGCGAACTGAAGGAAGCCTCTGGGAAATGCTCCGGGACTCCGAAGGCAGGTATCTCCAAGGAAGATATACTGGTTGATAACAGCAAGGTCAGTAATGTTTTTAATACTATTTCCTGTGCTAATAGTTTAGAGTCTATGGATATAATTGAAAAAAGTGACTGCTCGACAAACAGTGGCTATAAGAGAAGTCACTCTGATGGAACCAATGAAGAAGTGGATAGCAGTCCCTGGGTTGGTGTTGTTAATATAAAATTCAGAAAAGCACAAGGATCGATAATATAAAGACCGTCTCCAGAGTAAATGAAGAAGTCGTCAGCGCGACTAGAATGAGGAATCCGAAGAATGTACAAGGTCGCTCGGCTAAGAAAGACCATAGGATCACGAAGAGGTATGTACCGCCAATTATCGTGAGGATTCATGGCGTCCCGTTTAAGATGATTTTAACTGAGCTCAAGAAGCATGTTCCAGTGGAAAAGATCGCCGTTCATGCCGGCAGAGCTGAAACCGTCAAAGTTAAATGTGAAGACTAAGAAACCCACAACAGGTTAGTCTCTGGAATTAAGTCAGATAATATTTTAAAAATTCACCATCATCAACTGAAGTCGGAGAAGGTCTTGAAATACGTAATTCGTAATGTGGATGTTACGTATGACCTTGATGACTTCCAAGAAGACCTGGAAAGAACCAACTACTTCCCGGAAAAGGTAATTCGATTGAGGAAACCAAAGGATCCATTGATATGCCAATGGTTTTGGTTCTACTGCCGAACACCGAACACAACCAATCATTTAAAAACATAACACGTATTGGGCCGCTGGCAGTATCAGTGGAGGCCTTTCGAGGGAAAAAGAAGCCACTACAATGTTACAACTGGCTGCGCTTCGGACACGTATCCATGGGCTGCACGAAAGATCCTCGTTGTAACAAATGTGCAGAGGGGCACCAGTCAAGAGATTGCCCCAAGATCAATGGACAAGACCCCCAAAGTGCATCAGATGTGGTAGACATCACATATCAAGTTACACGAAATGTCCAAAATACCCCCAGGTTTAAGGATGACTAGTTCTAAAGTGACAACAGGCAAATCTTATGCTGCTGTTGTGTCTACGCCAGAAGATAAAGGCCTCAACATCAACGACCTACCAGGTAGGTATAAGCAATTAGGACGTATCTTACATCTCTTTTGTAATCTAGGCAAAAGTTACCCATAGTTGAGTGGGCTCTTTACGACCAACTAATTTTAGTATGGCTGCACAACGTTATACTGTAATCAACAAAGGTGAACTTCGGTCTGTGATATGGAACACTAGGGGCATTCCCCGAAAGTGTATCGAGTTTCACAACTTTCTGAAAAAGCAAGAAATCGACGTTGTTTTCCTGTGTGAAACTCACCTCAAACTAAGCCAAGACTTCAAGCTACCTGGCTATTGTGTGTACCGTTAGTATCGAATGGCTTCAAATGCTGCAAGATGTGCGTCTGGGGGCCCTGCGATCATCATTCAGAAAGGAATTCAACATCAAGAAATTGTATTCAAGTTTTATGCAGGCATGGAATCGGCCTCCATCATTATCAATGACGTCTCTTGTGGTGAAGTGAAGTTTGTGGCACTCTACAGTTGACCTAAACATTATCTTGACATTTGCGAGCTTGATGAACTCTTCAGTGGTGACACTCCAGTCGTCCTAGCTGGTGACCTAAATGCCAAACACCCAAGCTGGAACTCCAGAATGCAGAATTACAACGAACTTGTGGAGGACACCTACTACTGCGACCACTCCCCTAGTAGTGACGTTTTGAACATCTCGCTCTTGAAGGGTTTCTGCAACCAGTACAATATCTTCACGATTGATGACCTCTCTTCTGACCACAAGCCTGTGGCGTTGAACTTTGACAATGTTGACATAAATTTCCGAGAGGAACTCGTACATCATCAAGACTGGAAGCTCTACAAAGATATACTTAAGGACTATGACTGCCATCCCGACGTTGCTTACTGTACTGAGAACATCGATCAACTTGTTGATGACATCACCAGATGTATTAACAGTGCCATAGAAGCTAGTAAGTATCCATCAGAGAATAAACCTTCTCATCTAATCCAACTCACTCCTGGAATCCAATGCCTAATTGCTGAAAGAAACACGACCCGTAGACCATGGCAATGCTATCGTGAACCTTGACTCAAAACCAAGTACAATAGGCTAGTGAGAAGAGTCCAAAAGGATATAAAAGAGCTTCGCGACGCTAGATGGAATTGAAAACTCAAAAGCTTGTCGGCTCGCGACAATTCCATTTGGAGTATGGTCCGAGCTTTACAGAAGAGGAAGAATGATACGCTTCCTCCACTACGTACTCCACAAGGTGACTATGTGCAAACTTATCAGGACAAGGCCGAAGTCATTGCAGATTCACTGGAAATGCAGTTTGTTACTCCTACCAATGATAAGCCCGAGAGCTAAATCATGTCTCAGCGTGTGGAAGATGGTATTGTCAACTTTGATGAAGTCCCGCAGCATTTAACGAAGTACAACATCGAGGCTGGAGAGATCGCCAACATCATAAGTAAACTGAAAAAGAAAAAGGCTCCAGGAAAAGACAAGGTGAGTAATAACGCCCTTATGAATCTCCCAAATAACTTTATTGACTTTCTCACCAATATCATTAGCGACTGCTGGAAATTTTCTTACTTCCCTGTGGCTTGGAAGAAATCTATTGTGTTGAGTATCCCCAAGCAGAGGCAAAATCCTGCAATTCCCGCGAGCTACCGACCTATTAGCTTGTTACACTCGATGTGCAAGGTATTGGAGAGAACGATCCTCGTCAGATTCCAAGATCACTGTCTAGCAAATGACCTTTTTCTGGAAGAGCAGTTTGGCTTTCGTGCTGCTCACTCTTGTCCGATGCAGATTTGGAGGCTCGTTGAAGACCTGAGCACCCCCGTGAACCTATCCAGGTACTGTGGAGTGGTATTTCTCGATGTCAGTAAAGCTTTTGACCATGTGTGGCATGAGGGCCTTGTCTACAAAATGATCAGAGACGGGTTCCCTGCCGATTTGATTTTGATGGTGAAATCCTTTCTTGATGGCAGATCCTATCAAGCCAAAGTTGGAGAAAATCTTTCCACACCCCGTGTTGTAAAGGCCGCTGTTCCTCAGGGTTCTGTCCTCGGGCCTGTGCTATTTAATTACTTTGTACATAATTTCCCGAAACCCGATAATTGTAATCTGTATTTTATACGGATGACACTGCCATTATGACATGGGCACACCAGCCGGCTCACGTTATCACTCGGCTGCAGTGCGCCTTGAAGCAGTTCGAAGACTGGTTTAACTGCTGGAAGTTGAACCTTAAAGTCGGAAAGTGCAAGGCTTTCTACCTCAATAGGAAGCTCAATCATTCCCCAGATTCTCTTGTTCTGTTCAATAAGAAACTGGACTGGGTGGACAACTACAAGTATCTGGGAGATATTATTGACTCAAGACTCTCATGGAACCAGCATATGTCCTATGCTCTGAACAAAGTGAAGAGGGCTCTCAGCATTGACAACAAGCTACTTCTGTGCAAATCGATTATCTGGACCATACTCCTCTATGGCATACCTGCGTGGGCGACTATTTGTAAAACCAGATGGAGTCAACTACAATCATTCCAGAATGTTACCCTGAAGACCATTGCCCAGCTGGACAGAAGGACAGTGAAAAACCAATCCATCCACTTGGATTTAAGCATGGCCCATATCGGAAAGTTTATACAGGATCTCCTTTTGATTATGATACAGAAGATGAAGACTCATGACAATAAGCTTGTGAAAGGGATACTGAAGAACTCAATAAATATGGCACACGAAGTATCATAAACCGAGGCACGTTCTTGACATCAATTTTGAAGATATTAGCAACGTCTGTTTCCCAGACTACTGGAAGATGTGATAATCTTCTTTCTCCTTGTATTTTTTATTTCGTTTGTTTTTTGTTTCTGACAATCGTCAATCTTATTTTCTTTTTTGTATAATATGGAAGACCGCTTGGGTTGGTTAGGCTTCTTGACTGCCTCAGTGTATTTCATTTGGAGTTTATTCTGGTTAGATGAGCTTTGTGAAAGCGCTGCTTTCGTCCCATCCTAACAAATGTACACCTCACTGTTCGATTGTCGATTGTCCCACGTTAGTCGTATCATCGATAACGACCACACAGGGTTGGGACCATCAAGGGACATCCAAGGACAGGACACAGGATCCAAATGGACTAGCTCTTCAGAGTATCACCTCTACTCTCTTTCAGGTATCATCATATTACTATCATTTTACGGTGCGCCCTTTTCAGGGCGACATTCACCTTCTGTTACCTCTTATGTACTGGTCTCTGGCGTGGGAATTATTATTCCCATAAACCAGTACATCAAGAGGCTCATTATCCTTCTGGGTCCATGGCGTTGGGATTAATTTATTCGCAAACCTAGCTAAGGACTTTTCATATCATCTATTATTATTCTAATCATTCACGAGTGGGTCCCTGGCGTAGAATTAACTTTCTCGCAAACCTGAGTTGTTTTCTTATTTTCTTAAAGCTAGGTGCGTCCTTCTTAGCACGGCTTCTTTGGCACACATCTAGCTGCGAGGTTGG
>JAHWFO010106747.1:524854-589254 GCA_023313115.1 Rhysida immarginata
AGTTGGTCTCACAACACCTCATTTCTCACAAATCAGTCTCGAACCCGTTGACGATCGCCTTCCGACACATTGGCTATGCTAATGTGGGTACATGCATATTTAATTAGGTGGGGGTTCTTCACAAAATCCTCTACTATAATGATATAAGGGTCTCGGGTCTTCAGTATTATTCTGTTCTTAATAATTAGATCTCTGATCATAAATGACGTGAAGCGAACAATCACTGGACGCGGAGAATCGACGGAACTGGGGCTTAAAAGGTGTACAGGCACAATGTCTGTAGCCAAAGTTGGCACATCATCCTTGTCACTAAAGAGAGTCAATAGCACTCCAGATATTGACTCAGTTGGGTGCTCTGGTAAACCAAAATCGCAAAGATTTGCCCGTCGAGGATCTGTTCCAAGTTATCAAGATCAGAAAAAGCTGCATCAATCCTAGAGTTTCCATTGACGAATAATTCGGAATCGAGTTTATCGATTTTTTGTTGAAGACGCTTGTACTCCGAATCGAGGCTTTCTAGTTGCTGCGAGGCAGAATTCAATTGTTTAGAAACCGTACTGAGATTGTTAGACAGGCCATCAAACTTGTCGTTGAAATGGGGCATTATTTTATCAACGATCGTATTAGCAATCTGATTTAAGAAATCGAGGTCCTAAAACAATGATATCACTGCCTTCTTAATGGACAAAAGAAAAGAATCATCAGCCATCAATTTGGAAGGTGAGAATGCTATATCCGATCGGGAATGAATAGATTTTAATGTAGGGAGCAGTCAATTTAGGCATTATAACGTAGCCACACAGAAAAATGAAGACAGTGTAGTCGCTAAACTCCAATATGGTGTCGTAAATAAAAAATTGTAAAATAATCAGTTAACGACAACATGAGGAACCTATTAGATCAATGGGGAAATCCAATGGTGAACAAAAAAATTAGAAGTTATGGTGAAAATTCTTAAAATAAGTTCAGTGTTCACAAATTATCAATCCAACGAATGATGTACGAAGCGTGTCTGGAAAGTAAGTACAGTTTTGTAATAAAGACAAAACTACTATATACAGGGTGATTCTGAAAAAGTGTGTATAACTGTAAGTAAGACAGACGTAAAATTTCTTTTAATACATTGTGGGTCCGAATTTGATAAGTAACCGAGATGTGAACAGAAATAAAAATGCTGCAACCAAGATCAACAAGTTACTAACTCAGATTCTGCAGTGCCTAGAATAATGAATTTTGGAGCCAAAATAGGGTATACAAAACTGTGTATACCGTTAAAATTTGATCGTATTCCAACGAGTAGTTTACGAGTTACGTATTCAAAATTGTAACAGTGCTCACATGCAACTACTAACCAGCACATGTTAAAATGTTCAGTGCATAACGCAGAAACTACTCTTTGGAAATTGCAGAACCTGAGTTATTAACTTGTTGATCTTGGTGGCAACATTTTTATTTAAGTTCATATCTCAGTTAGCATTCAATTCGGACTAATATTATGTTATCAGAAAATGTTCATTCCGGTCACTTCTGTCATTGCTTACAGTTATACACACTTTTTCAGAATCACCTAGTAAATTAACAAAATTTTTTCTTTACCAGATTCTACAGGGTGCGGCAGGTATTTTAAAACAAAATGGCGAGTGCAGGTAAAAGGAGCAGACACTTAAGATACCACACAGCCTTTAAAAGAATTTAAATTTTTGTATAAAGGACTATAAAATACGTAATTGTTATTCAATAAAACCACCGTCCGCCAAAATGACAGCCTCTACACACTCGGAACCGCTGGTAAGTGTCAGCAGAAAAAGACGAGTTTCGATCTCAAAACGATCGAAATGAGAAGCCGCTAAAGATAAAAATTAATAATAGAATTAAAGAGAAGTGGTTTACAGATAAGCCGCCACCCCGACGAATGGAGAAGAGCAGACGATCTCAAGATCATAGGAAAAGTAAAAAAAAGGAAGGAAGGAAGAGAGAAGAAAATCTAAAGACAGAGCAGATTAAGAGATCGACCGAGAAGGTCTGGAAAACAAGCTCGTCAAGAATGAGTTTGAGAAAGACATGAAAGTTAGGAAGAATGTTTAAGGAAGGAATTGCATGAGATAAAGTAAAGAGGGATTTAACGAGGAAGACGAGAGAGACAAGCTATGAAAATGATGGAAGGCAAGGTGTGGTTTTAAAACGAGGAGTTTCGGCAGCTGGTGTGTGTCGAGAGGAAAAACGACAAGGCATTGGGAGTGAGGACGAATGTGAGCCACTGCTAGAGAAGTGACAGGCATCGCCTTCAGACAGTGTGCTCGATATTGGAGCGGTGGACAGCGACAGGAATAATGGCAAAGAGATTGCAGAGTGGGAGGCATCGCGAACGGCAGCATGCGAGTTGGCGGAGACTTTAGTGCATTGCATCGCTTGCATAAGGCAGCATTCGATTCCTGCGAACAGTTAGTGTGATGTTTTATACTTCCGTTAGATTAACTTTATTCTTAAAGAGTGTTGCACCAGGCTTTGGCTAGTCATTAAAACTTTCTATAGCACTGGTTTTCATTAAGCGACACGGGGGTTGGTATTATCGCAACTTCTGGATCCAATGATTAAGCTCCAACAACAACCTTCTAACTCCTACAACCCGTAGCCACTAGCTGAATCAAAATGGGATGTTATGTGTTTTATCTTCATTAATGTGTTTATCCATACCGAAATAAAAGCTCTATTTGACAGGATTCTGACAAAATCCTGCGGCTTTATTCTCTTGAATAATATCAAAAACTACATCTCAGACAAATCAGTCTTAATTCGGATCGGAAGAATTTCTATTCTGAGGATTATCTTTCCCACAAAGTCTATTCACAATTCATCTCGGCGATTTCTACTTATTTTTCAATCCCCACCACTACAATGACATCATGTTTTACTCTTATTCCTTTCTCCTTTCTCATGTTTTTTGCTTTTGTTTAAGACAAAATTAAGTTACAGCCCACAGCTGTCAGAAAAAAGAAATAAAAACTTAATACAAATAGGAATTCTCAGTTAATTCTAAACATCATTTTCTTTAAATTAAACTCTTAACTGTTTTTAATCCAAAAACGTTTAACTTTTCCCCAAACATAAAATTCATTAAACGAAACCTAAAGGAGTCCAAACGTCTACCGTCACCCTAGAAGATCATTTTAGCTTTCTTTCAATCAGGTAAAGGAGTAAGCTTTAACTTAATCGTCAGTCTCTATTCACTGACATCTTCCGCATTGAGTTTCTTATTACAATCAAAAGTTTTGTGAGTAATTCTTTCTTTACTTTCTCTTTTTTTTGTGTTTAGGCAGATCTTTTTTTTTTCTTTCGATAGATGCCAACAGGGAGCACAACCTGATCGACGGGGGAGGTAAGTGTGGGGGAGGGGGGATAAGGGCGATGGACAGGTTAGTTAGTTAAATTAATACGGAACATCGATCTTAACTTATATCTCACGGTCTTTTCATCAACATAATCGTCAATAACTCAGGCATCGTCGAAATCGATCTGGGGCCACTTTTTTTTCAGGAAAAAAAAATAAACTCTAGCCGCTCTTCCAATTTAGTTCTCCTCGCTCATGAAGTCTTCTCATGGTCGACCGGTTAAGCACATCTATCTCCGGGCTCCTGGGACATCATCGCGCTGATAATTTATTGGTTTACCACATGGCCCAAAACGAACGTATCATCGTATTTTGAAAAACTATTATCGAACTTCAATGGTGGATCCGGAACATCCCTCATGCCCAAAAAAAAACTTCAACCGTTCACTGCCTCTTCCAAAATTAAAAATCCAAACCAAAACAAGCCAGAAACTGAAGGCAACAACAATGTTAATCATCCTCACGCATCTAACAATTCAAACTCTCAGGTAAGTAAGCTTTTATTTTCAACAATGCCTCAGTCAAAAATACGGCAAAATTATCTTAGTTCATTTTATTTATCACAATCTTGTTTTCATTTCATTATTAAATTCAATCCCTATTTCATCATCTACATGTAGTCATTTCTTTTTATTTCAGTTTTATCACATATTTTCACTAAACACATTTTGCAATAGCGACAATCGAATCAACCGTGCAGGAGGTAATCTGTCCAAATCTTCACTGTGGAGTAACGTATCCATTCCCGAACTGAAGGGCCCAAGAATTGTGGTACCCTTTTCAAGGTTACCAAGCATTCCCATAGGATGACCATCCCAGGAGTCAGCAAGTGAATTGTTCAGTAAGTGGGTCTGTTTTGGTATTAAGGCTCAGAAAGTAATTAAGTGTGGAAAAGTACATTAGATTCTGAATTTATTTATCTCCGAAAACTTCTGTCTTATAAGAACTTTAATTCTGCCTATTCTCTTCTCCGAGTAGATTGGAGCTCCCCACACTCCCCATAGCGGGGTAAGGACCGTTCACAGGTTTTTATGAAGATTCTCGACTCCAAGCAACATATATTAAATTATTATTGCTAATTAGTCATTTATATAATTGATTAGAAGCCATTAACTAAAGCGTTGAATCCATTAACTGATTTTTTGGAAATAAATTCGTTCATTAGACTTTGTTTAATTAAAATTAATAAAACGCCCCTCCTCCTTACTCTGCTGTCACATACACATCATAATCATGTGACAGCAGGGGAGGATGTCACTTGGTAGCTTAAGCTGTAATGACATAATGGACGATTATTTTGTTTGTGCCATCTACAATTTTCCATTGCGCACTTTAGCTAATACTCAACATTTTTTTTATTCCTCTATGCCTCAATAGTGAACCGTGTCTGGTGCAGCAACTGCGACGCTGCATTCCGGAGGTGAAGACATGACTAGATGAAGAAAATACGACAGCAACAACATAAGAGGTCTGTGTAATTCTTTAATTGTAATATGGAACACAAGGTAATAGAGAATCTCCAATTCCCTATATTCCAAGGAACAGAGGGGGAAGATGTTGATAATTTTATCAGCCATTTTAAATGAATAGCGGACTCTAATGAATATTCCTTACACGAACTGTGCAAAAATAATTTCGGGTGCTTTAAGAGGCGGAGCACTAGATTGGTTTATAGACATCGCTACAAATTTTTCTGAAAGCATCGTGGGAAGATTTTGTAATTAAATTCAAGAAAGCTTTCTCCAAAGGGCTTACGCAGATTATATTATGGCAGGATATTCTAAAATTGAAGCTCAGAAATAATAATGTGCATGAATATTTAACTAAATTCAGAGCAATTCTGAGCAGAATCCAAGACGCCTCGGAATTTGACAAAATCTTATAGCTGGTTGAAGGATTACCACCCCACTTAAAAGCTTACATGCATATGAAACTATTCACTACGCTAGTTGAAGCCATGGAATTTTTAGAAAATTGGTTCCAGGCTCACGAGGGACCAAACATAGTAAAAGAACATGAGGAACCGATGGAAATTGATATGGTCAAAGTCCGAAAACTAGTTAAAAAAAACAAAAAAAAGGTTATATGTTATTGCTGTAACAAAGGTCACATAGCCTGATTCTGTCCCACTAAAGATACACCTGTTACGTTCGTGCAAAATAATAATCAATGACAGCTATGTATGATTGTAGCGAATATTAAAAGCCAGAAAGCCAAAGTGCTCCTAGATACGAGCACCAAAGATAACTTTATGGACAGTGAGTTTGCTAAAAATATACACTTAAAAACTGACCCGATGAAAGACAAAAAGAAAGTTATATGTATTAATGAACAATTCGCCTTTATTACCTCGGAAGTGAGGCAAGTTACATTAAGAAATGGGAAATATAGCTTTCAAGATAATTACAGTCTATTGCCCATGCACAATTACCACGTGGTATTAGGACTTTTATGGTTCTAGCAAGCTAAACCTTTATTAGACTGGGCTAAGAAACGCTGCTTTGTAAAAGTACAGAAAAAAATAGCATTAACCAAATGGAAGGAGCTGGAGGACAAAGTAGAAGCATTATCATCCATAGAGCTATTGAATATTGAACTTAAAGAACCACAGATGCCAGTTTATGAGCTATTTGCAAAATAAGAAGATAATAGATACAGCACATTTTATACTATGTTTTCCAAAGTCCACCCCGAATTTTGTGATATAGTTCGTAGATACCGTTATCTTTTTCCAGACAAATTACTGGCCGGATTACCACCCTAGCAACATAGGCAGCATGAACTGAATCTATCGCAGGACGCAGCCCCATTCTGTGCATCATTATATCAGCTGACAAGAGATGAAGAGGAGGAAGTCAAGACCATGCTGAATAGACTTGTAAGTAAAAAATTGATTCGGCAATGCATCCCCAGTCCTCGTTGTGGCAAAAAAGATGGAGGACTGAGGATGTGTATTGATTTTTGAAATTAATTAGAATAACCCGGGATAATAGGTACCCAGTACCAAGAATTGACACTTTAGTAGACAGATTATCCAAAGCCAAAGTGTTCACTACGTTGGATATTTGGACGCTCACGGCATTCAAAACGAGATATCAGCTTTTTGAATTTTTGGTCATACCATTCCGACTCAAGGGCGCATCGGCGACTTATTCCAAAGCCCTCAGTGAAGCATTATTCGATGTACTAGATGACCGTGTCATCACATATTTTGATGACATATTAATATATGCCCAAAACATCAATGAATTGAAAAAACGCACAGAACTGTTGTTGAAGAGGCTACAACAACACCGATTTTTACTAAAAATATCCAAATGCGAATTTGGGGTGAATGAAGTCAAGTATCTGGGAAACAGATTCTCCAGTAAAGGGCGTTCGTGTGATACCGTTTTAACAAAAGCCATTAAACAATGGCCAATCCCTAAGGATGTGCACCAAGTCTGTTCTTTCATGGGGGCAGTTCAGTTTTATCGAAACTTCATTCCAAGGTATTCTGAATATGCAGCCCTCATTTTTCAACTATTGCAAAACGAAAGGCCGTTCATTTGGTCACAAAAAGGAAAACTGGCATTTTAAGATCTAAAGAAAGCCCTTATGAATCCTCCTATATTGAAAATTTTTTCACCACATAATAGACTCCATATCTTAAGCGACGCATCAGAATCTGCCGTCGGCCTCAAAGCAATGCAAATGTATAATGGTAAACTTTTTCCAGTTGCCTTTGAATCCCGAAGATGGAGAAGTGACGAAGAGCACAGGCCCATTTACCACAGGCCGTCTTACATGCCACTAGGTGTTGGAGACATTACATCCAACAAGTGCCTTCCTGCATCTATGCAGAAAATCAAGCTGTATCCAGGATCTTATTACAAAAAAAATTATCTACAATACAAGCGGATGTGCTCAGGCAAATATTGGAATTGCCAGTTTCTATACACTACATCAAAGAAGAGCATAACCTCTTTGCAGATGTGTTATCAAGGTAGTTTGAGAAGAAAAAGAGAAACCCAAGAGTGAGTTCGAGCGAACATCATCATGGGATCCAGGGGGGATGGTGTTAGCGGAAAAAGGCGAGTTTCGATCTTGAAACGATCGAAACGAGAAGCCGCTAAAAACAAAAATTAATAATAGAATTGAAGAGACGTGGTTTACAGAGAAGCCCCCTCCCCCGAAGAATGGAGAAGAGTGGACGATTTCAAGATCGTAGGAAAAGTGAAAAAAGGGAAGGAAGGAAGAGAGAAGAAAATTTAAAGACAGAGCGGATTAAGAGATCGACCGAGAAGGTCGGGAAAAACAAGCTCGTCAAGAATGAGTTTGAGAAAGACATGAAAGTTAGGAAGAATATTTGGAGAAGGAATTGCATGAGACAAAGTAAAGAGAGATTTAACGAGGAAGACGAGAAAGACAACTTTATCACTTTGTATCGCTTGCATAAGGCAGCATTCAATTCCTGCGAACAGTAAGTGTGATGTTTTATGCTTCCCTCAGATTAACTTTATGCTTAAAGAGTAATCTTTGAGCGTACGATATTTAATCTTCTTTTCTCAGAATATTGATAAGTATTGTTAATGAAATGACATTCGTTTTATTGAATAGAGCCCATTCCATCTTTCGTTAACATAGTGATAAGACTTATTTTAAATACATGTTTTATTCTTAATTTTCCCCATGCTAAACGTACACCGTGCAGGAGCTAATCTGTCCAAATCTTCACTGTGGAGTGATGTATCCGTTCCCTAACTGAAGGTCCCAAGAATTGTAGCACCAGTTTCAAGATTAACGAGCATTCCCGTAGGACGACCGTCCGAGGCTTCAGCAAGTGAATTGTTCCATAAGTGGGTCTGTTTTGATATTAAGGCTCAGATAATAATTACGTATGGAAAAGTACATTTGATTCTGAATTTATTTATTGCTGAAAAGTACTGTCTTATATGTACTCTAATTCTGCCTAATCTCTTCTTCGAGTAAATCGGAGCTCCCCACTCTCCCCAAAGTGGGGCAAGGACCGTTCCAGGTTTTTACAAAGATTGGCGACTCCAAGCAACATATATTAAATTATTATTGGTAATCAGTAACTTATATAATTGATTAGAAGCCATTAACTAATGTGTAGAAGCCATTAACTGTATGCTGACAATTTTCTATTCATGTTATGAAAACAAGTTCGTTCATTGAACTTTGTTTAATTATAATTAATAAAACATCCCTCCTCCTTACTCTGCTGTCGCATACACATCTTAATCACGTGACAGTAGGCAGCAGTGAATGGCTCTTCTGGATTTCTGTCATTGCCTCAACAATAGCTGCCCTGAGGGCTTCAACGATGTTGTGCAGATGCTTGTTGGACTCCCTCACAATGACACCCCGGACCTAATAGTCCAAAGGATTAAGATCAGGGGAGCTGGGGGGCCACATATTGGGAGGGACGTGGTCGTGAAGATTTGTGGTCATCCATGCTTGGATGCTGTGGACCTTATGACTTGGAGCAGAGTCCAGTTGAAAAACATACGGCCTACCACATGCTACAGCTGTAATCCAGGGCTTCACAACTCTTGCCAACACACAACGGTGTACGCAGCAGCGTTAAGCCTGAGACATTGACTGAAGAAATGTGGAGGCATCACGTCGCCTTCATTGCTCACAACGCCCAGAACCATCACTGCCGCTGGTAATTTCGTATGCATGATGGCTATGTTTGACACTGCCATCGATGATTTCGGCAGTTCACTATCTGGTCTTGCAGGAAGTTTTCTCATTGGAGAAGAACCACAGCATTCCTGGTTCCTCCGGATGCGTCAGCTTGTTGAGGAGGTGCTTGGCCCTGTGCAGTCAATTTTTCTTGATTGTCTCGGACATTAACTGTCCCCTCCGCAACGCATACAACTTTTAACAGAGGTCTTCATGCACCACACATCGAATGGTCGCCTCATTAACCTGCACCTCCCTCCCGAGTGCCCTTAGGGACTTCCTAGGGTCCTCATTGATTGCAGCTGAAGATCATATTTCTATTCGAACAAATAATTTTAAGAAATGCAGGATTGTTTTGAAACATCTTGATCATCACAGTTTTCAATACTTTCTGGAAATTTAAATCAATAAACGGTAATAAAACAATGACATTCCGGTAGTCCCATGTCAGAATGGCGTAAGATTTTGTTAAACTTGTAATTCTTCAAAAAAATACTGTAGTAAAATTCAATTATTGTAATACGTGTAATACAGTACTATAAAATTTGAATTAATCTATGGTAGTTAGTATTAAACAGAAGGAAAAACTTAAAGAATTGCATTAACATGGAGCTGTTGTATTTAGGTTAAATGGATCTATTTTATTCGTGTAATGCTAAGATATAGGCAAACAAGACACCCAATGTAACACTTGACACCTGAGTTGCAGCGATCACCAGCTATGATTGCATACAAAGGCTGGACGTTTTTTACACTGCACACACCCATCTGAGTGTCCTTCCTCTTTACACTCGATGAGGAGTCCATCCCTTTATACTCCGCAACAGAGCACTGCAGTGGACGCAATTTCTGCATTGCTCCCTCTGGCGAGCATATCAATGCACGATCACCTTCTACAGTATAGGCATAGACTTCACTTTCATCATTATTATTCATTACAATCAATGGCATGTCATCGCTAAACACTAAATCATGAATTAACTGACTATTGTCAGAGGGCATAGTGGTAACGTGTTCCTCTGGCTTTACATCCACACTTACCACCTCATTCAAGCCAGATTATTGTCTTTTTACCAGGGGTTTTGACATAGAATGTTTGATTTTCATGCCTAAAGAAGTCCTGCAGGGCACTAGCAGGGCTGATATCTGTCTGAGGAACCTCTGTCAACTGGTACAAACTCTCCTTTCACAGAGTCAACACAACTACCATCTTTTGTTTTTTTTCTCACGACACAAGCAGGGGCATGCAGCTGAACATCCTCTGAGGGGCCCGTTCTTATGTTGGAAACTGTCAGCTTTATCTGGGTCATTATACACCCACACCCTGCACTTATCTGCACAACCAACTGAGTATTGCCAACCTTAGCCCTTTGATCTTGACATAAGCTCTAGATGCCCATTTGACGACCCATAATCACCCAAAGCACCTACCATTGGGGTTTTCTCTGGTAGTCACCATAACTCTGTATCCCCTTTTCAAACGCATCTGCACTTGTCTCTTGGGCCTTAAACACGCACCATGGTCTGTTCGAGTGTTTGCTCTACGATATGCACCACTCGTAGAGGCTCCTGGACAGTGACTTCACCGACCTCATTAACCATGATTTTGGCTGTTTTTCACAATTCGGAAACCGTGGAACCCATCAATATAATGGACGTGCTTGCCGACCATGCATTCCTCCACTCTCTTGCCACATGTGGTCACCCCGGCAGCAGTTCCCACTGCCCGGATACTGGCTACTGTTTCTGCGATCTTCTGGATCAGGCTGTCCAGCCCCTGGATCAAACAGAAACTGGTGCTACAGTCCTGCAATTCCCTCATTGCAAGGCATAATCTAAACTTCACCCATACTCATTATATTACCCCCTCAAAAAAAACTTAAAATGCCTAACCACGTCGTGTCCAATGCTGATCTCGCTAATCCGGCAATTCTGGATTATCAAGCCCCACGTTGGGCACTAAATGTGATGGTACTCTGCTACCCCACCCAACTAGTAAGTGCGATGACTCTTCACATGGAATGTCTGTCAGGAGTTCGGAGCTTGATTGTGGAGGTAGACACCGATACACAGACACAAGGCTTTACTATAACCAAACAAAATTTAATGCTACATTTAATGTGTTACACCATATATCAAGGGCACAAGCAAAGGGGCCCCTCTGGTTCAATTTGCGCAAAACAAAGCTACAATGTTCAGTTCACTATCTGTTACATTTATCAACATTGGCTATTTTTATATTTATGATTAGCAGTTTGTTACTAAGACCCAGGAATGCAGATTCCCTTCCCTCATCAATAGAGCCTAGGTGCCATAGGTACACAGTTTATGGTTACATCCTATCTGTTGGCAGAACCGTTAGTACTACAAGACTAAACTAACTGTACCAAAACGTCCCTCAGAACGTCATGTGTCCCCATTATTTACTGGTACCTATGCAGGCTACTCGAGGAGAGGGAGGGGCTGTAACTTCTAAAATGTAGTGATCCCATCGTACAGAGTTTCAGATAGGACGGGTGGATCTCTCCTTGTAAGCAAATACGACAGCGCTACTATACTAAAACAGTCAATCTGCGATGCACTACAAGGTTGCTCGAGATTCCTCTCCGCTACCCCTGTTTCAGCCTCCAAGACTGTCATTTACTATCCTGGGGTGAAATGAATCTGCCTAGCTGCATCACTGTTACAATATCACCACAAGGTGAATCAGTGGAAATTGTCAGTCATACACTTGTTCAAATCATAATTAAAACTTATTATTAATTGCAGAGCGTTCATTTACAATAATCTTTACACAGTACTAAAATGTCATGTTCCTTAGGCACGACATTCACGAAATAAAACGGTCTTTTATTCTTGGTTAGGAACATTCAATTCTAAGTTTTATAGGGACCCCTCTAAGATGATTCATCCAAGTGGAGAAAGTACAAAAGTTTTACCATTCACCCACTCGTCTTCATCAGTTTTGGAACTAGAATTGATTGCTTGCCTGCAATGCACAGTGTCGATCTCACACGGAAATTCTCACTATTGTATTAGAATGTGTTTACAGTATCATGTCAAGGTCGGTGTATTCATGCAAAACGACGAAACAAAAATAAAACCTCAACAAAAAATAACAGCTAAACATTAAAATGTAATTCTTTCACACAAGTAGTAGCTATGTGCACTAAAAAAAATATCAAACCCATGCGTCGCTCATAAACATTAAAAATTAATGTTCGAACGCATCAAACACAAGGCTATCTCGCATGAAGAAAGGTTCATGTCCGTTCAGTACGAATGCAAAATCGCATCTCTTTTAAAAAAACAAAGATAACAGCTTATGTTGGGAGACTGACATCGTTTTCTCGGAAAATCTTACTCGAGAAAACAATGTCAGCTCCCAACAATTACGATCTCTGTTGCGATGAAATCTGCACTGCAACAAAGAAAATTACTACAACGATAATAAAACAGCAATAATACAATAACAAGGTCATAACCCGTATAAAAACTTAGCAGAATACTAAAACAAAACATAAACACAACTACCAAAAAGTTAATCACATTGCTCCACCCCCATTGAGGCACGCTCGCAGCAACAATACTTACCAAAAGAACATCGCACTGTGTTTCCCTCGGGCTTACGTGACACCCTTATCAGCCTTGGTGGCTCAGTAGTTGCATGATCACCTCTAATGCGCGAGGACGCAGGTTCGATCCCTACTGAGGACGACGAGGATTTTTACAGGGGTAAAATCCTGAGATCACGCACTTCCCTTGGAATGGAAGTAAAGCCGTTGGTCCCTTGAAGTTGTTTGGCGGCTGCACTTTGAAGAACTCTTACGAGGCAAAATTTGCAGCTCCTATAACGCCATCCTGAAATGACCATAGCAGTTGAAAAGGACGTTAATACCAAACCAACCAAACCAAAGCATGTGACACCCACTGACATGGAATGTTATAATTTAACAAAGGTTTCATTATAACGAAGTAAACTGGTGGTCCCTTGAACTTCATTATAACGGGATTCAACTGTAATTTCTCGTATGAAATATATTCGAGGAATGGCATCTTTTTAATTAATATTTTCAAGTTTACATTATTTTTCATTTAACTTCTTGAATAAATTGTTGTACAATGTTGAGCTTTCTCATTGGCTAAGGATGGAATGTTATGAAAATTTTTATGCATAATGGCAATAGTGTTAGCACCATTGAATTGTGGGATGAATTTTATTCCTTTTTATAGCTTTTCTTACTTTAGTTTCGTAGTTTAGTTCTGTAGTTTTATACGAAATACCGTTTTACACAGGAGGGCGCTAAATAATAGGTGAATATTTTGTTGCACGCTAGCCTGGCGATCACGCCGTTTTCAATTGAGTAGTTTAAACTTCTCCACTCAAGGTCACCAATATGTGCTTGAGGATAAGGCCAGAAATCCAATATATTCTTAGTAATGTACTCTTGGTACAGTAACAATTACTGAAGGCAGGAACTGTACTCGTACACCCCTAACAGTACGTATTAGTCTTTGTTAAAAGTTGGGTTTTTTGGCAATATAAAAATGACAATTTTTTTCGTTACATATGCCACACAAATAAATGGAAGTAATTCAAAATTTTATTTCTAGTGATGTGAAATTTGCATATTTCGTAAGTTGACTTTTCATTTTATAAAAACTGCCTTTTATTATTTCCATTAGACACTTGCTCAATTTTTATGATATAATCAGCCATAGATGGACTTCTCATATATTCCCGATGTCTTCAAATACCACTACTTTGTCATGGAATGTATTAATGATAGTATTCGTTGTGATACGAGTCATGTGACATGAATTTTGAATATTACGAGACTTTTTACTAGACGTCATTACAAATTCTGACATCAAACTCATTGTAGACATTAAAGTGGAACGTTTTGATACTTAAAACTAATTTTCTTCATGAAAGGGCAAATGTCACTATCAAGATAATAAATAATCAGAAAGAATGTAGCATAAAAACAACAAGTTTTGTTTTGGAAAAAGTTAGAAATTTTTTAAGAAAGAGGCAAGAAATAAGCTGCACATGATGTCAGACATCTTAGCACAAATCAAAGTTGACGAGATTTATACGCCCTGTAAATCTCGTCGGGTCTGCACTTGTGAATCGTGCCATGGCATGTAAATCTTATCAACCTTGGTTTGGCTAAGTTAGCTTCATAAATAAAGCTTTTGCAGGAGTTTTTGACAAAATTCAAATGAAATTTATATTACTGGAAGTGGCCTTTAAATTATTTTTTTTACATACCCAGGAATCTAGGAAGTCGGCCTCTGCGACAACTAAGCGTGACTGCCCTATTTTTTACATAGGAACAAGATTTTAAGTGGCTCTCACAAAAATATTTTAATAGATATCGCCACACAAATAAAATCTACCTTCATTCGAGTTTTTACTTTCAATTGGTGCATTTTTCATGCCCGTACGATTAAAACCTGATTCTTTAACAGGTGTCTGAAAATTTTTAGTATATTTTTAGCTTTTAACGTTACGTCTATGGTGAAAAGTTTAACACTTTCATCGATAAGAATTGATCTTTCCACAATGAAAACGCAGTGCCAAAAACGTTGTTAGTCACTCATTATAGACATTCTAAGGAAAATTTTCGTTATTTTTAAATGGAAATTAAACGTTTTTTGACAGGTTCAAAGTCGTTTTATTTATCAATTTAATACATAATTATCATTATTACTGATCGTTAATGCACATGTCTGAACCTATCTCAACTTCCACTTTCTCTAGTAGGAAGAGTTTAAAATGGACGCCCGCTGAACTGCTCATCGATTAAACTGAAGTTTTGGAGGACTGATTAAAGAAAACATGTATTAAATAGTCGTCTAAAAGTACATAGTATATGTACATAGAGTTTTAATCGGTTTTAGGGAACATGCATGTTTCGTTAATGGATACAAGTAAGTAGAGGAGGCAGCAGTCGTTGTTTCTCCCTCCAATTTTAGATCGCATGTACTCTATATTCTTCCATGGTGTGCTCCAAGGAGACATGTTTCCACCCCAACCAGACTCAAGAAAATGGTTCCTAATGAAAATAGAACAATTTATTGGCATTACATAAGAACTAAGTCAGTATGTACTTATGTTGGTTTTGAATAAACAACGTTTTAAGCGAATTTATTCAGCAAGTGCAGTAGGCCATCGATGACACCCCAGCACATCCATGAGGTCACTTGCCAAAGATCTCCATGTGTCGGAAGGTACAATCAGAAACGTTGTCCATGAAAACATCAGATATCACTCGTATGTTATGCGAAGAGGTCAGTTTATGTCAAACAAAACACGGGAAAATCGCCTACTCACATCGAAAAGACTCTTAAACAAGCTGAAAAATCCATGTGAAGCTGATTTGCTGTGGATTTTCTCCAATGAAAAAAACTTTGACCAGGATCAGAAGGAGAACAAAAGAAATGACAGATGGTTATGTGCAGACCCTTCGGAAGTGCCACGAGTCATACACACGAAATTTCTTGCAACTGTCATGGTTTTAAGGGTTGTCAACAGTGGACATGTGATGCCTGCACACTTCTTCCCCCAAGGCCTTAAAGTTAACTCTGCGGTCTACGTTGAGACCCTTGAAACAACTATTAAACCTTGGTTAGACACGATACGCAATAGATGGCCTTATGTGTTTCAGCAAGACTCTGCCCCAGCACACAAGTCTCGCATGCACAGGAATGGCTGACCAACAACTTCCATGATCAAGTAACCCCTAACCTTTGGTCTCCTAACTCCCCTGACCTGAATCCGTTGGACTACTGCGTATGGAGCGTTGTGGAGAGACAGGTCAATGAACACCCCCATAACACCAAAGATGAATTGAAAGCTGCCATTGTTCGAATAATGACCAATATGAACCATGACCATTTGATTCACGCATGCCGACAGTTTCGTTCTCGCGTTGAATATGTTATAGAAGCTGAAGGCGGATTCATTGAATAGCTATATAGCAAGGTTTCTTGTGTATGCTCATGATATGTTTCGATAATAAAGTTATTATCTCGACTTATAACTCTGTTTTCTTTCTTGACGTGAATCTGTCCTCAAATACCTTACGCACCCTTTTTTTATTGTGCGAAATATGAAATCGTTCACTGGAGAGATGAACAGTTATTAACTGGAAAGGTTTTCAAAGTTAGTTTTATGCAGATGCAGTTGCAAGTTGGAAGTCCAAAGACAAATATTACCTCATATCATCGCAATTTTTTTTGTTTCCCCAACCGGAAGTACTTATGGAGAGAAGCTCAATTGAGGACAGCGACTTCTGTTGACGATTTCATGAACATATCATTGTTTGAGAGAAAGTGCAACACGTGGAGACACCTGCCGGATTCATTGAAAACACAATCACTTCCGTTTTTTCTGGACATGATAAAAAATGAGTAAAAAAAATAATAAAATAAAAAAAAGTAATAAATTAAAGCAAATTGCGGGGAGAAAAAAGGGACGCTGCTGTTTCTAATTTTCACAGTGGCATCGTCCAAACACTTGTTAAGTATAAGTACTAGATTCTGTGTCCCACAGTCTATCAAATTTGATAGGCTATATCTCAGCATTGAAACACTTATATTGCCACTCTATTTATCATCGTGAAGGGGACATTTTGAAGCTTCGTTTCATTGCCAAGAAATGTTGCTAGGTGCTTGAATTCGTTAAAATTAATTCGATGACATATAGGGGAACCAATCCAATAAAAAGTTGGAATATCCTACATGGGTTTCGTCAGTTCACTGGGAAAGGGTGCCATTGCAAAAAGAAAACCTGGAAGGCCACAATTTTCGGACAAGAATGTCCACTGCATGTCAGTAAAGAATGTCAGCAAACGCTCACTCGCAGTCCGAGGAAGTTGACTCGCCGAGCCAGCCGGGAACTCCCAAATTCGCCTTGCGACATTGTGAAAGTGTTGAGCAGTTGGTTATTAAACTTTACAGATTCCAGCTAGTGCAAGCTGTATATTGTATATCGTTCGGTCACATTAAATATTCGTGATCATGTGGATAACCAAAATAAACTTTAGATTATATCCTTCCGAAAGATGCATTGATTAAATCTATAAGTTGTGTACTTTGGTAAATATAGCCTTTCAAAGTTGCAGTGCAAGATCTATTTGGCCATAATCTTAAAAATTAGCATATTAAAAAAGAACAGTCTTTTAAATACTAAGCGTGTCCGGAAAGCAAGGTTACAACAGGTAGTATTCTTTCAAAAAATGTTTATTTGACAACATGTCCACGACAACTTATTTATGTGATACAGGGGATATTTTCCCACGACATTGCGTACAAACACTTGTTAAATCTTTGTATAGTTTCTATATCCCACAGTCATGAAATTCTGGCGCCTGCTGCTGTAACAACATTTCAACCTCGTGATTGATCTCTCCATCGACTGGAAGCATTGTCCAGCAAGATTTTTCTCAGGCTAAGAGAGAAGTGCAGAAGGTCATCAGAGACGACAGACGGCCTACCACTCTTGTGTTTGACATGAACATCGGTCCTGCCTCTAGAGAATTTATGACACCACTTCGTTACATATTGCTGTTTCGTAATGTTTCCATTAATGTGAACAAGTGTTTTGTGAATATTTTCTGAGTGCTTACCTTGTGCTTAGGAAGGCTGTCACTTGGTCTTCACACACTTCTCTCGCTTTTGGCGGGATTCTGAATCGGCACAAACATTGTAAACACGTGTTCCTCGAACTACACTCCACGTAGCATTGAGGAACAGCTGTGAGAGGGAAGTGGAAGGCTAACAGTTAAAGCCGATATAACCATCTTGAGCAACGAAATATTACTTGTCGAATAAAGGGGTTGTAACCTTACTTTACAGATACGCCTTGTTTAAAAAATCATTTGGTCTTCCCTTTTGGGTTTTCAGAAAAATTTAAGATAAGACAACCTGTAGGAATAGAAGCTAAGATGCAGAGGGGCTTGATGCCCATTTGCGAGACGACTTACAAGAGCTGTATGCAGAATGGGCCAGTGAGGACAAAATTGACCATGTATCCGGAGATCTATGGCACCATCCTGCACAGTCAAGCCATGTTTTGTCCTTTATCATTGTACAGAGCACATAACTTGTTCCCATATATTCACTTCTGATGAAAACTGATGTATTTAATTCTATTATCCTTTCATTAGAATAGGCCACCGGCTGCACTCAGTTTGGTTGAACATAGGAAAGCCAGGTTGTTTACGGTAAATTTTAGAATAACAAAATTTAGGATTTTTTTTTTTGCCAAATTTGACTGTAAGGTGTAATTATTGAAAGTGCAAAATGTTAAAGCATAAGAACATGCTATCATAAAATCAGTGTATGGTTTTCCACTTGTTTTGCGGCAGCAAGGCAATAAAATTCATTGCAAAGTATTTAAAAATCTTTCCTGAACTATGTTAAAGCATCATGCAAAGCATCATGCAAAGGTTGATGTTCTTCGGTACATGGTTGTAGAGATTATCGAGAATATACACACATTGGCTTTTATTCACATAAAGTGTATCATATAAGTTATGTCATAAAGTATCATGACTTCAGCAGTGGAGGACACGCATTGAACTGTTTTCAAAAGAATGGAGTCATGTAAAGCATATTATATAAACCAATATGGTTTTCATAAAAAAAGTTTATTTTTCCTATGTATGGAAATTTTTGGCACACCCTGTAGAATAAGTATCTGTTCCATCTGATTAATTATACTATGGTTATAAAACTTGTATGACTTTAAGTTCAATTATACGCCTTCTCAAATGTCAAAACAATGTTATCGATGAAGAGACGCTACATTTTTTAAAAAAACAAAAAAATGGTTTTGCTATCTGTGGCTTATTATATCAATAAAAAATTTACAATAATTAAAATTCTAACCATTCTGAGCTTCATAATTATTTTTATTTCTCACAATTATGTTTATTTTAATTATAATACATAAAAATCAAAGCAATGATTTGTTTTCAAATTGTTTTCAAAATGCTTCCTTATTAGGAGTTTTAGCGAAAAGCTACTTATAAGAATGTACGTTTGGACTGTACGTTTATCCGCCCACCGTTTGCATGATAACTTAAAAACGGATTAACCTTCTCAAATTCTATTTTCGAAAACATCATCGAAGGTTCTTATTTCGGTTATATCAATTTTTCAGGCTTTTTCTTGGACCCCTTCAAGTTTTCAGGCTTTTTCTTTTTCTTGGCGTGCCCTAAGAGAGACCTTAAAGAATACCATGATAATGGCATGTTATATAACAATTGATTCGTAATGAGGAGTCAACAATGCATAGATTGTTACACTACTTTTTAAGCATTGTTGATATAAGCACGTGCATGCGATGATCGCGTTATCGAAGCTCAATTGCTCATGATACAGTAATAATTGTAGTTCTGCATCATGATTAAAGGTCCTTCTTAGAATGTTTGGAAGATTCTTTTGGATATTTAAATCTTCAAATTTCAAAAATCGTAATTGTTAACATGTAAGCAAAAACCTGAAATTTCATTATATAAGTCCATGAGACTTTTTAAATTTTATCTGACTTATACATAGAGCAATAAAATTTTACTTCAAACAGGTTTATTCTCTTTGGAAGATTTTTCCTGTTGTCTGCAGGAAGGGGGGTTAACTGACGTCTTAAAAGGGGAGGGGGTAATATGAAATGTGACAAAATGTGGCATGGTGGGACGGGGAGGGGGTGAAAACGCCAAAAACAGCGTGGCATATTTCTTGAGCGACCCCAAATACCACCAGGGGAATAGGAAAAATGGGGTTTTGTACCAGACTTATTCTGGGACATAACAATACCCTCTCATCATGTCAGGTCTCGTTGATCAGAATTCATTAAATTTTGGCTCAAACAAGGGTTACCAAGTCATGTGCCTGTTCAGTCACTAAAATAAAATGATCTCATCACCAAAATAAATGGACAAGTGCGAGTCGAACTCACGTGGAGAGGGTTCCGTACGATGAATATGTTATCTGCCATGTTTTTTTAAATCTGACCCAAATTTGATTGTGGTAACTAAAAAAAACTATGTATATACCGGATTGTAGAGGGAAATTGATGAATATATTGTCTATTGATGAATTTTGTCTTGTCGTATATTCTTGAATATGTTGACTAAGACCGAGGGATAGAAGGTATTCTGATATTTATTTTTTTTGATTTGTCCTTACAATTAATATTGAAGCCTCCTGCTATAATAATCTTTTCGTGTGCACTTATAGCATTCTTAGTGCGTTCGACGGCAATTTTCGGAAGGCATTTTGGTGATTTATATACGCTTAAGAATTGAACACCAAATGCTTTGAATTGGAGTCATTCACAATGCCCACCCCCTGCACTACCTATAAATAAAACCTGAAGAATTGACCGGCCGACCGACCGACTTTGCGAAAACAGTAACGATTTTTTAATTAATTAACATCGTTCTGGCAATGCAATACCACACATTGGCAACTGTTTTTTTTATTAAAATTTAAATAAAAATGAAATTTAATAATTTAAAGTAGCTAAAATCGCTTATTTACGATTTTTATTTGATTTTCCTACTGTATTTATTCTAGCGCGAATTCTTTTTAATGATAATAGATATAGTAAAAAACGTAGCCAACGTCGGCTGCGAGTAAAAAAACTATGACGTCAGTATTTATTCTATAGCTACTATATTATACCGAGCTGACTCGACCACCATTACAGAGCCCACTTGTAATAGTAATGCATGCTACAGGAGCGAGAATTTTTATCTTGCTGATTAAAATCTTTGTGAAAATGGCTAAAATTGGAAGGAATGGAAAGGGCAATGCCAGATTTGTACATGCAAATGCGATGGAAGGCTATTATTACCAGTATTTCGAAGAAATTTTAATATTTATATGTCGAAAGAGAATAATGTTGCCTCTTCTCGCGGCTCGGGTTGTATATTCTCCTTGCGAGTTGCTATATTCTCCTTGGGATTACACATGTTTCTAGCTTCATTTATATGGCCCTCTCTTGACGAGAAGAGCAACATTATGCTCTCTCGACCTATAAACATTAAAATTTCTTCCAGCGTACTTGCATATACGTACTAATCTGGCACTGCTCTTTCCATTTCTTCCAATTTTAGCCATTTTCGCAAAGATTTTAATCAGCAAGATAAAAATTCTCACTCTTGTATCATGCATTACTATTACAAGTGGGCTCCGTAATGGCAGTCGAGTCAGCTAGGATAAATATATTAGCTCTAATTTATTCGGAATTTAACAGTCACTGTTTTTTCATTTGTTGGAAACAATAAAGGTTGGATTGTTCTCAGCACTATGAAAACGGGCATAGAGCAGGAGCAGTTAGCATTTTATATATAAAATAATTATTGAAAAACAACTCATTTATTTTATATTTGTCTTTTATTGCTAACGTATTTACGTTCATTTTATTTATATTTTTTAGTTTCTAATTTTTATTTTGAACAAAACAGTTTCAGTTTCAGGAATAGCTGAAGATACTGACCGATAGCACAATATTGATAGATTTACCGTGTTATTTTAAGACCATAGGGTTCTTATAGGTTCGCCTGTAATCTATAAGTAAAGAACTATATTCTGTATTTTTTTCGAAATTTTAGGCTCAGTAGTTTCGGAGATAAGGGGGGGGGGGGACAGGTCCATTTTTTTTTCAAATTATAAAAAAATATATTTGAGACCCTCATAACAAGCCCTTTCATTTGATATGTCAAACGGTACAGTTTGCGAAACTTTTTTTTTAATTTTCTAATTTGCCCCCCAAAAGTGACCCCCATATTCAAAATTCATTTATTTAAGTTACACGTTCGTGTTTGGGTCACAGAAGTGCATATGCGTACCAAATTTCCACTTAATCGGTCCAGTAGATTCGGAGTAAATTGGCTGTGACCGACGGATAGACAGACACAGGAGTTCTATTTTTCATTCGGATGTACGGAACCCTAAAAATAACTAAAGAATTTAATATTCTAGAAAAAATTCACAGAACCATTTTGTAATACAGTCGACTTGCATTAAAAGAAATTACTGAAATAACGAAGTTTTTCATGGTTCCCATCAGATTTGTTACGAAAAAACAACTACTTATAAAGAATTCAATTATAACGAAAAATCTGGTAAAACGAAATAATTTCCAATGGCACGTAATAAGCCATATGCAAAATTCAAGTGCGAATGTTCAGTGGCGCTCTCGCGCAATGCATTAGGGGATTGATAGTATCACTCGAGCTTTACAACATGGAAGAAGTAGATTTCTACTTCTTCCATGTTTACAAGGTGGTTCAAACGTGTGCGTTTTGGCCCTGCAATAGATTCAAGATAAAATTAATCCTAAATTAGCAACTTTCTAGAGTAACAGCAAACGAACGCCTGAAGCTGCTTTGTGTGCCACTGAAATTGCATGACGATAACTATAAATCCCAAAATGCAACATGCTCGTAAGCACAGTTTTGAATAAGGTTGATTGAATGTAAAGTAATTTTACACCTGAAATAAAGAACTAATACGACGTCAATATATTTAGCAAGAAAAAATTTTATCAACTCACAAATACCTGCTGTTAGGCTTATTTCACGTAACCCCGAAAAATTTGTACTCCGATTTCGAGAGTACGGAAATGACGTTGTAGTTTGATTGAAAACAGCCAAGAAGAATCCATACGGTGGAAATGCTGGTAATCGAACCTGGAAGCAAAAATTTACTTCTTCGGATTTTCATCTCATCTAAATAGAAATTCATAAAATTATAAAAAGTTTAAAGTGCTGTACCACATTTTATATTTTCTAAACTATCCTTAAATGCAAGTATAAAGTTTTTGGATGAATTGAGTTTACCAGTATATCATAGACGTATGAAATATTGAATGATTGTTTATAGATAAACTAGTTTATACCTTTTAAAGTAAAAATTTGCCTACTGTCGACGTAAAATAAGTTAGCACCTCGGTTATTCCATACTGAATAGGCATGGGGTGATCATTTACGAGGAAGTAACCTAAAAAAAAAAAGCTACTTAAAAGTTGAAGATAAAAATTGGGCAAAGCTGACTTTTAGGAACTGCGAGCTCTTTCTGCACTGCAGTGAAGCATCCCTCAGAGAGACCCAAATGAACAACTCATTAATAGCTACTGTTTGGTATCCGCCCTACAGTGATGCTTAACTGCACTGCGCGCAGTGCTCCCGGTTCTTAAAGGTCAACTTTGCCTTTAATATTATAAATGTAATATTTGAATAAACCCAATATCAGAAAATAAACTAGAAAATCAAAAAGACAAAAACAACTTTAACAATTTAATATAACATTAGAAAATTTAAAAACTTACCTTCCCTCCCCAGTAACAAGGAATTAACGTGCTAACATTTTAAAATAATTCGTTGCCAGAATCGGCTAAAACCTTGCAAAGATCTTTAAAAATATAAAATGTTCTTACAATTATTTTAAGTCCTAATCCAAGTACTTTCCATATGGTGAATTCAATTTTAAGTTACATTCCTTGTTATTGGGGAGGGGAGGTAACTTCATAATTTTTCTAATGTAATTTTAAATTGTTAAAGTTGTTTTTGTCTTGTAGAATTTTTAGTTTATTTTTTGATATTAGGGGTTTATTCAAATATTAAGTTTATATCAATATGAATTTATGGAGAAAGTTTGTTTTAATCATATTAAAAATGATTTTGAAATATTACATTTATCTTATGATCATTTTCCTTTTTATATTTAATACTAGAAGAGTTACCCGGCGTTGCCCGGGATAATTACACTTGCACAATCTTTTCCTTTCATTGTTAGTCATGAGATATTGATTGTTTGTTCATGCAGAGCGTTTGTGAATTGCGTGTTGATACCATTGTTGATACCTATTGTTGTACAAACTTTGCCTTGCATTGTTGGTCATGAGATATTTCTCATTAAAATGCCTTGCCATAACCATGAATATCGATTTTTTATCGATATTTATTATTTTTCCGAAATCTGAGGTAGACAGTGACCTTCCTCATGCTTTGAGGGTCATGTATGCGAAATTTTATCAAGATCGGAATAAAACTGTAGATTTGTATAAAAAACAGACCCACAGACAGACCCACAGACAGACCCACAGGCAGACCCACAAACATCCTTCTTTATATATATAGATAGACTAGAAGAGGTACCCGGCGTTGCCCGGGATAATTACTTGGATGTAAACAGAACAATCTCAAAAAATTAAATTAAATTTTGCAATATCTTAAAAATAAACACATGAAAATGCTTAGAATTAATACAGTAAAAATTCTTAATGAAAATTCTCTAAAAATTCTTTTTAAAGGCTCACAATGGCTGGACCTCCAAGGATGCCACTGCTATTTTAAATAATTTCTTACTCACGTAATCTTACCTCAGATGTATACTTAGTGTTGTTGCAATTTCCACTCTTCTCTCGATGTGTTGAAGCAAAATTTGGCCATTCATCACTTTGTGCAGTCTAGCGGTCGCGGATTCTTCTATTTACTTGCTTCCCATTTGCTCAATACATCACGGAGCTAAAGGAGTGCTTCCTCTCTCGTTTTTCCACTCTTTCTCAATAGTCTGCTAACTCTCCATTGTCTCCATTTACTGATCATTTTTAAAGATTTTCAAGAAATTGTTAAGTACTAAGAACTCTCTTTTCTAAGAAAAGCCTGAATAACAGGAATTCTATGCATTGTTACAAATTGAAACTTATCCATATTGCATTGTTATAATTCTTGGAAAGGACTGCTTTATCATTGCATCATCATTTTGAGCTCATTGTTATTGGTGAATTGCGTGTTGAAACCATTGTTGATACCTATTGTTGCACAAACTTTTATTTGCATTGTTGGTCATGAGATATATATTGTTGGTCCGTGCAGAGTGTTTGTGAATTGCGTGTTGATACCATTGTTGCAAAATCTTTGTCTTGCATTGTTGGTCATGCGATATTTCTCATTAATATGCCCTGCCATAACCATGAATATCGATTTTTTATCAATAATTATTATTTTTTCGAAATCTGAAGTAGACAGTGACCTTCCTCATGCTTTGAAGGTCATGTATGCGAAATTTCATCAAGATCGGAATAAAACTGTAGATTTGTATAAAAAACGTACACACAGACCCACCCACAGACCCACAAACATCCTTCTTTATATATATAGAAGATTATTATATTCATTCTTTTTTATATTGATTTTTTTATTTTTGTAAGCTGTTATTAGGCTTTCATAGCCCGTTGCTTGCAAAATTACAAATAAATTAAATAAATAAATTAATTAATTAAATTAAAAAAATAAAAGATCAATAATTTCCCTCCAATTAATGATAAACAGTTTTAATGTAATTATTCATTAAATATTATTATTAAATAAATTTCGTAGGCGTGTATAATTCTCTAGAAAATTCTAAATCTTTTGTACCAATTTTAAGTAATTTTTTTATTTTATAAAAATGTCTAATTTTTTAATTGTATGCCATTCTTTCATACATTTCCACAAGAAAGTTAGGTTTGCTTTTGAGAGCGCGTTCTTATTTTAAATCCAACCACAGTTTTAAAACTCTTATAAAACTCTTAAAACTCGAGTCATTAGATTAATCAAGATTATTATATGCTATCGAAATTTGGTACCTGAAACCGCTTTTTTTAATATAACGTTTAGACACTAAATTGTTCCGAATAGTTAAACTCTTTTTCACTGTTAGATTTTACTTTAAATGATTGTAATAAATTTTATTCAATACAAAGCTTAGTTTATATTGCTTATAGTAAATTATTAATAAACTTGATGGTTGTTTTATTATAGAAAGCTTAGGTTTACGCTTTACTAAGGTTTCTTTACATTTTAGTCTTTTTATCCCTGTATTCCAAAGATGTAGTGGTTTTACTATTTGTCTTCTTTCTTATGTTTTACTGCAGTTGGAGTGCTTACAATATAATTATAAGAGTAACGCTAAATTTCTCGACCTGAGGTTGAAACTTGCCGATTATTTTAATCGTGCAACTATTAAGCCTGATATTTTTTGATTTGTTTTCTGTTTAATTGTAACCACGTGTTTGGAATGACTTTTACCAAGACGTCGAGATGTATTATTTTTCTTATTATTATAACTTATTATAACCCCCTAGAACTTCACTTCCCTGTTGGGTGCAGTATGCTCACTGTATAGGCCTATTATTGTTGTCATTTGTGTGTGCATCCAGTGTTTTTTCAGTGGTGATTTGTATCCCTTATGGCCCCTCTCTCTGAGCCCTCTCCCAGATGCAGTGAATGAATTCGTGGCAAGCAGCAGCGACTCACTTGTGCTGGATGTAGTAAGATCTTTCACAGCAGTTGCTTTGGGATTAGGAAAACTAGAGCACAGGACTATTTTTCTATGTGTTGATGGTGACAAAACTCCAGCTAGATTGTCTGGAGAAATTCTGAAGATAAGACAAAAACATGGTCTAACAGGATTGTCTCAAGCTAATGTAACTTGTAACGCTGGAGAAACTAGTACTATCCCTGGTGTTGATGAGTCTGGGAATATTTCTGGTCTTTATAATAGTAGTAAAGAATGTGGTTCGCTTAGTCACTGTTACTGCTATAGTGAAATTTTTTTATTTATTGATCGCACGTCCATCCAGGGCCTGGATGGCCTGAGGCCGACGAGTTGGGTCCCTGGATGAACCTGGATTAACGACTGCTGTATGATAGTCACAGCAGCCGGGAGGGTGAAGCATGTGAATCACGGATGGTCACCCATCCAGTGACTAGACGTGCCTGATGTTGCTTAACTTCTGAGGTTGTAGTTTCAGTAAAAGCCCACCAGGACACGGCCTCCCCCTACTTAATTAAACTTTATAATTGACTAGAATTATTCTCTAGCATCTGAGGTCCTACTCTCAAACGAAATTATTTAATAGTCCTGCAGACCCTGCTTAATGATCAATCTTCTCAACTGAAGCAAACACTTGCCAAACTTTCCGCCTTAGAAATTCAACATGATTGAATCACCCAAACCATCTTGTCACTCCCTCAGAATCAACTGAACTCGCTGAATATCTGCCAGCGTCAAGATATGGTAGAGAGAAGTTTAAAATGTCCATTAATTCCGTATAATCCAATAATTCAAGATATATCTTTACCTACACCATTCTGTAATGCTGTCATGTTTGTTATTCCGTTTGCTAAAGTTCAAAGTGGTTCAATGGACCAACAAATTTCTAATTATCATGGTGGTAAAATCCAGTGCGGAAGTTTTACCAGCAATACTGTTGGGAAACTGCTTGCACACTGCAATAAAAGTTTTGAAACTACAGAAGACTTGCCTAAAAAGTACGCCGCTATTCAAGGTTCTGGGACTAGTCTAACTCTCCAATCGGCACAGCGCAGTGTTTCTTACCACACACTTTTTATCACACGCTTGGTGCCCGACACTACTGAGAAAAATGTGTTGGAGCATATTCCTTCCTTTTCTCCTGCACAAGCTGTTTGCCACAAACTAAAACCAATGCGCCCTCATTATGCCTCATTTTTTGTTCCGTTCCTAGAACCGAGGTTGATAAATTTTATCTATCAACAAACTGGCTTGGTGGAGTTTTAGTTCTTCCTTTTAAGGATCGGCTTAACCCCAATGTGTTGTATAATCCGTTGCCTGTAACAAATGGTTAATCGATGTCTTTGGCTGGCAATATTAACAAGATGACGAAATCGCTTGTACATGAAAATATGGCTAAGGATGCTTCTCCTTTGTCAGATGGTACTGTGATGGATTCTGTGTCCCTAACTAATACTCAGTCCTCAGTTCAAATTACGCCTACTTCAGCATCGGAGGGCTCAGTTGATTCAGTCTGTAACTAATTCTAGTAATATGGAGATTTACTATCAGAATTGTAGGGAGCTTTGTATCAGTCAGTTCTGTTGGAAGATTATTATCTGGTTCGTCTCAGATATTGCCTTTTCTTCTGCTTTTGATTCGCGATACACTATTTTCCGCATGACAGAACATTTGCCTCCTCTGGTGAGGGAGTTGCTCTTGCGATTAAAAACGATGTGTGGTCTGCCCATCTGTAGTTCAATTACTGAAATTGATAAAGTTTAGTGCAAAGTTATTAGTCAGGATGGATGTTCACTTATGATTGGGTGTCTTTATTTTCATCCTGGCTTTATGCTGATGGCATCAGGAGTGTGTATGGTGCTCTCATTGATAGGATTTTAAAGTTTAAAGGTTCATTTCTTCTTGTAGGTGATTTTAATATCAACTTAGCTTCAGGAGGTCATTACGGTCACTTAAAAAACTCTCTAATTCGTGATCTTTTAGCTGTTTGTAGACTTCGGTTTTTGCTGCACTTTGAACAGAATCCTGACGTTATGCATGATGCTGTTGTCGCAAATATTCATGCATTTATTGCTACTCTAACAGAAGAAAATTGTCTTGTTCCACCTGACAGCCAGCATCACAATGCGTATGTTCTTCGCATCAATCATTTCCGTAGTTCTAAAACTCCCATCACTTTGCGGAAGCAGTTCTGAAAATTTAAATGTGGTAACTATAATCTTTTATGTCATTTTGCTCACAATACGGACTGGACAGTTTTGATAGAATGCACTGACGCTGATACTGCAGCTGATAGAAAGTGTGAAGCCATCCCAGTTGCTCATGCTACAAATAGAAAGTGTAGCAGATATCCACTGTGGTTTTCGCAGCTTACCTAACTCATCAAAGTCAAAATCGCATGTATAAGAAGCTTAAGACTTGTAATCATCTTGATCTTCGTGGAAAATACTCCTTACTACGAAAACAATGCAAAGAGCTTCAGCAGAAGAAATTTTGTACTTACGTTGACACTATAGAAAACAGCTGCAATTCCCACCCGAGTAAATTCTGGAACTATGTCAACTTCAAAAGATATTATCGACACACTATCACTACTTTTGCTGGTCTTACCATTACTGATGAATTGGATATTAGTAACTGTTTTGCCTAGCATTTCAGTGAAACTGTCTCTACTTCTTTCAAACTGTCTCTACTTTTTGCCAGTATCCTAAAATATGGAAGAGTGCGGTTGTGGTTCCTGTCTTTAAGGGTGGTTCTGCCAAACATACTAACATTGCTAGCTATAGGCCGATCTCTATCCTTCCACTCACTGCCAAAGTCTTTGACAACGTCATTCATAAATATCTTCTACAACATATCCTTCCTCATGTTCCTGGGTGTCAACATGGTTTCATTCCCCGACGTTCCGTTGTGAGCATTCCTGTATCTCTCTTGCCACTGCCAGCAACTTGACGTAGTCTATTTTGATACGCGAAAGGCGTTCGACTCCGTCAATCATGAGTTACTAATTAAAAAATTGCGTGCGTATGGGATTGTTGATGGACTCCTTCGGATAATGCACTCTTTCCTGTTGGATCGACAGTGTTGTATCTATACGACATCATTCATTGTTGCCATATAGGCCTCACTGTGGTTTTCCACAGGGTTCTGTCCCTGGGCCTTTATTATTTGTTACCTTCACTGCTGACCTCCCCGAGGTGATAAGAAACTCACATATATTGATGTATGCAGATGACATGAAACTTTTTGGTAACATTAAAATAGTTTTGATGCTCACCTGCTTCAGCACGACTAATAGTGTATGTCTTTGGCGTGAACAGAATGATCTTGCAATTAATGCTATCAAATGCTCTGTTGTTAGTGTGACGTAAAAGGCTTATGTTATCGAGTTCTCCTATTCTGTTTGTGGAAATGTGCAAGTTGCCAAGCCCTGTGTCCGTAATCTTGGCGTAATCATTGATAGTCCACTTTTCTATATTTCCCATGTTGACTCTGTTCGTCTGAAGGCTTACAGAGCTCTTGGTACCACTCTGCGCAATTGGGCCAATTTTCGGTGCCCTTCTAGCTTTGTTCGTCTCTATCGGAGTCTAGTTTTACCTAATTTGTCCTACTGTTCTGTTTTATGGAATGGGGGTTCAAATATGCAGTTTTGTAAACTGGATAGGGTGCACAAGGTTTTCCTCCGGTTTCTGAAGCGGAAATTCACGAATTTTGATATACCTTCAGATCTGTGTGCACTTTCTTAAGAATGTTTTAGTAGGTCAGCTGGATGCTCCGAACCTTCTCGAGTCCATTTTCATCCGAGTACGTTCCATACTACGAATTCATGCTTTGTCACTGCATTATCATTATATGCTCATTCTTGGAAACGAACGTTCAGTCATCGCATTATCAGCGTCTGAGTTTCCAAAATATACACATTCACACAGAATATAGTCAAAATGAATTTTTATGAAATGTTTGGATCTGCTGTGCTACCAAATAAGCTAGGTGATAACCCCGGCGTGGCTCGTACTTTTTTTTTTAATAAATTTTGAAATATCTTAAAAATAAACACATGCAAACACTTAGAAGTAATACAGTAAAAATTATTAATACAAAATATGAAAAAATTTTTTTGAAGGCTCACAATGGATGGAACTCTCCATGAATGCCACTGCTAGTCTAAATAATTTGTTACTCGCGTAATCTTACTTTAGATGTACACTTCATGTTGTTGCAATTCCCTTTCTTCGCTCGATATCCTGAAGCAAAACTTTGCTATTCATCACTTTGTGTAGTCTAGTGGTCGCCGATTCTTCTATTTACTTGCTTACCATTTTCTCAATATAGCACGGAGCTAAAAGAGTGCTTCCTCTGTCGTCTTTCTACTCTTTCTCAATAATCTACTAACTCTGCATTATCCCCAGTTACTGATCATTTTTAAAGATTTTCAAGAAATTGTTAGGCACTGAGAACTCTCTTTTCTAAGAAAAGCCCGAATTACAGGAATTCTATGCATTGATACAAATTGAAACTTATCTATATTGAACAAACGTTGCCTTGCATTGTTGATCATGAGATATATATTGTTGATCCTTGCATAGTGTTACTGCATCGCGTGTTGACACCATTGTTGATACCTATTGTTGCACAAACTTTTCTTTGCATTGTTGGTCATCAGTTATATATTGTTGGTCCATGCAGAGTGTTTGTGAATTGCGTGTTGATAACATTGTTGATAACTATTGTTGCACAAACTTTGCCTTGCATTGTTGGTCATGAGATACTTCTCATTATTATGCCCTGCCATAACCATGAATATCGATTTTTTATCAATAATTATCTGAGGTAGACAGTGACCTTCCTCGTGCTTTGAAGGTCAAGTATGCAAAATTTCATCAAGATCGGAATAAAACTGTCGATTTGTATAAAAACCAAACCCACAAACATCCTTCTTTATATACCGGGTGGGCAAGAAATAACGTGAGGTGTTCAGAGCTCGCTAGCGGGAATTCTATTAGGCCAAATACAGTACATTTTGGTGTATATACTTAGTATAACATGCAGTTTCGATTTCTGCAAAAAAATAGTACCAAAAGTCGCCATAGAGGGCGCTTATTTCAAGAAAACAATGAATACCTAATTATCAAATGAACAAATACCGTACAAACCAACTTTAGTAACAACAATAAACAATTTTTTATTTTCAATTACAAATGTCTTTCAATATGACCACCAGTGTGCTGTTCCAATAGTTGCATGCAGTACACGACATTTTCTACGGCAGCTCGCAGCATATCTGCATTAATTAGTCTGATATGTAACGTTATCTCCAAAACCAAAAATCACAAGGGTTGAGATCAGGCGACCTGGGTGGCCATACCATGGGAAATGCACGACTAATTATTCTGTTGTCTGAAAAACGTTTTCGCAAGATCTGCTGCACCTGACGTCCGATGTGCGGTGGCGCACCATCCTGCATAAAAATGGTAGAATCCAGACAATCCTGCAATCGTGGTATCACAAAATTCTCAAGCATATCGGCATACCTGGCAGAATTAACGTAACAAGTCACCGGTCCACGGGGACAGATTTCCTCAAAGTTCGGGCCGATGATGAAAGAAGTTCGGGCCGATGATTCAAATAAAAATGTGCCTCATCACTCCATAAAATTTGCCATGGCCATGCATCATCCGGTTCCATACTTGCTAAAAATCTCAATGAAAAGTCAGTTCGGGTACGTTCATCTCCAGGAAGCAATTGTTGAACAGATGTGAGTTTATAGGGATCAAATGTCAATATCTTATGCAATATTTTCCTCACCGTCGAATATGGGATATCTGTTTGGCGTGCTATTGCGTGTGCACTGTTGGTACCCTGCACAGTAGTCATCTCGTGTTCCACAACAGCAGTTGCAACTTCTTCAACGTGTTGCTGCCTGATTCGTTTGCGTCCCTGGCCTTGTTGCACTCCTAGAGTTCCGGTAGATTCCAATCGTTCAATCATTTTCCGTAAGTTAGTTATGCTCATTGGTCCTCTTCGTAACGTTTTCAATCGCCAGAATTCAAGAAGGGCAGCACTTGCTTTGTCGCTCTTCTGATAAAACAACTTGACTAATAACGCCCGGTCAGGCAGAGTAAGCGTCATCGTCAGGCCATTCGTTCGTGAATAATGTGAAATCCTCAGCCTTGCCTTTTGCTTGTCTTGATTGCTCAACACGGAACGCGCTTATGCAAATGTGCTCATTGTTTTCTTGAAATAAGCGCCCCCTATGGCGACTTTTGGTACTATTTTCTTTTTTTGCAGAAATCGAAACTGCATGTTCCACTAAGTATGTACACCAAAATGTACTGCATTTGGCCTAATAGAATTCCCGCTAGCGCGCTGTGAACACCTCACGTTATTTCTTGCCCACCCGGTATATAGATGGACGATAACCCGATTTTGGACCTTTGGCCTGTTGGGGAGCAACTTAGGGGCTTGGCCTTCCAGTTTATTTGGTGGGTTATTCCCTGTTGTTGTTACCTATACTGGCGGAAAAAAAATCCCAACACCACGAATGACTTGTGCTAGATGAATGGAATTTGGATAGTATATTCAGCTATGGTATTTATTCAATTGATTCAAGTTTCAAGGTTACAACTTATACAGGGCGCCACCAGCGCCACCCTGTATATGGTGAAAACCACGGACTTTATTATTATCTGCTGTAGTCGCCACGCTGGTCTATGTAGGCCTGCACACGTGCATGCATAAGGTCCTAGAGATGCCAAATGTCATTTTGTGGTATGGCATTCCATGCCTGTTATACCTGGATGGTCAGATCAGCGACAGTTGTTGCTGGTTGTGGAAGAGCCCTGACATGGCGTCCGACCATGTCCCAGATGTTCTCGATGGGCGACAGATCTGGTGATCGTGCTGGCCATGGTAGGATGTGGACACCCTGAAGGGCATGTTTGTTTGCAGCAGCAGTGTGGGGTCGAGCGTTATCCTGTTGGAACAGCCCCCTGGCATACCAGCCATGAATGGCAGCACAATGGGTTCAACAACCATCCGAATGTAAACATTTGCCGTCATGGTTACTGGGATAACCACCAGGGGCCCTACTGTTGTAGGAAATCCCTCCCCATACCAAAACACCAGGGGTGGGGCCATTATGCCAACGACGGATACAGCTCGGTAACAGGATTTCCCCACTCCTCCTCCTGGCCCTTGTGCGACCGTCACTCTGACCCAGACAGAAACGACTTTCATCCGTGAAGACCACAGACCTCCATTCTGCACTCCAAGTCGCTCTAGCTTGACACCACTGAAGACATGCCGCATAGTATTGCAGGTAAGAGGCAAACATGCCACAGGGCGCCTGGAGTGGAGGTTCCTGGCCAGGATACTGTTCCGAATTGTGCGTGGAGTGACGTTGGGTGCCACAGCAGCCCGAATGTCCGCTGCAGATGCTGTCCTATTTGCCACAGCCATCCTACAGATGTGCCGGTCAACCCTGTCTCCAGTGGCCGGGGATCGTCCAGATCCTGGTAATCCTGCCTTCCCTGGACCATTGCTGCCAACAGTTGTACACAGTGGCAACGTCTCGACCCATGCGTTCTGCAATAGCACGGAACGAAAGTCCACCCTCTCGAAGGCCCACTACACTTCCTCGTTCGAATTGGGTTAGCTGCCCATACTCACGTCGCAGTCGCCTTCGAGGCATGTTTTACGTGCTCTATCACACACGCCCACAAGTGTCTGAAGTGACACAGACGCGCGTCTGATCTCCTTTATATCTGTCATTGGAATGTCTCATTTGCATGTACAGGGTGGCGCTGGTGGCGCCCCCTATAAGTTGTAAACATGAAACTTGAATCAATTGAATAAATACTATAGCTGATTATATTGCCCAAATTTCATTCATCTAACACAAGTGCTTTGTGGTGTTGGGATTTTTTTTCCGCCAGTGTATTATTATTATTATTATTATTATTATTATTATTATTATTATTATTGGTTATGTAACTTTTTGTCCATATAATTCCATACAAACCTTATAGTAGGCTTCAGGATTTGGGATGTACATATGAATGTTGAATTGTATAGAATTTTAAATAAATAAAAAAATAAAATAAAAAAATTATATATACCAGATGGTTTGTTTGTGTTTAGTGTTTATTTCTTTGTGATACAAGAACCACTCAACTTGTTTTTGCAATTATTATTTTTTTTTAATATATGAAATGTTTAAATCACTTATTAATTAGTAATAATTTTGTAAATTCTTATACTAAGCGTTTCAATAATATTAACTGATTATTGTTAAATAATTACGAATTATAAATAAACTTTATTAATTTCTAATAGTAATTAGTAACTTCAGAGTAAAATGCTGCGAAATTATGGGTCAACAGTAGCTTCTTTGAATGATGATTCACTGCCGGGATACGAAACCGCTGCTGTGAATGAGTTGTTCATTTGGGTGTCTCTGAGGGATGCTTCTCTGCACTGTACGCAGTGGTCGCAGTTCCTAAAGGTCAACTTGGCCCTTGTCAACTTTTTTTTTGTATTTTTCTCTCGGGTAATATGACTTCATATTTCCTTTCGTAATCCTGGCAATGGACTGACCCACCCAGAGTAGCAAAGCATGCAGTGGCACTCTTACCTAATAATGCTATCACCCCAATTAGTGTAAAACAATTCTCGGAATGAAATAGCCTAGGTGCCAACTTATTTTGCATCAACAGTAAAAAGGGTTTTCCTAATATTATTTGTTGTTTTTTCCGCTCTTAGTCTTGGGTTTGTAAGTGATTTTTAACTCGTGGGCATCATTTCCCCATTGGGATCTACAACAGCATGCATCGCTTTACAAACACAGAGCTTGCAGATATCCATATGGGGCAGCGAACTGAAACTGACTGTAGTACGGAACGATACCTGACAAATTGACTAACGTTTGTGCGTGTGCACCAGGAGCTGTGCGAAAATAGATCTGTCATTGCTAGCAGATGTGATTTAGGTTAAGTTAGATGAGATGAGGTTCGGTTAGGTTAAGTATGTTAATGTAATGGATATTTGCAAGCTCTGAGTTTGCAAAGCAATCCATACTGTTGTAAATTCCTGTGGGGAAATGATGCATTTAGTCCTAGACGTCATCAACTGCCATGCTTAAATTCATCATTTCCAGACACACATTCTATCACGGAAACGCTTATAAATTTTACCAGATTCGTAACATTAACATCCACGTCGTCTCTACTACCCTTTAAAATTTTGCCAAATATTTTCCTCTCACTGTATAAAACAGTTAGATGCATGAATAAAGTATGAAAGTCGTAACTAATTTAATCTTTACCAGAGACTCTTTCCAAACATGCAGGCATCACTATTTTTTTCAGAACACTTTTATTCAAAAGCAAAATTTCTTCAGTTTCAGCATCTTGAAAAAAAGCATTCGTAACATTAACATCCTTTAAGGTTTCACAAAATGCATGTATGCTTTATATACCCCACACTTCGTAATGTTACAGAGTTGCTTTGAAGCTTGACATCTATCTTTATCAGTGCTAATTTAAAGAAATGATGCAATTCATTCCACTGATCTAAAATAGTACAAATAGCACTGTATTGTGAAAGCCGTTTGGTTTAAAAATATTTTGCAATTTTCAGGGAGATGCTTCCATTGTTCATTATAGCAAAAACCATGCTGCAACAGAATGACGACGACCCCCACTGTAACACTTATCGATCTACATCCTATTCCCACAATTTGCTTTATTTTCATACCATCAATTAGTAATTGTCAATTAATGTAGTGAAACTTTGCCTCTGCAGTGGCATCTTCAACTTTAATTAGCCTATAAAATGTTATTACATCTTGCTTGACGTTTGAAAAAATAACGCACCATGCAGTACAAAACTTGTGTTGTATTAGTATCGGTGCTTTCTTCTATCACAAGGGGTATCTGAACTATCAATATCACCTATGGGCCCTTGAAGCATACAAAGACACAAGACATTTGTAATTAGCATAGTACATTTTGTACCGCGTAGCTTCAAGTTCAATAAATTTTTGTAATTCGAGTCAGTTGTTCGGAGTAGTTTATTTAAGAGATCAATAACTGGTATTGATGTGTGTTCCGCAACAAATACAGCCAATTTTAATCCAGCCTGTTAACCGAATATAGAAAAGCCTGAAATGGCATAAACTTGCAACTCTTTCCATACGTTTGCTTTCAGCAAGATGTTTGTGCTTCGAGAATTCAGCATGCTTCAAAAGTTCGGCTTTATAAGACTGCAAAGGGCACCTGCAGACTTTGCATTATGCATTCCCTGAATTAATATCGCTTGTAAGTCAAGCTGGAAGTGAAACCATATTTCAGTTTAGCCGAAAAATTTAAAATTAGGATAGACTTACCAAATATCTTAATTTCATGATAACCAAAACTTTTCATGCCTGTCATCTTTGGATGCTTCTCCTTACCTACGCAGTATTTCTGCTTGTATAGTATTCAGTTATTTGAATTCTTATGATCTTTTACTGGTTTCGACATTTGGATTCTTTTTCATTCCTCTCTCCCATCATTGGTGATATTGCTTCCTCAATCTTCTTCTCTTTGTATTGAGAAAGTATTGATATTTAGTTTTTAAGGTAATAACTTTTATATTTTTCTCCTAAAACTGAGCAAGTTTTCATACTAGCAAACACAGTTTCATCCTTAAGATCATCTACTGCCTTACAATGCATCAAACAAAGTTAGGTGAATCAAGTTACCATTGATGGTTATTCAAAGATTGCGCCAGTAAGAAAAAAGCTTGGTATTGTACGCTTTGTTGTATAGGAGATTGTGAAGAAGAAAGAAATAGACAAATTTAGTACACATACAAAACGTAAACTTTGTTCTAAATGATGGCAATCTTGTAACTTGTAAAGGCATGTCGCAGAAATAATACCTTGAGAGAGAAATCTTAGTAGATGAAATTATGATGGTAATTTGTCTAATGAAAGTTATACGGGGCTGTTTAAAAATTATATCAGCCTGGATTTCTGGTGGAAATAGAAGGTGTGATCTGGTGGAATTAGAAGGTATGATCTGGTGGAAGCAGAGTTCCTGATTAAGCAGGAAATAAAGATCCACCAGAAGTCAAACATAGTCATCTTTCAGATAGGGTGAAAGAGGGGTAGAAAGGAGAAAGTTGGTAGGAGTGGAGTTGTCATCGAATCTATCTTCGGGGTATGGTCAACGCTATCTCATTAAGAAAATTGAAAAGTACCGACGACAATGTGGATAATACTGGAATAAATGGAATGTGAGAATAAATGTACAGTTCATTCCAAAAGCGTTTTCACTTAGGTGAATGATGTTCAGCTTCCTTGCAATACATTAAACCAGTGAGATTAATCGTTTCAGGAAAGAAGTTGAGTTCGAATAATCACGTTGGAAGATGCCATTTATTTTTTCTTAGCAACAGGGATAGGGAGGCATAATGAATGACGTCAAGCTGTTTTAATTGAAATCTGATTTTGAGCCTTTATTAGGAAAGTTTTTCTTTATTATAAATAAATCAATGTATATTATTATTACTTTAGCACAAATGCACTAAAATAACGTGAAAACTACACGAGGAAGTAGGCGATAAGTTCGCAAACGCGTTCAAAAATAAAATGGCGAATACACGAATTAATTCATTATAAGTTTTTCATACAATAATCAGTAGTAGAAAATTAACTTTAACTTTGCTGCACATTAATAACATAATAATATATAACGTATAAATCTATTATGGTATTTCATAGGGAATAGCTACCAATCTTTCAAGATGAATTAATTTCTGGCTTAATACTTAAACAAGTTAAGAGGAAAAAGGTTTTATCAAACCAAGCTTTTTATTTAGTGGCAACAATACAGCTTAATTTTGCAACAATAAACAATAGACACATTTACTCTCGCCATAACGAAATGTCCAATTGTTACAACAATCAATTCGTAGTAATGAGTTAGTGCCATTAGAACACGAACCAATGAACCGATTTGAAAATTTTTTCTTTATCATAAATTGTCATCGATTCTGCATAAGTGTGTCAAATTGCAGCTCCCTAGCTTGTCGGAAAGTTGGTTTAATATTGATTACAAGATTTGACCTAAACAACTAACACAGCAAAGTTAATAAAAGCTTATAAAACATAACGTATCGGCAAACAAAGTTTTATTCCCATACATGACGAGAAAGAATAATGTGAGCCCGAATAATATATACGTTACATATTTAACAAGACCATATCTAATATAAGACAAAAGCAAATATTTATGCTGTATACTATATGCTGTTTAGGTCACGCAAAATAAATTCTACGTTTATCGTCCCCACCCGCCCGGAATTTTGCCGATTTTAAATTTATTTTTTCTCTAAAAAAAAAACCGCCCGCCCCACATTCCATCCATACAAAAAAATTTATAAGCACAATGTAGTGAACATTTGACACATAGGTTGGACGATGAAAATCGAATCGAGTTAGGCTAATTGGTCATGGTTTCTTCGACTGATTCAAGGTTTCCATGAATAGGTTTTGGACTGAACACTAATTGTCTGGATAGATGTTAAGGTGAGCACTTTTACTGCACAGATATACAACGCTTCGTCTCGTCCTTTTATACTTATGGGTTGAAATATTTACAGTAAAATCTCGTTATAACGAACTCCTCGTTAGTATGAATTACTTTTTTGGGTCCCTGCAAAGGCCAATTGAAATCTAAGCTATTAAATTCGGATTAGGGATGGGTGATTAATCGAAAAAAATCGATTAATTGATTTTATTAAAGTCATTTCTCGATTCGATCCACCTGATTCTGACATCCCGATTAATTGAATATATCTATTCTTCCCTTCCGATTTTCCTTGGGGCAAATGTCCTACAATCGGCCAAAAAAGAATGATTAACAAAATGGGTGTCCTTAGTGTATACTAAGAAACACTAGAAATGCTAGAAACAATATTGTTTCTATGAATGAAATTGATAGAGACTTTACAATACAATAAAGGAAGAACAGAGTTTCCGACTAGTTTCGCCATTTATTCCCGGCTTTATCAAAGATATAAACTACACTAGACAATCGGCAAGACAATCGAACAGTGAAGTGAAAAGAAAGACGCGAGTGGTCCAGGAGCCAAGCTCACTTTGCACGCTCGCCCAAAGAGTAAACCAGAGGGGGTACACCTAACTGGGAGAGAAGCCTGGTGAACCTCTTTAGTCCTCCAGATTAGAAGTCCCCGGAAGTGACGAGAGTCAAATTGTAGATTGACAAATAGAGAACCCAGAAATCAGCAAGATCTAAAAGATCCAGTAGTTGGGGCAGACGGCCTTGTTAACGTCATCAAAGCAAAACAAGTATCATTTCCCTGACAAATGCATGAAAATAGCCTTTCTTCCCTGACATTCCCTGACTTTCTAGAATGTGGGAACTCTGGTTTTTTAAAATTTTTAAACTTTTAGTTAATATCTGAATTCTTTTATTTCAATTCACAATAAAATCTGATGTGTGGATATACTTAATAAAATAAAATACTTAATAATAAAATGGATAATACATAACCTTAAAAAATCGATTAATCAAGCAGTAATCGATTTTTCTTACCCATTTAATGAGTGAATCGAATCAATAAACAATTATTTAAGAGGTTTTGCCCATCCCTAATTCGGATATAACGAACTACGAAAAATTTTTTTGTCCAAACAGCCGCAAATTTCTTTATCACGAACTTCAGTACTTGCAGAAATCGCATAAACTTTCGGATAAACCCCCCTCCCACGTGGGCAGGAGATCCCACGTAACCACGTGGAGACATTGTAACATTATGAGTACTGTTGGGTAAAAATCGATGTAAATTTAACGATTTTTAACAATAAATCGCGATTACAGTGAAGCGATTTTTTTTATTGATTTCGATTCACCAACATCGATTTCCGTAACATAGACATACGCCACCATTGGCCATTGCATTACTTACACATTTCTAAACTTAGTGAATGGTATAAAAATCGATTGAACCAATGGATGACCAGAGCAGTGATGACAACATACACTATATGATCAAAAATATCCGGACACCCCTCACAGATCATTGATTGGCCCAATGTCACATGATAATGACTTGCACATCATTGAAATAGCTTCCCACACCTTCAGACACAACTCTGGCAAGAATGGGTCGTTCGGCAGAGCTCAGTGAGTTCCAACGTGGAACCATCGTTGGATGTCACCTATGCGGCAAGTCCGTGCGTGACATTTCCAGCCTTCTTCAGATACCCAAGTCAACAGTAGGCGATGTCATTATGAAATGGAAGACCAGGGGATCAACAACAGTTCAACAACGAACCGGTAGACCCAAGAAACTAACGAACAGAGACCGTCGAGTGCTTCGTCGTGTCACCCGCAGCAACCGGAAGTCCTTGGCGGAAAAAATTGCCACAGAGTTTCGAAACGCCTCTGCAAATGATGCCAGTACCATGACAATTCATCGGGAACTGCACACGATGGGATTCAATGGCCGTGCTGCTGCCCACAAGCCCCACATGAGTAGGGTCAACGCCAAGCAACGTCTGGAGTGGTGCAAAGCACACAGAAACTGGACAATGGACCAATGGAAACGTGTAATGTGGACAGACGAATCTCGCTACACACTCCGGCAATCCGATGGAGGAGTTTGGGTTTGGCGCATACCTGGAGAACGCTTCTTACCTCAGTGCACAGAGCCCACAGTCAAGTTCGGAGGAGGAGGAGTCATGGTGTGGGGCTCATTTTCATGGTACGGACTGGGCCAGCTCGTTCCTGTTATCTGAATGTTTTGGACAACTGTGCACTTACAACGTTGTGGCAATTTTTCGGAAACGGGCCATTTCTCTACCAACACGACAATGCTCCGTGCCACAAAGCGAGGCGTGTACAGTAGTGGTTTGCGGACTCAGGGGTCGAAGAAATGGGTTGGCCGGCACAAAGTCCCGATCTCAATCCTATAGAGAGTCTGTGGGATGAATTGGAAAGACGCTTGCGGGCCAGATCACATCGGCCAACTTCTGTACCTGAACCGATTCTCGCTCTTCGGGAAGAATGGAGGAACATTCCGGAAAGTACCTACCAACATTTGGTGGAAAGTCTTCCCCGAAGGGTGGAAGCTGTGATTCGAGCAAAGGGATGTGCAACGCCCTATTTATTTCCATGAAATCGTGGCTAGAGCGCAAACGTGCATGTGTTCGGATATTTTTGATCATATAGTGTATCACTATTACTGTTTTTATGTTCTAATTCTAACGGTTATAGTAGCCAATCTGGTTTCGAGATTTGGTGCTGGCCTCCCATTGGTGCTTTATTTGTATGACTGGGGTATATATAATAGTAGTGTTCCTGTTAGTGTTGAAATGTTTCGAGGTAATAAGAAACCTTTACAATGTTATAATTGTTTGCGATTTGGCCATGTATCTATGGGTTGCACGGAATCCCCCCGTTGTAACAAATGCGCTAAAGATCATCAGTCAAAAGACTGCCCAAATGTAAAAGGACAAGATCCCCCAAAATGTATTCGATGTAATGGACAACACACCTCCAGTTACACAAAATGTCCTAAATATCCTCAAGTCAGGAGAGTGCAAAGTGCTAAAGTGTCCCCGGAGATTTCCTATGCCTCAATGGTCTCCAAACAAGATAAGAGCATTAACGTGAACGATTTTCAAGAAATGTATAAACAAATTGGCAGTGTATGCAATTTGTTAAACGAACTAGGCAAGAAAATGCCACTGATGAGTGGAATACTTACGAATAAACACTGACAGTATGGCTGATCGATGCTATTCTATTACAAATCGAGGTAAACTTCGTTGCGTAATATGGAACGCCAGGGGGGTCCCCCGGAGGCGTATTGAGTTTTACAAACTTCCTAACCCAATGGGATATAGACACAGCATTTCTATGTGAGACACACTTAAGGCCAGACCGCGACTTCAGGCTACCTGGTTACTGTGTCTATCGTAAAGACAGAATTCTTCCCACTACAGTAAAGTCCCCGTCAGGTGGGTCAGCAATTATTATTAAGAAAGGCATTCATCATCGGGAGGAACCAACCCGCGACTACATGGGAATGGAAGCTGCCTCTGCTATCATTACTGATGCCACACTGGGAGAGGTGAAACTAGTGGCTCTATATAATGCGCCCAAGCATAAATTCGATACCAATGAGCTTGACGAGCTGTTTTCCGGGAATATTCCCGTTATTATGGCGGGAGACCTGAACGCTAAGCACTCGCACTGGAATTCCAGATGCCATAACTAAAACGGTGTCCTTTTGTATGGCTACGTGCAAAGGCAATCTGATATTATTGCAGTAGGCCCTGTGGATGATACATATTATTGTGATCATTCTCCTTCAAGCGATGTACTTGATATTGTGTTGTTGAAGGGCTTCTACAAATCATTCAGTATCTATACTGTCAATGATCTATCCTCAGACCATAAACCAGTTGTACTAAATTTTGATAACGTAAACATTGACCTCAAAGAAGAACTGAGGCTCAAACAAGACTGGAAATTTTTTAGAGAAATTCTCAAAAATGATGACGACCCACTAAATAACGTACATAGTACGAGCGACATAGATACCAATGTGAAAAAGCTTACTAAACGTATAAATGCAGCTATTGACTCTAGTGCTTCACCCTTAGAGTCGAAGCGAGCTGATCACCTTGATCTCACCCCAGAAATCAAACTATTAATTGAACAAAGGAATAAGGTCAGAAGGCAGTGGTACCGAACTCGTGATTCATGGCTTAAGACCAAATATAATAGGCTCACTAGAAGAGTTCACGAGGAGGTAAAAGCACTTCGTAATGACAGATGGAATGATAAAGTTAAGAGTCTGTCGACCCACGATAACTCTATGTGGTGCATGGTTCGAGCCTTGCAAAACAAGAAAGCCATTAATATCCCACCTCTGTTAGCCCAAAATGGCAAATTCATCACGAATGATGATGATAAAGCGCAGCTTATTGCAAGTTCACTTTCAGAACAGTTTGTCACGCCTACTGATGGTCGGCAAATAGGCCTTGATATGTCTGCGAAAGTAAAATCCTGCATAACTGGCTTCTATAATATTCACGGCAATGAATTCCCAAAACATAGCATTGATGTAAATGAAGTCCTAAGCATCATTAAAAATTTAAAAACGAGAAAACCTCCAGGTAAAGACTCTATTAAGAACAGTGCTTTGAAAAATTTACCTCCAAATACAATTCAAGATATTGCAAAAGTGATTAACGACTGCTGGAAGAGCACTTACTTCCCGGATGCTTGGAAGCAATCAATTGTCTTAAGCATTCCTAAGCCAGGACAAAATCCTGCAAATCCTGTTAGCTACAGGCCCATCAGCTTGTTACCATCAATTTCCAAAATCCTGGAAAAAACAATTCTCAAGAGATTCATTGAGCACTGTGATGCCAACGATCTCATCCGCGATGAACAATTTGGCTTTCGCTCAAACCATTCCTGCCAACTCCAAACATGGAGGCTCGCAGCGGATATCAATGAGCCCCTTAATCTCTCTATGTACTGTGGGGTCGTTTTCCTCGATGTACACAAAGCCTTCGACCAAGTCTGGCACGATGGTCTTATTTTTAAAATGATTATGGATGGATTTCCTCAAGACATAATTACTCTGATACACTCGTTTCTCTCCAACCGGCTCTTTCAGGCCAGAGTTGGAGATAATCTATCTCCTATGTATGAAGTAAAAGCTGGTGTCCCACAGGGTTCAGTCCTTGGGTCAGTATTATTCAATTATTATATGCGAGACTTTCCAAGTCCTTCTAAATGTAAGCTCTTTTTTTACGCAGATGACGCTGCTATACTGACCTGTGCTCGTCAACCAGCCGTAGTAGTCTCGCGGCTGCAGAAGGCTCTAAAGGAGTGTGAAAGCTGGTTTAGCAAGTGGAGGCTAAAATTGAATGTTGACAAATGCAAGGCAATGTTTGTTTCCAAGAAGAGAAAGAGATCATTAGATTCTCTAACACTATATGGCAAAAAACTGGACTGGGTTGAAACTTATAAATATCTTGGTGTTGTTATTGACTCTAAACTTACCTGGACTCCCCACGCAACTTATGCGTTGAATAAGGCTAGGAGAGCCAAGTTTAGCTTGATTGCTCTGCTGGGCCGAAATAGTGCTCTAAACATTGATAATAAACTCCTACTCTATAAGGTCATTGTTCGGACTATTTTGACGTATGGTATGCCCGTCTGGGCCACAATATGTAAGACTAGGTGGAAAGAACTGCAAACGTTCCAAAACGTTACCCTTAGGACTATTGCGCAAAAAGATCGGAGAATTGTTCGCAATTCCTCGATTTATAATGACTTCAACATGACTCATATTGGCAAATACGTTCAAGGGCTCATGGAATCCATGCTGCCCAATATAGAAAATCATAGCAACGAGCTCGTCTCGGGCATTTTAAAGCATCCTATGCATAGAAAGAGATATCGTGATCCAAGGCATATACTTGATATTAACTTTGAAGACATTGATAATGTCTTATTTCCAGATTGCTGGACTTCATAGGTCGTGTTTTATCTAATACTAGTGGTCTGCTTTTAGTCTAGACAATCGTCAATCAAATTTTCCTCCATCAAGATGAGGCAATTTTTCTTTTATACTTTGGATGACCTTTGTGGGTACATCAGGCTTCTTTTCTAATTCAGTGTATTTCCCTTGGAATATGATTATGAAGGGTGAGATTATGGAAGCTATGCTTCAAGTTCCACACGAATACCGATACACTACACTGTTCGATTGTCGATTGTCGACTATTTAGCTTCTACAACAAAGGTGAACTTCGGTGCGTGATAGGGAACGCTAGGGGCATTCCCCGAAAGCGTATCGAGTTTCACAATTTTCTGTTAAAGCAAGAAATCGACGTTGCTTTCCTGTGTGAAACTCATCTCAAACCAAGCCAAGACTTCAAGCTACCTGGCTATTGTGTGTACCGTAAGGATCGAATGGCTTCAATTGCTGCAAGATGTGCTTCTGGGGGCGCTGCGATCATCATTAAGAAGGGAATTCAACACCAAGAATTAGTCTCCAAGTCTTATGCAGGTATGGAATCGGCCTACATCATTATCAATGCCGTCTCCTGTGGTGAAGTGAAGTTCGTGGTGCTCTACAATTCACCCAAACATTATCTTGACATTAGTGAGCTTGTTGAATTCTCCAGTGGTGACACTCCAGTCGTCCTAGCTGGTGACCTAAATGCCAAACACCCAAGCTGGAACTCCAGAACGCAGAATTACAATGGCATGATTCTCTATAGGTACATACAAGGTAGAGATGATATCATCGCTGCTGGACCTGTGGAGGACATCTACTACTGTGACCACTCCCCTAGTAGTGACGTTTTGGACATCTCGCTCTTGAAGGGTTTCTTCAAACCGTACAATATCTTCACGATTGATGACCTTTCTTTTGACCACAAGGCTGTGGCGTTGAACTTTGACAATGTCGACATAAATTTCCGAGAAAAAATGATACATCATCAAGACTGGAAGCTCTACAAACACATTCTTAAGGAATATGGCTGCCATCCCGACGTTGCTTACTGTACAGAGAACATCAATCAACGTGTTGAAGACATCACCAGATGTATTAACAGTGCCATAGAAGCTAGTAAGTATCCATCAAAGAATAAATCTCCTCATCGAATCCAACTCACTCCTGGAATCCAACGTCTAATTTCTGAAAGAAACAGGACCCGTAGACTATGGCAACGCTATCGTGAACCTCGGCTCAAAACCAAGTATATATGGCTACTGCGAAGAGTCCAAGAGGATATAAAAGAGCTTCGCGATGCTAGGTGTAATGAAAAACGCAAAAGCTTGTCGGCTCGCGACAATTCCATTTGGAGTATGGTCAGAGCTTTACAGGTGACTACGTACTCCACAAGGTAACTATGTGCAAACTGATCAGGACAAGGCCCAAGTCATTGCAGATTCACTGGAAATGCAGTTTGTTACTCCTACCAATGATAAGCCCGAGAGCCAAATCATGTCTCAGCGTGTGGAAGAAGGTATTGTCAACTTTGATGAAGTCCCACAGCATTTAACGAAGTACAACATCGAGGCTGGAGAGATCGCCAACATCACAAGTAACTGAAAAAGAAGGCTCCAGGAAAAGACAAGGTGAGTAATGACGCCCTTATGAATCTCCCAAAGAACTTTATTGACTTTCTCACCAATATCATTAGCGACTGCTGGAAATTTTCTTACTTCCCTGTGGCTTGGAAGAAATCTATTGTGTTGAGTATCCCCAAGCAGGGGCAAAATCGTGCAATTCTCGCAAGCTACCGACTTATTAGCTGGCTACCCTCGATGTTCAACGTGTTGAAGAGAACGATCCTCTTCAGATTCCAAGATCAATGTCTAGCAAATGACTTTTTTCGGGAAGAGCAGTTTCGCTTTCGTGCTGCTTACTCTTGTCCGATGCAGATATCGAGGCTTGTTGAAGACCTGAGCACCCCCTTGAATTTATCTAGGTACTGTGGGGTGGTATTTCTCGATGTCAGTAAAGCTTTTGACCAAGTGTGGCATGAGGGCCTTGTCTACAAAATGATCAGAGACGGGTTCCCTGCCGATTTGATTTTAATGGTGAAATCCATTCTTGGCGGCAGATCCTATCAAGCCAACGTTGGAGAAAATATTTCCACACCCTGTGTTGTAAAGGCCGGTGTCCCTCAGGATTCTGTCCTCGGGCCTGTGCTATTTAATTACTTTGTACATGATTTCCCGAAACCTGATAATTGTAATCTGTATTTTTATGCGGATGACACTGCCATTATGACATGGGCACACCAGCCGGCTCACGTTATCACTCGGCAGCAGTGCGCCTTGAAGCAGTTCGAAGACTGGTTTAACTGCTGGAAGTTGAACCTTAACGTCGGAAAGTGCAAGGCTTTGTACCTCATTAGGAAGCTCAAGCATCCCCCAGATTCTCTTGTTCTGTTCAATAGGAAACTTGACTGGGTGGACAACTACAAGTATCTGGGAGTTATCATTGACTCAAGACTCTCATGGAACCAGCATATGTCCTATGCTCTGAACAAAGCAAAGAGGGCTATGTACAGTATCATAGCTCTCATGGGTCGCAACAGCGCCCTCAGCATTGACAACAAGCTACTTCTGTACAAATCGATTATCTGGACCATACTCCTCTATGGCATGCCTGCGTGGGCGACTATCTGTATAACCAGATGGAGTGAACTACAGTCATTCCAGAATGTTACCCTGAGGACCATTGCCCAGCTGGACAGAAGGACGGTGAAAAACCAACCCATCCACTTAGATTTAAACATGGCCCATATCGGAAAGTTTATACAGGATCTCCTTTTGATTATGATGCAGAAGATGAAGACTTGCGACAATAAACTTGTGAAAGGGATACTGAAGAACTCATTGAATATGAACTGGCATACGAAGTATCGTAAACCGAAGCACGTTCTTGACATCAATTTTGAAGATATTAGCAACGTCTCTTTCCCAGACTACTGGAAGATGTGATAATCTTCTTTCTCCTTGTATTTTTTATTTCGTTTGTTTTTTGTTTCTGACAATCGTCAATCCTATTTTCTTTTTTGTATAATATGGAAGACCGCTTGGGTTGGTTAGGCCTCTTGACTACCTTAGTGTATTTCATTACCTTAGAGTTTATTCTGATTAGATGAGCTTGTGAAAGCACTGCTTTCGTCCCATCCTAACAAATAAACACTTCACTGTTCGATTGTCGATTGTCGACTATTTAGCTTACTGCCAGTGCTCTCCAAGGTCCTTGAGCAAACTATTCTCAAGAGGTTCAACGACTTCTGCGAGGCGAACAACCTTATTCGTGAAGAGCAATTTGGCTTCCGCACAGCTCACTCCTGTCAGCTCCAGATATGGAGGCTTGTTGAACGGTTCTCTCATTCTTTCTATGTTTGGTAGTATCATCTTTCTTGACGTTCAAAATCCCTTTGATCAAGTCTGGCATTATAGACTCATTTATAAAATGATTACTTGTGGCTTCCCTGATGACCTGATTGCCCTGGTTCGCTCCTTTCTGACAAACAGGATCTTCCTTTGTTAAGGTTGGTGACTCCTTTTCTGACCCTTCTGATGTTAATACTGGTGTTCCCCAAGGCTCTGTCTTGGGGCCTGCCTTGTTCAATTTCTTTATCCACGACTTTCCTAAGTTTACAAAGTGCAATCTTGACTTGTTTGCTGACGACGGGTCCATCATGACCTGGGCACGTAATCCAGTCCACGTCATTAGCCGTCTGCAAAAAGCTTTACACCAGTGTGAGAGCTGGTTCTCTAAGTGGCGCTTACAGCTGAATGTTAACAAGTGTAAAGCCATGTTCAACACACGCAAACGCAAAAACCCTCCAAGGCCCCTCATCCTACATGGTAGGAAGCTTGAGTGGGTTAAAAATTATAAGTACCTCGGAGTTGTGATTGATTCCAAGCTCAAATGGAACGACCATGTCCAGTATTCGCTTAGAAAGCGAAGTTTAGTCTCATCCCGCTACTGGGGTGAAACAGCGCTCTTAGAGTGGACAGCAAACTCTTGTTATACAAGGTAGTGATTCGTGCCATTTTACGTCACGGTATGCCTGCTTGGGCTTCCATTTGCAAACAGAGATGGAAAGATCTTCAGACCTTCCAAAATGTTACCCTCCAGTCCATTGCTCAACTAGACAGAAGATTTGCCAACAATCTTTCTATCTATGAAGATCTGGGGATGACCCACATTGGTTCCTATTTTCAAACACTTCTCAGGAACATGCTGCCCAAGATGGAACATCATGAAAATACCCTGGTTGCTGGTATCCTGGACCACTCACTCACTATCAGGAGTTCCCATAGGTTTCGAAGACCCCGTCATATCTTGGATGTCAATCTCGAGAACATTAACAAGGCCAAGTTCCCCAACTACTGCATCTGCTAGATCCTAGTGTTTCGTACTCGCTATTCGTCAATCCACAATCCGATTCTCGTCCCTACCATAAAGGGACTCTTTTCTGGATGACTTAGAGGTTCATCAGGCTGCTTTCCTACTTCAGTGTACCTCATTTGGTTTACTTTTTGGGCGAGCGTGTAAAGTGAGCTAAAGGCTCCTGGACCACTCGTACTACTTTTTCACTACACTGATCGACTGTCGATTGGACTATCGGAGATGAGTGAAAAAGAGAAGCAATAACACGACTGGACGGACGAACGAGCATCGAACGGAATCATCATGTCACCAGGAATCATCTAAGGTCTCTTGTCATCGTAGCCATCACATAATGTACCACTTCTCCCAAAGCTACACTCTTCGGTGCATCCTTCTCAAGATTGCAAACTCGGCACCGTGTACTTCAGCTAGTCTATATATAAAGGTACTCGGCGTTGCCTGGAATAATTACACTTGTAGGTAAACAGAACAATCTAAAAAAATTAAATTACATTTTGATTATGTTAAATATAATCAAATGAAAACGCTTAGAATTAATACAGTAAAAATTCTTAATTAAAATTCGAAAAAAAATTTTTAAAGGTTCACAATGGCTGGACCTCTCCAAGGATGCCACTGCTAGTCTAAATTTCCTACTCACGTAATCTTACTTCAGATGTACATTTGATGTTGTTGCAATTCCTTTTCTACTCTCGATGTCTTGAAGAAAAACTTGGCCATTCATCACTTTGTGTAGTCTAGCTGTCGATGATCTTCTATATACAGCAGGGAGTGCTTCCTCTGTCATCTTTCCACTGTTTCTCAGTAATCTGCTTACTCTCCATTATCTCCAGTGTGTTTGTTAATTGCGTGCTGATACCATTGTTGATACCTATTGTTGTACAAACTTTGCCTTTCATTGTTGATCATGAGATATTTCTCATTAATATGCCTTGAATAACCATGAATATCGATTTTTTATCGATATTTATTATTTTCCTGAAATCTGAGGTAAACAGTGACCTTCCTCATGCATTGAAGGTCAAGTATGCAAAATTAAATCAAGATCGGAATAAAGCTGTAAATTTGTATAAAAAAGAAACAAACCCATAATCAAACCCACCCACAAACAAACATCTTTCTTCAGTCTTTCAATATATATAACTAGAAGAGGACCCGGCGTTGCCCGGGATAATTATAATTATTAATTAAGTTCAGGATATTCTGAATTAATATGGTTCCTTCAAACGATTGTTAAATAGCACAACACAGATAAATCGTATGCTTTTTGGTTTGATGATTCGAGTTGATGAATTTTTTGGAATCAAACTGTAATAGGTTATGCACTGCTCAAACATGCCAAACGCACAAACACATGACAGACACACAAAAAACACGCACACTTTTCCCAATCGTCTGAACGCTTGTTAGGGAGCCGAAGAGAGACACGTGTATCTCCTTTGCCTCATCGAGAAAGACTGCCCTATCTATATCGTCTATTATATCCATTTCCTGTTCATTGTTAATAATTCTTGGAAACGAACTTTCTATCAATGCATCATCATTTTATGTTCATTGTTCTAATTCTTGGAAACGAATGTTCTTTCATTGCATCATCATTTAATGTTCATTATTATAATTCTTTGAATAATTTTGTGCTCATTGTTATTGGTGAATTGCGCATTGAGACCATTGTTGATGCGAACACGACGAGCCTATTGTTGCACAAACTTTGCCTTGCATTGTTGGAAATGAGATATCTGTTGCTGGTCCGAGCAAAGTGTGAATTGCGTGTTGATACCATTGTTGATACCTATTGTTGCACAAACTTTGCCTTGCATTGTTGGTCATGAGATATTTCTAATTAATATGCCCTTCCATAGCCATGAATATCGATTTTTTATCGATAATTATTATTTTTCCGAAATCTGAGGTAGACAGTGACCTTCCTCATGGTTTGAAGGTCAAGTATGCAAAATTTCATCAAGATCGGAATAAAATTGTAGATTTGCATAAGAAACAAAGAAACTCACAAACAAACCCACAAACAAACAAACATCCTTCTTTATATATATAGACATTATTCCGATCTTGATAAAATTTCGCATACATGACCTTCAAAGCATGAGAAAGGTCACTGTCCACCTCAGATTTATTGATAAAAAAAATCGATATTTATATTTATGGCAGGGCATAGTAATGAGAGATATCTCATGACCAACAATGCAAGACAAGGTTTCTGCAATAATAAATATCAACAATGGTATCAACACGCAATTCACAAACACTTTGCACGGACCAACAATAAATATCTCATCCAATGCAAATAAAAGTTGGTGCAACAATAGGTATCTACATTGGTGTCAACATGCAATGCACCAACACTATGCAAGGATCAACAATATATGTCTCATGACCAACAATGCAAGGCAAAGTTTGTGCAATATAGAATTCAATGCATAGAATTCCTGTTATTCAGGCTTTTTTAGAAAAGAGAATTCTTAGTACTTAACAATTTCTTGAAAATCTTTAAAAATGATCAGTAACTGGAGATAATGAGTTAGCAGACTATTGAGAAAGAGCGAAAGACGATAGAGGAAGCACTCCTTTAGCTCCGTGCTCTATTGAGCAAATGGTAAGCAAGTAAATAGAAGAATTGGCGACCGATAGACTACACAAAATGATGAATGGCCAATTTTTGCTTCAAGACATACGAAAGAGGATCCAACAGTTAGTAAGATTACGTGAGTAAAAAATTATTTAGACTAGAAGGCATCCTTGGAGAGGTCCATCCATTGTGAGCCTTAAAAATTTTTTTTTTTCGGTAAATCAAGTCCCGGTATATCACCAGGAATGGATTTTTTCAGTGAAGAAAATTCCTGTCTTTCAGATTTTTCTTAGAATGGATAGTCTCTTTGCTCTATATTGAAGTGATTGAGTTATTATTTAACCAATTTGGAGGTTCAATTTAGCTTTTTGAAGTTGTTCTCTTTACCTACAAGTGTAATTATCCTTGGCAATGACGGGTCCTCTGCTAGTCTTCTATATATATAAAGAAGGATGTTTGTGGGTTTATTTGTTTGTTTGTAGGTTTGTATTCTACAGTTTTATTCCGATTTTGATGAGAGTTTGCATACTTGACTTTTAAACCATGAAGATTGGTTGGTTGGTTTATTAGAATTTTTGGCGTCGACTACTAAGGTCATTTTGCGCCTTTTACACAAGTTTTATCTGTACGCAGGCCGGGACAAACACAAACATCCATGCCCTAGGCGGGATTCGAACCCACGACCAGGTGGACTCGAGAACTAGAAAGCCTACGCCCTAGGCCTCTCGGCCACCTGGCCGGCCAAACCATGAAGAAGGTCACTGTTTACCTCAGATTTCGGAACAATAATAATTATCGATAAAAAATTAATATTCATGGTTATGGCAAGGCATATTAATGAGAAATATCTCATGACCAACAATGCAAGGTAAAGTTTGTGCAACAATAGGTATCAACAATGGTATAAACACGCAATGCACCAACACTATGCAGGGATCAACAATATATATCTCATGACCAACAATGAATGACAAAGTTTGTTCAATATAGATAAGGTTGAATTTGTAACAATGCATAGAATTTCTGTTATACAGGCTTTTCTTAGAAGAGAGATTTCTTAGTAATTAACAATTTCTTGAAAATCTTTAAAAATGGTCAGTAACTGGAGATAATGGAGAGTTAGCAGACTTTTGAGAAAGAGTGGAAAGATGACCGAGGAAGCACTCCTTTAGTTCCGTGCTGTATTGAGCAAACGGGAAGCAAGTAAATATAGAAGAATCGATGATCGGTAGACTACACAGTGATGAATGGCCAAGTTTTGATTTAAGACATCTAGAGCAGAAAGGGAATTGCAACAACATCAAATGTACATCTAAAGTAAGAATACCTGAGTAACAAATTATTTAGACTAGCAGTGGCATCCCTGGACAGTTCCATCCATTGTGAGCTTTCAAAAAATGTTTTTCATATTCTGTATTAAGAATTTTTACTGTATTAATTCTAAGCGTTTTCATGTGTTTATTTTTAAGATATTTCAAAATTTATTAAAAAAAAAGTCCGAGCCACGCTGGGGTTGTCACCTAGCTTATTTGCTAGCACAGCAGATCCGAATATTTCCTAAAAATACATTCTGAATATATTCTGTGGGAAAGTGTATATTTTGGAAACTGGGATGCTGATACTGCGATGACTGAACGTTCGTTTCCAAGAATTATTGATAATGAGCATAAAGTGAAGATGCAGTGACAGAACATTAAAAAGGCAGCATCTCTTGATTAGGCATAGGAATCACACTTGTCTCCCTTGAGCTCCCTATCAAACGTTCATACGACTGGCAAAAATTTGTGTCTGAAAAGTAAAGAGAAAGAACTATTATTGGTCAGAGAAACTCTGCAACTAAAATAGAAAAAGCTATATGGGCGTTTGAAACATCTGAACAACGGGAGTTTCGAATAGAGCAACAGGGTATAAGAGCTTCTACGCAAGGGCAAGAAAAACATGAGGCTAAAGTATCTGGTGAAGCTCTGCAGTGGTGAGGCAAGTCAAGAAGAGTTTAGATAAATCCTGGTATATCACCTAGACGTCCTGTTTTTCGTATTTTTAGTAGAATGGATAATCCCTTTGCTCTGAGTTTTTTTTTAACCAATTGAGAGTTATAATTTAATTTTTTGAGATTGATCGCTTTACCTACATGTGTAATTATCCTGGGCAATGCCGGTTACTTCTGTTTGTACAGTATAATTAAGATGCTAATCATTAATGAATATGAATAATATAATGCAATAACCACACAAAAGTTCTTTAAAAATCTGATACAAAATTTGTTGACTAAAAACCCATTTAAATGCAGCACACTTTAAAGCTTGTGTACTTTACTGATTTTTTTACAATTCAGAGAAATTGGTCAAGATTTCATCAATATCATGATCACTATCATGATTTTGTTGTAGAAAATTGTACATAGATACATTACATTTTACAAACATCTCATTTTGTAACACATGTCTTATTATAAGAACTAAGGTAACTCCTCACCATCATTATAGACTGAACAGTATCAAGTGCTAACTTGTTTGTCAGTTTATTTTTTACGACGTTGTTTACAGAGAACGCTCTCACGACAGTTGCATTTGAAATGGGCAAACTCATTGCACACAGTCCAACAAGAGCTATTTTGTCAAAATGCTTGTTGCCAGCAGCATATTAATCTTCCTTTACTTCACTCCAAAAAGCAGTCGTTTCTTTGATGCAAGACCAGCTTTTCTGTGATAGATTTCTCCATTGAGCTACAAATTCGTCCACATCGTTACTGAAACGTCCAAACAGGTCACAAACCAAGGGACCAATTTCTGATTTTGATTGAGATGTAGCTGCTTTAAGGTGAAAGACAGATTTTCTGTAAAAGGGAAATGTTTGTCGCTAAACGAGAACGAATTTCTTTTACTAGCCTCACAAGAAAAAGTTTGCTTCTCCAGGAATCATGTCTTTAAGATGTTGTTCACAGCTATATCCTAGATAGATTGATTTGGCATGCTTCAGTTTTGACTGAAATTCAAAACTAATCAAATCTTTGTCACAAACTCGCTCAAGATACATAGGAACAACTGTTACTTCAAGCAGAGATTTAAACATCATCAACATGTCGTCAAATTGTTTTGCAGGATCTATGTAGTTGCTCTGAAACAAAGCATTTACTTCACAAACTTGTTTAAGACCAAATTTCAGCACAAGTAAATAAGCCTTGTAGGCAGGAGTGTTCATAATGTTAAATAACTGTTCAGCTGCAAAGTTTTTATCTTCTACTGACAGTCTAAACAGCAACTTTAATTCATCCCACTGGTTCAAAATTGTGGTAGCAGCAGCTATTCTGGCCAACCATCTCGTGCCACTCAATTTTTGGATTTTTACTGGAACTTGGTTTTTGGTCAATGCCTGGTATAGATCATTATATTCACCGATTCTTTTGGAACTATGAGAAAAATAATAATGTGCTTCATGCACCAAATACTCCAACTGCCTAGGCAATGACTCACATGCCTTCTCTGCACATAGATGTAGAGAATGGCAAATTCATTTGATGATTACAACATCAGGTACATGCTGCTTCAAGAGTGAAGTTAAGAATGATGGGCACCAATCATAACATTAGCCCCATCTACACGGAGGCACCTGGAAACATCAGATTGGGCGACCTCGGTGGCTATACCATAGTAAATGCACGACTAATGACTTTGCTGTCACAGAAATGTTGCCGCAATGCTGTATCTTAAGTCCAATGTGAGATGGTACACCATCCTGCACGGAAGTGGTCGAACCGAGACATCCTCGTTGCTGCAGTTGTGGAACCACTAAGTTCTGTAGCATATCGGCATACCCGTCAGCAGTAATGGTTCAGGTCAATGGTCCATTTGCACGATTTTCTTCGTATAAGCAAGGACTGATGATAAAGGATGCTCTAAAACCACACCACACTGTGACTTTTAGCGAGTGGAGAGGGTTCTGCACACAAGCGTTCGGATTATTTGCAGCCCAAATGCGGCAGTTGTGTATATTAATACCACCGTTCAAATGAAAGTGTGCTTCGTCACTGCATAAAATCTGCCACGGCCATGTACCGCCGGCAACAAAAGTTTAGCCACATTCCATTAATTTTCCGAAATTAAACATTAATTTTCCGTTTAATTAATGGAAGGTGGATAAGTACTTTTGTTGCCAACTGTACCATCAACTTGCATGCGTGCTAAGAATATCAATGAAAAACTCAATAGGGTGGCCACAACACCAGGGAGCAATTCTTGAACAGTGAGAGATTTTACACGGGTAAAACTTCAATATCTGATGCTGGATCGTCTGCAGTGTTGAATATAGGATCTTGTTTGCCAGGGTACTGTCCGAGGACTGCTGGTACCCTGCACATTTGCCATCTCCTATTTGATAGTAGCAGTTGCAACTTCTTCAATTTGTCGCTGACTAACAGCTGTAAGTTGAATCATGTTTTGTAAGTTTGTTATGCTTGTCGTTGCTTTTTGCTAAAATTCATGAAGGGCAGCATTGGCATTCTCCTTCAGCTGATAATACAACTTGACTAACAAGGCAGGGTCCAGTAAGGTAAAAGCCATCGAATGGCAGTTGGCCTCAGAATGATGAGAATTCTCCCAGCCTTTCCTTTTATGCAAATTATGCATTTTATTCGGTGAACAGCACCAAAATTTTATTGCAGCGACTTTTGGTAATAATTTTTGTTTTTTTAGAAATCGAAATTCCATGGTCTATTATGTATGCCTATCAAATTTGGTCATGTTTCGTCCATTACTTTACTCGCTAGAGTGCTCTGGATATCTCACGTTATTTTATAAACACCTTGAATTTTAATTTTACTCGTTCATACTTTTGGATAATTTTCACAGTTAACTTCAGCCCTAACGCAAGAATCCCATTCAACTTTTCAGTACTATGTCCAAATAAGTTTTTATTTATTCTATATCTAATTTAATAAAGAATAGTTGGTGAGTGGTCTGAGAGGATTTATTTAAACGTGTTGGAGATATATATTTATTCGTTGTTTTTGCCACTTTGCCACTAGTTGGCGTTATTGTAAAAAACTTTTGTATTTTGCTCTATTTGTTCTCCGGAATAAAGTTTCACTATCTCATGGTGTTGTTAAACATGAAGCACATGTTGCCAATGGCACCTGGGAAGAAACTACTTGACCAGCAGGACATTCAGCAATCGAATTTAAATGGATCTTCAAACTCAAACGAAGGCAAGATGGTTCCATCGACCGTTACAAGGCACGACTGGTTGCTAAGGGATGTAGCCAAATTCCTGGACTGGACTATGATGACACGTTTTCTCCAGTCATATGATACTCATCTCTCCGCGCCTTAGTAGCCTTTGGAAGATTAACGATTACGAGATCGAACAGATGGATGCGATTATGGCCTTTGTTCAAAGATTTTTGGATAAAATTGGCCTTTCTTTCAAGGATTGGAAGAAATTAATTGGACACCCATCCACCCGGCAAAAAATGGACCTTTCCGCTACTACACATGTCACTACTGTATGGAAATGCAAAGATAGTTATCCGACACAACCATTGACTGTAACTGAAGCATCATGCAGCGACAGGCGCATCCATACGAGAGATTGCCTGCAGCCAGAACCACCCGAAATCAACAGTGGCATATGTGCTGAAGAAATACAGGACCAATGGATATTGTTCGAATGCACCAAGGCCTGGTCATCCACTCGCATTAATCGACAGGGACCGTTGGGTGCTGCAACGGGAGATAAGGAAGAACCAACGTTCGACGATGACAACGGCGCCGGGGAATTACAGCAGGCATCTGGATGTCACGTATCCACCAAGACCCTTCGAAAGGAGGCCGACATGCTGGGCTATCACGGCAGAACAGCAGCTCACAAGCCACTAGTCACACCGGCGAACAAATCGAACAGACTGTAATGGGCCAGGGAATGCAAAGATTGGACCGTTGAGGACTGGAAACGTGTTCTCTGGAGCAATGAATCCCGCTTCACATTGTTTCGATCAGATGGCGTTTACTTGGAGAACGGCTCCTTCCTGAGTGTATCATCCCAACAGTGAAGTTTGGCGGAGGAGGAATTATGGTGTGGGGCTGTTTTTCGTGGTATGCCATAAGCCCGGTAGTGAAGGTGGAAGGCACCATTAGTTATTATCAACAAAAGCAAATAAACGCACTGTGCGAGGTGTCCAATTACTTTCTTCCAATCAGTGTATATAAATTTACCAACATTACCCACGGAAAACGGCAAAGGAAATTGTATACAGATCAATCCAAGTAAAAATCGAGTTTGCCATCTCCGAAAAACATTATACGGATTTAAGGAGTCAGGTAACGTTTGGAACAAGCTGTTAACTAGCCATCTACAATCAATGGGAATGAAACAATCAAACTTCGACGATTTCGTGTATATTAAGGGAACGACAGAAGGACTTCTGAAAATTGTGATATATGTTGATGACCTGTTGATATTCACCAAGGACATTGCTTTGCTGAGATGGGCATAGACTGAACTGTCCACAAAGTAGACAGTGAAGGAGCTTGGACCCATTCAACAAATCTTAGGCATAGAGAAAAGACGCGACAGACGAACAGGCACCACAATACTGAGTCAAAGAAAATACATCCCAGAAATGCTGACGAAATACAATATCATTGATTGTAATGCTAAGTAATAATGAGTATATTTCATCTAACGTCACCAATAATGAACTTGTGAACAGATGAAGTGTTGTTTGGGGTGAATATTATTGAGGTAGGCGTGGCCCAAAATCAACCAATCAGAATGCAGTATGCATGTCACGTGACCATCAACCCCCTACACCCCCTTCCTGACTTCACAGGCGGCCATTTTTGGGTCACGTGACGAGTTTTCCCCGTGACGTCACATCATTTATGGATAAATTAATTTTAATAGGTTGTTATGATATTAATATTCAGGTGCCATTTTGTTTTGGGGTTTTGTCACCATGTGGCGTCGCATCATGTTTTGCGCACCCCTCTCTCTGGTGGTGAGAGTATGACACATGGGAGGTATTTGGGTGAGACTACTGGTTTCACACCCCTCCCATGTGTCATTCTGCATCAGCCCCACTTATTTATTTATTTGTTTGATTGTTTTTTAATTTTTTTCTTTTCTTTTATTCAGTTTTTATACTTTTATTCATTCTTTATTTAATTTTATTTAATTTTTCAAGTTGTTTTTGTTTTTATTCGTTTTCATCTTTTGTTCTTCACGTGGGTTTCTCCATGGATGTCCTAGGTCAACTTCGTCTTCGGCGATTCTCACGGGCATCTCCTCATTGTTGCTCTCATCTTCTACCTCACAGTCTGCGTCTTCGTCGGTGTCACCGTTTGCGTTGGCGTCACATCGACTGTTTTCGGTTTACGCTCGGTAAAATGATGTACCTCAAGCATCACAGCCAGCGAATAAGCTTTGCTAGGTGTTTCATAATGCGGGCGACTGGGTCCGTTACAAAATATTGGATTCAACCTTTCATTCTCAGCCATGGATGGGACAAGGTTTTGGCATTTGTAACCTGCATGCTGAATAATTGTCTTAAAACACGGCAGTGAATTTCTCCATACACATTAAACCACGTAGTGATGCGTTTCCAATGGTTTATGATCCCTGGCAATGCAGAATAAGGCAGAGTACCCGTGAAAATGCTCCTTCTGCCCTGTAGTGTGTAATTGCCTTAGTTATGTCTATTTTAATCCTCATAATCTTGCCGCTATCTATAAACCCTAAAATAAAATCAACAGCATTCAATCCAGCATTAAAAATTATATTCTGAGTATTCGTAACATCAGTGCTAATCTTAACATGAATTGGAGCCCGACCAGTAGAAATGCCATATGTTATAATTGGATAAATTTTTACAATTTTATACTTCTCAATTTTTATCATCTCCCCAATAATAGCATCAACTTGAGATAATCTTATATCCTGATTTTTAAATTGTGTTTTGAAAGCACTTAAAAGATGTTCATACCTCTAAAAATCTCGTAAAATCAAATAAAACAAAGAGAGAAATTAATAAAGTCAAAGAGCCAAATAGAGTGTAAAATAATAAATATAGGCCAGCCTGAAGACGTTCAGGTTGGTAGCCCCAACCCATAACTAGCAAAAAAATAGGAATCAGAGAGCTTTCAAAAAAATGTAAAAATAAAGATAATCAAGAATTATAAAAGTCAAACATAAAAATAAGCATAATATAACAACTATATTAATAAAAAAAAACACTTTTCAATCTGTTCAAAGCCTTATAACTAGCTAAGAGAATTAAAGATGTAATTCATACTCTAAGAATTGTTAATCTTCATCTTAATCTGTCAAAAGAAAAATATAATCTACTGCCCCAAATAGATAACTCAGAATAACCTATTAAAAATAATATAAAAGTAAGAAATATTAAAAAACAAAAGACTACAAATCAATCAACAATAAATTTAACCAGTATCAAACCCAATATAGACATAATTAACATCATAAGGAAGAAAAATTGCTAAAAAAAATCACTACCATAAGATCGAACAAATATTACTAACAAACCTAAACCAACTCTCCCTTCACACACTGAAAATCCTAAAAAAATTATTAAAACCATACCCTCCTCCAAAAGTCTCAAAAATTTTAAATATAATAAAGAGTAAAGACCTAACATTATAATTTCTAAACTCAGAAATATAATCAATATATGTTTATATTTAGATATAAAAATTCAACCCCCTAAAACAATAAATATAACCCCTACAAAATAAAAATCCATAAATTACTAATAGTTTAATTAAAACATAAGTTTTGTAAACTTAAGATTTATTTATTAATCAAGAAAACAATAACTTTAACTTCCAATGTTAATATTTTTCTTAAACTACTTCTTGAAATCTTCACAATATTAATAATTTTAGCAACTTTAACTATCACAACTATAGTGATATTAGAAAATCCTGTGTCTATAATTATAATGATTATACTACAAACCATTTGGACAGCATCATCCCCAAACTATCTAAAAGAGTATTTTTGATTTGGTTATATTGTAATTCTAATTTTCCTATGGGGAATATTAATTCTATTTTCGTATATTTCATCTTTAGCCTCAAATGAAATATTTAATATATTAAAAATTCTGCCAATATTAATCCCAATGTTACTTATCCTCTTGTTAATTGATTATACTCAATTCTTCAAAAAAACAACATTAAGCTCAGAAATAAACACTATAAATTCACTATATCAGCAAAATTTCAAACTAAACATATTACTACTAGCATATTTATTAATTGCCTTATTTATTATTACATATATTACAAATTATAAAATAGGATCACTACAACAAAAAATTTATGAAAAAATCAATACTAATAACACAACCTTTAGCTAAAATCATTAATAATTCACTAATTGACTTACCCTCTCCATCTAATATTACATATATGTGAGGATTTGGGTCCCTACTAGGATTATGCCTAATTTTACAAATCATAACCGGGTTGTTTCTGGCGATACACTTCACAGCAGACACAAGATTAGCCTTTGATAGAGTAGTCCACATTTCACGAGACGTCAATTATGGGTGATTATTACGAAATTTGCACGCCAATGGAGCATCTTTGTTTTTTATTTGTCTATATATACACGTGAGCCGAAGAACTCATTTATTCTTATAGAAACTTGAAATATCGGCGTGATTATCTTTCTAGTTACCATACTAACAGCCTTTGTGGGCCACGTTTTACCCTGGGGGCAAATGTCCTTCTGAGGTGCAACAGTAATTACTAATCTTTTATCAGCCGTTCCTTATCTGGGTACCTTTTTAGTACAATGAGTATGAGGAGGATTTGCTGTAGACAATCCTACTTTAACACGATTCTTTACTTTTCATTTTCTATTCCCATTTGTAATAGCAGCACTAGTATTTTTACATCTATTATTTCTCCACCAAACAGGATCTAACAACCCAACAGGATTAAAATCAAATTTAGATAAGAGTCCTTTCCACCCATTTTTTTCACTAGAATATATTTTAGGGGTTGCAATCACCCTATATCTACTGTTAATAGTAGCAATATTAAATCCAAATATACTAGGAGACCCAGAAAATTTCAATCCAGCTAACCCATTAGTAACCCCTGTTCATATCCAACCAGAATGATACTTTCTATTTGCCTATGCAATCTTACGATCAATTCCCAATAAGTTAGGTGGGGTAATTGCCTTATTTATGTCTATTTTAATCCTCATAATCTTGCCGCTATCTATAAACCCTAAAATAAAATCAACAGCATTCAATCCAGCATTAAAAATTATATTCTGAGTATTCGTAAAATCAGTGCTAATCTTAACATGAATTGGAGCCCGACCAGTAGAAATGCCATATGTTATAATTGGACAAATTTTTAAAATTTTATACTTCTCAATTTTTATCATCTCCCCAATAATAGCATCAACTTGAGATAATCTTATATCCTATTTTTAAATTGTGTTTTGAAAGCACTTAAAAGAGGTTCATACCTCTAAAAATCTCGTAAAATCAAATAAAACAAAGAGAGAAATCTTGTACAATCAAATAAAACAAATCAAATAAAACAAATCTCGTACCACACACCTCCTTATTCTGTTTTAAAAGTATTGGCTGTGACGGTGATCCCTTGCACTACGGAGAGAGAGAGAGAGAAAAAAGTCATACTTCGTTAATAAATTAAAATGCGTTCAAACATCTTTTCTAATAATAATAATAATGTGGGTGTAAAAAAAATGAATTTCTCTACTTACAGTGTAGGGTTGGATTATTTTCCAATTCGCATTCCATTTTATTATTCTTCTACTTCTTTCTTCTACTTCTTTCTTCTTCTTACAGAGAGGGAGTCGCTGTGAGTGTGGTTGATTGTCTGGCCGAATGGGTACTGAGGGTGAATGCAAAGGCATCTGAATCTTCCTGTGCGCGTTAGCCGTTGACGTAATGGTTGTCATGGTGATGGTCACCTGGTTTCCATCACGTTCCAGAATCTTCTAGATGTTTCTTTTTGGGTCACTGTGATTTCTCTCGTTGACCTTTTGACTTTTGTTTTCGTTGACCTCTCACTGTGTGACCCAGGACTTTTGTTTCGCTTTTCTCTGAAACGTATTGAATGTGAAATTATAGGTAGGTTTGGTTTTGATACCCTTTTCACTACGAGAGTGTAGCCAATTATAGGATTAAATTTCTCTTTGTATCCCAACTTCAGCTTTCATTTTCGTCTTTTGTTGTGATATTTCACAATATCTGACGTGAGTTTTTCTGTTCAAACTTGACTTTTTCTGTTTTTCGTATTAATAAATATATTTTTTGCACAGGCTCTCAAATTCTTCTTAGTAATGTTGCCTTAATAAAGTCTCTATTATTCCTTTTCATAGCATGTACGTGGTTTTCAGTAAGGTTTGTTGCATATACTTTTTTTTCCGTATTACTTGATGTTCATGCAGTCGTCCTACATTTATTTTTATTTTTATTTTTATTTTAGTTCGCACAGATCGACCTAAATTCTCTATGGCGAAGTATTCTTGAATGGAAACTCTGAAGCAGAGCCACAGATCGACACCGTGGGCACCAGATAGAACATAACCGAAGATGGCAGTGGGATTTCTCATAGACTTATGGCGCTTGTAAATCTTAGTTATTTTTTAACATAACATAAAAATATTTTTCGGCTCTAAATAAATTCAACAAAGTGTTTCCCGTGGTGTAGTTAGATATTGTTAAAGTCCTTTGTTGTCGGGTTCCTTTTTCGAGTTGATGATTTTGTTTGATGGCAAGATTTTCCGTTTGTGAAATCTGTACGTGGGTTAGATTTCGCATATGCAAATTCTCTTAAAAGTTCAAATTTTTTAGGGTGGTTTCCGAGTTCTATGACGTTTCCAGCATAAGTTTGATGTGTATTGTCCGTTTTTACATGTTGATCAAAAGGTTTAAAATAGTTACTAGTTTAAAGTTCGTTTTTCGTGTATCTGATTTTATCTATGTGCCAAATTTCGTACTAGCGTTTTGCCGTGGAGGATAGAATTCACTGCATCAGTTTCCATCCCCAGCAACATTCCGCGATTCGTTTTCTGATTTCTAACCGTTTTTCATAAACGCATTAAATATATTTTCTTTTTATTGCGTTTTTACGCTAACCTGAGTTGAAAACGTTTCGATGCTGAGTCTGATAATTATAATAATGTTTTTGCATTTGTTTATTATTATTGTTTTAGATTTGCTTTTGTAGCGTCCCCACCCCCACTATGTAAATCATATAGTCGTCGGACTTATTGTCCTACGTTCGAAGTGGGTGAGCGCTAAGGGTTCGGGGCCGATAATTGGAATAAAACCTACTACCACTGTGATTAGGTACCTATAATTTATTTACTTTAATAATCATACATCAAACATGCCACATT
>JAHWFO010106747.1:589264-616179 GCA_023313115.1 Rhysida immarginata
CGGGCGTTCTCGTTCCCAGTCTACTTCACTCCGCCATAGCCATATGTAGTGCATCAAAATGAAAAGGTGCATTGAACATGGTTAATTATGTGAAAGAAAATAATGTCAATAGAGCATTTGAAAGGAAATACTTAGGCAATGTCGTCCAGCTGCCACGAAAATGCTGTCGTATTACTCCTTTTCGAACAATCATTAAATTACTTCACAGTATCGGGTTGGCTTCTTGAGACGGTATATTTTGAACGTTCCGTTTTACAGAACATAGAACGGTTCCGCGACGAGTCATTACGTTCTGGACTATTCTTTTTTTTTAAACATCTTCTCAAAGCTCCCTTGATCAACCAGTATATAGAGAGGAACAAAAACAACATCTTACATAATAACAAACATTTTTTTTAACAAAGGCGTTGACACGCTCATCGTTTTCTTCGAAAACGATCTCAACAATCCTCCGTTGGAAGCTGAGCTATATTCCGGGAAGGCATCCCAACAATTCAGTCCCAACAGAAGACCATTGTCGAACGCTCACGGCCTTAACCCCTCAACCCGACAATAAAGATAACTTAATTAAACCCCTAAACAATCACACTCATACAACGACACAGACTTAATATAAACACAACAGTAAATAAAATAAAACGACAAATAAACTAATTATGAACGCACCCATGAACGAACAAACGTGACTTCTTCTTAACCTGAACGTCACACTTTCCTGGTTGTTTAATTATTCTAATAATTTCGCAATTGCTTTCAGTTTTTACATGGCTGTTTATGTTTTATTTTAAAATTTTTCATAAAAAGGTCACAGATGTATATCTGTTTCATTTTAAACCTGGTGACGCACACCTCCTCTTTCTCCTTTTCACACAAACAACCTGGATGTAAAGGTTTAAGTCTTCCTCAACTCCCCCTTGGCTTTTCTAAGTCAGAAGAGCACAAAGAGTGTGGTTCTTTGTATCGAGATTGATGAGTGGCGTTTCCTCATTCATCTTGAATACGCCTTCTATGTTGTGATTGGTTAATTTTGAATTAACGCCCTCTATAAAAGTTTGTAAGACGCCATGTTATGCTTCACAATTCCCTGCTAGATTCACGTTGTAAAAAGTCGCCCATTAAGAGTGTCTTTTTGTTTTCTTCTGAGTTCGTTTTGAATGAAAGTTTTCAAAGCCATTCATGTTCAGCGTTTTCCTGTAAGTATATTTTTTTATTTTATTTTTCTTACAAATGAATTTATATACTTTCTTAAATTCTTTATTTGCGAATGTTTAATTTTCATATACTGCTTCTTTGTTTTGTACAGAATTCATCATCTATTTTAATTTGGTTGAGGTTCCAATATTCTATTGATCAATACAGGTTCTTTGTGAGTTTTTTAATTGTTTATAACAATTCACATCATTTAAGTTGTTCTGTTACAATACTAATTTACTTTTCATATCTCATAGTTATCTGTATGAACACATTGTTTCAACGTGTACTGTACCTTAGTATTTTTGTTCGCACATCTAATAATGTCGTTTGCAACTACAGTCCTGTGTGATAATAATAATAAGTGAGGGAAATTTGTTGTTTTATTTGATTCCTTTCCGTTTTTCTCTGCTTTCCGATGTTTTCCTTATGTCTAAAGTTAAAATAGTTTGTCAACTTACCTCACCCTTGTATTTTGGGAGCGTGATCTGATTTCAAGAGCGTGTCTATTTCACCTGTGTATACACCGAAGCCTGGATTCTATCGGTCTAATTCATCGCTGGACTTGGTAATTATTATTATTATTATTATTTTTATTATTATTATTATTATTATTATTATTATTATTATTATTTTGTTTTTATATTTACTTAAAGTTGTACTAACATTTTCGTATTTCTGGTAAACAATGATAGTGTAGCACATGGGGCGGAGGTGTCAAGTGGTTCCTTTACAAAGAACAAGGCAAACGTACAAGCGGGCGAGTTCATCCGTGTCTCCCAGGTTAATATAATTATATATATTTCGTACATTTTAGTAAAAAAAATATTCGCATACATTTTTAGTAAAATTAATTTTCTGTTTGGTTTTTGCTTGTAGGACAGTGTTGTTGGGGTATCCTAGCTAGATTTTTTAAAAATTGGGTTTTTGTTTGCAGTACTGGCTAATATTTCCCATTTCCACATGTATTTCATAATTTAAAAAAAATTACTAGTTTTTGGGTGGATATATAAGCACTACACGTGTAATTAAGACTTTGTTAGTGTTTTGGGGTATCCTAGCTAGATTTTTTTTTAAATTTGGTTTTTGTTTGTGGTACTGGCTAATATTTCCCATTTACAAAAAAATTTACAATTTTTTGGGTGAATAATAGTTATTAATTAAAAATACAAATTAAATAAAAAATAAGATATAATAAACAAAAATAATTAATCAAAATCATAATAAAAAGCTGACGTTTCGGATAGAGACTATCCTTTATCAAAGCAAAAAAGGATAATTCTATAAAAGCGAATAGAATATTAGAGAATTATCCTGAAGTTATGAAAGTTGTACTAACGGACGGGTTTATATATAATTTGCATGGGGAACAGTAATACGGTATTGGCTGAAAAACAAGAAGAGAACAAATGAGATTAATTAGAAGAACTGTTGGGATAGGACAAGACGGAGGACAAATAGGAAATAATAAGGGGGCGGCGAGAAAAATGCAATAGGATGATACATATGAAAGTGAAATTATAAAAACGTTTAGGAACGATAGGGTGCCTAGCAAAAAGATTTCGTAAAATTCCCTGAATTTTCCTTGATTTTTCCTGATTATCAGCAGACAAAAAAGGCTGTCATGAAAGAATATTATTGACATTGTTCAAAATTTTCGATTTTATGATTCCCTGACTGTTCCCGGTTAAAAAAAAATATCCCTGACAATTCCCGGTCGCTAGTCACCCTGTAAAATATGTTAACAATCTTACTTGTTAATAAATTTTATAGTAAATAGTTCATTAAAAGGTACTTCAATGGGATGGCTGCTTCTGAACGTTCTGAACCAACATCGGGATGTCTAATGATGCCTCCCACATGTAAGAGCATCGGGTCAAAGGTAGGAAAATATGAAAGAACATTGAAGAACATTGAAAAGAAGAAATAAAAGATAAGATAAAGAAAAAAGAAAGAAGAAAAGGGCTCATAGGGCTTGCGACAAATTATGGAATAGCTGAAGTTGGAGAGGGATATGGGAAAGGTAATGAGGGAATAGTGCCTTTGCTAAGGTTAATGCCATTAGGGGTGAGGGAATTGAATTTCCAAATAAGAAAAGACTCGAATTGCTTTCTTTCTTTTTTGTTATGGAAGTAACTACAAAGAATATAAAGGCTGATGGCCTGTAAAGAGTGGCCAGGGGAATTAAAGTGTTTAGCGACAGGGGTGTCAGCATTGCTAAGGATGTCGAATTTATGTCCGGCAAATCTGGCACATATGCTATTGCCTGTCTCACCGAGATACTGTTTCTGGCATACCTTGCAATGTAACAGGTAAATTAGATTGTGAGAAGTGCAGGTCAGGTTCTGGTTAATTTTGAAAGTAAAGGAGGAAGCACTGGTAGAAATGGAGGTAGCAGGGTTAAGAAAATGGCAAACGCCACAACACTTTTCATTGCAAGGAGAACATCCCTTAGTGGAAGTGTGTGGTTTAGTAATAGCAGCATGGACCAGAATATCTTTAAAATTAGATGTCCGTTTAAAAGAAACTTTAGGTGGTTCTGGTAGAATGGAATGGAGAAGATGAGAGTTGTCAATTATATGTTGATGTTTCCTTAGGATATTTTTAATACTATTGAGGGTTTGATGATAAGGAAGAACTAATGTTAGTGTGGCCCTGGCTGGAGAAGGTTTAGGATTGTTGTTAGAACAGGAATTGCAATGCTTATAGATAGAAGCGCATATGACAGATTTGGGGTAGCCTCTTGCTTTAAGGGAGTGAGTAAGGGCGTTAGCATGGAAGTCCTTGTCAGACTGACTAGTGCATATTCTATGGATGCGAGTTAACTGACCTAAAGGGATGTTATCCTTGCAATGGCGTGGATGGCAGCTATCATAGTATAAGTACTGGTTTCTGTCAGTAGGCTTCTTATAGAGATTAGTAGACAATTTGTTGTTAGTGATAGAGATAGAGACATCCAAAAAAGAAACAGTTGTGATAGAATAATTGTGAGAAAACTTGATAGAGGGGTGGATGGAGTTAAAGTGCGTTATAAAAGATAGGAGAGAGTCTTCATTATGTGGCCAGATCAGGAAAACATCGTCAATATACCTTAGCTAGACTAACGGCTTCAAGGGAGACGTGGAAAGCAGTTTGGTTTCCACCTCCCCCATAAAAATGTTGGCATAGTTAGGAGCCATTTTGGAACCCATAGCAGTGCCACTGGACTGGATATAATAATCTTTGTTAAAAGTGAGGAAATTGGAGGTTAGGATGGTGTTCAGGAGAAGGTAGATTGTGTCAGTAGAAGGAACTTGGAAAGGTTTGTTAGCCTCGAGACTGTTGCGAACAGCTTCAATTCCATCATCATGAGGAATGTTAGTGTAGAGAGAAGAATCATCAAGTGTGCAGAGGAAGACGTTCTTAAAATCATAATTAGAGTCGTTAAGGCGCTGGATATTGGAGAGAAAATCGTTAGTGTCTTTGATATAGGAAGGAAGACTGGGTGGGATGTGGCGTATGTGGTGGTCGACATAAGCAGAAAGTGGCTCACAGAGGGTGTTGTTACAAGAGATTATTGGACAGCCGGGATTGCCAGGTTTATGAATCTTGGGAAGAAGGTAGAAATGACCAGGGGAACTGAATTTAGGAAGGAGGAAGAGGCGCGTTTTTTATCGATTTGGGAGGAGGATTCAAGCCAAAAGAGGATATTTTTAAGTTCGGTGTTGAAAGAGTCAGTAGGGTCGAAGGTTAGTTTCTTGTAGAACGTGATATCAGAGAGTTGTCTATTAGCTTCGTTAATGTAGTCAGAGGTGTTCATAATAAAAATAGCGCCCCCTTTGTCTGCGGGCTTAATTGTTATATCAGGGTTATTACTAAGGCATTTGATACAAAGAAATTCGTAATTGGTGAGGTTAGGAAGAGTTGTTTTAATATTTTTAGTAATGGAGAGGATGTCATTTTGTATGGACTTGATGTAAACTTCAAGTTCAGGATTGATATCATGAGGAGGGGTTCAGTTGCTGGGAATATGGAAGGCTGAACTGGTAGCGGGAGTAGTATTAGAAGGATTCATGCAGAAGTATAGACGTGACATGAGGGCACGGCTGAAGTTTTTGTTTTTTTAAAAATTTGGTTTTTGTTTGCAGTACTGGCTAACATTTCCCATTTCCACATGTATTTCATGATTTAAAAAAAATTACTAGTTTTTGGGTGGATATATAAGCACTACACGTGTAATTAAGACTTTGTTAGTGTTGTTGGGGTATCCTAGCTAGATTTTTTTAAAAATTAAATGTAACAGTTATTTGCTGTTTTTGATAGGCTATTAATATTTTTTGTTTTATTGTTTAATTACGGTTATTGTTTTGGGTTTTTACTCGTGATGACATGTGCTTATGATATGTGTTTATTGTTTTAGCGTCACAAGCCGTTCCATTATACCTCGGTGTCGGGTCAACCCATACCTCGGTGCGCCACACCAATCAAACGCAATCGCAGTCCATCACCGCTAACCCTTGAGCCAACAACAGAAGACAAACCACCAGCTGTAGAGCATTCTGGAAACACTGGAGATAAACCGACGTTGGATGACCTATTCGTCCGTTGTGTACAAACGAATTAAGGGACGTTGAGGGTGAAGACTCAGAATTCACAGACCCTGCTTACAATGCACGCACAGACAACACAGTAGGCAGAAACCAGGCAAAAATTGGTAAATATTTTTCCCTTACATTTCAACTCTTCTTTCAAGTATTCAGTCTCTGAATGGTGTACGTCCTCTCTTTCTCTCTAGTGCAACAATTACGAAGCTGAATACCGTCATTTTGCTTATACAATATGTGTTAATATATTGAAAAAGTGTATTAAACGCTTTGGCTTTTATTAACAAAGTTTTAAAGACCTTTCAGGTAACATCATCTTTAAATGAAGTCCTGATTACCAAGTACTAGAAAATTGTAGGGAAGCGGCCCAGGCAAAACTTAACTGTTTACTATCAGAATTAAAAGCTTGTGAAAGCGTCCATGCTTATGTTCAAGTAAAGCTTTATGTGAAAATACTCTATGACAAGCATTATCATATAACTAGTTTGTTGGAGTACGTATTACCGAGTAGTACTTACTATAAAGGATTAAGTAAATGTTTGTGTATTCCAGTATGAAACAACAGTAACTAAATGTGGCAGGGGTGGTATTACAAGTCACACGTTATCTAGCTTGAGTGAGATGGAAGATCTAGGTGCTTTTGCCTTTGAAATTCAGCAATCCTTATTAAATGTTGATTTACCCGACTCTTCTCATATATTTTGCAAAGCCTATCATCTAATTCAACCATTACATAACGACGTTTTGTCACACCAGCAGATTTCGTGGTGAAAACTCATCTAGTTAACGATGAAGCAGAGGTTTGCGCAATATAAGTTTTTTGCATTGATGCGCATATATTTTCCACACTTTTTTTTAAACCAAATCACTGGAAACTTTGTGTCAACGTCAAGTAACATTTATGCCTTGATTCAGAAGTTCTGACTTCATGCAATTATATGAGTGGTTGATGATTATTAACAATTTAAATGTTTGTACTAGCATTCATCAACAGTTTGTGTGTGTGTGTGTGTGTGTGTGTGTGTGTGTGGGTGGGTGTGTGTGTGAAATGGAATTACGCTTTTATGTATTTTTTAATTTTCTATGACCACATGTTTACGTTTGTGTCTTTTTGTTTACCCAAAACAATTTTAGTTTATCGAGTTGGCTAGTTATCATTAACTTTCCCTGAGAGTTATATAGTTTTTCGCTTGTACCCCTTGTTCTTTACCTGTCGTACTACTGTAAATTAATTTGTTACAATCTACAATTTTGGGTACATTTATAATACTTTTTTTTTTCAAAAAAATGGTGCTGTTGTTGATGTTGATGAACTTTTTTGACACTTGTTACTAGCCTTTAAATCATGTGTGTTTTAAAAAAACAAGGTCTGTTGATTTAAATACAATTTATATGTATTGAATGTTTTGAGGTACAACTCATGAGGGTTTTTTTTAATTGTGCCATTTGAAATTTGACTATTTTGACTGTTTTAAATTGTTGCATTTACATTTTGGGTTTATAATAATAAATCATATTTGACTTGTTTTAACCATATATATACAGTTTCTGTCATTTTTTAAATTGGGGCATTTACCATTTGGTTTATAATTCACATTTGACTTGTATTTACTATATATATACAGTTTCTGACATTTTTAAAAAGCAGGGTATTTTTTAAAAATTTGCTGCATTTAAATTGGGTTTTTTTTTAAATTTAAGCATAATGACTGACCAACCTTTAAAGTTGTGTGTATGTGATGATTTAAGCACTGAAGAAGGGTCTGAGGTACATACGCCATTCACTCAAAGGCAGGCATTAGTTTTATGTCTGTATAGGCATAATTTGACACAGAGTCAACCTTTCAATCTTTGCTTGACACTATCAAGTCAACCACCGCCTTAACATGTACCAGACCGGGAGACACAGACAAATGATGATAATGCTGATGAAAGCTCATTGCTCATGCACCCCAGTCTCACCAATAAAAATACCATCTCCATAAAAAAAAACCTCACCCTGTTTACCAACAAACCAGCCAAACCTATCAGAGACGAGGCCTTTAACCTGTTCTCCAGATGGTTCACAAACCCGTAAAAGAACGTATGCCCCGGATTGGCAAATGAAGAGGGCTAAGCTTTCACTGAAGTTTCAATGGGGCCGTAGTGTGACAACTGTTACAACATCAACAGGTGGCCATCATAAGGACGTTTTTGGACAATCCAGTACTGTTTTTAATGCAGACAACCCTTCAACATCATCAGCTCAGCAAACGGGCTTTACTATGAGATCTGTAAATACCCATGAAACAAATCCTACCCGAGCTGTCCTAATTATTGGGTTACCATCATTGAGCTCCTAATACTCAATCAGTAGTCACAAATCATTCCTTACCGGTACCTAATGACACTCATGATGCACATCCAACAACCTCGAAAATCGACTCCTTGTATACGTTACATGAACGTGGCTCCCGACAGTCACGTAAATATAAAGTTGAAACAACTACATACGAATTGAAATTTCAAGGTATAAAACGTCTTCCAGCACCAGATGTACCCCAGGTGTTAATGTTAATTTTTGACCAAATTTTTGAACATATATTAAGGAACAACCAATACAATCTATGACCATGTGCGAATTTTTATACGTGCACCCTCTTTAAATGATCTGGTAAATTTACGTATTGGTGCGATTAGTAGTTTCAGTGGTAAGATGGCTTTTGATGCAGTACAGGCCTTGGAGCAATCACATCATGGTTTGATGTTGGATGAGCAGTTGGATATCCATGTTGTACTTCTACACGGTGTTACAAACACTGTGATGCATATCACAGATGTAAAAAGATATATGATGTAAAAAAAAATCATTGTGATCCGAAACACTGCATCGATTGTAATGGACAGCATGAAGGTGGTCTTTGTTACGTGCTTACAGGTAGGGATGGTACAGATAACGTAAAAACAAAAACCATCAAAAATATACAACCGAAACTCCTATTTTATGATGTCGAAACACAAACAAATAATGAAGGTGAGTTGTTACCTGTGTTAGTAGCACTTAGTTATCTAAATGAGTCTGGTACTTACGTTGAACAGGTGTTCCAAGGACATAAATGTATTACCAATTCCTGAATTTCTTCTTTGCAAAACCCAACAATTATGGTAAAATTAAAACCCACCAGCAAACCTTTGAAAATTCAATAATTTTTGCTCATAATTTAAATGGATTTGATTATGTATTAATAATGAAGTTTTTACTTGGTCAAGGTATCAAACCCAACGTAATTTACAGGGGTACAAAGGTGTTATTGTTAGAGGTTAAAGAGGCAAAAATCCGTTTTCTCGATTCATTATCCTTTATCACATTAACCTTGCGTGATTTCCCACATCATTTGACATCAAGGAGCATAAGAAATGATTCTTTCCGTTTGCACTCCTGAACAAAACAGTACATTACAAGGGTAAACTACCTGAAATGAAACTGTACTCGCCTGACGAAATGAAAGAATCAGTGCATAAAGAGTTTTTACATTGGTACACCGATGAGAAGTTACGTGTTGGTAAGAATTGGGATATGATGCACGAACTAACCCAGTATTGTCTTAGTGATGTCATACTACTACGTGAAGGGTGCCTGAAATTCATGGCCATCATGAAGACTTTCACAGGCCTTAACCCTTTTTTAGGGCGAGATGTGACGATTGCTGGTTTCTCAAACTGAGTACTTAGGGAAAATTTTCTCGATGCTTATTCAATGGGTGTGATATCCCCAATGGGTTACTCAATACGTGATTGTCAAAGTAAAAAAGCCTTACAGTGGCTAGCCTGTGAACAATCAAAGTTACCTCGTGATCGAATCATTTCAGCTCTAAATGGAGCCGAGAAACGCGTTGGTCCATATCTTCTGGACGGTTGGTGTGAAAGCGAAAAGATTGTTTATGAATTTTACGGTTATTACCATTCATGTCCTAAATGCGCAGTTGCACAGGCTCGTAGTGTCGAGAGTCGACTTACAAATACAGAAAATTTCCAAAGTACCCTCAAGCATGTAGAGTTTATAAAGACGGAACTACCCGATCACACGTTCAAAACACAATGGGAATGTGAATTTTCTACTTCGCTAAAACGTGATGCCAAATTAAACCGTTTTTGTGAAACACTCCAATTTGAGCCTGAAACATTCATTTCACCACGTGATGGTTTTTATGATGGTTGTACTGAAAATTTCACATCGGATATTACAGAGTCGTCTGAAACAGAACGACTTACCTATCTGGATTTTGGATCGTTATATCCCACTGTAATTAAGGGACAAAATTACCCAAAAGATCATCCTATCATGATTAAAACAGGTTTTACTCATGACCTGTGTGCATACTTTGGCTTGATCAAAGCAACAGTACTCCTGCCTAAGGCCTTGTTCATCCCTGTGTTACCTTATCATTGTAACAAACTGTTGTATTACCCCATTTGTTGCACGTGTGCTGAATTAAAGTTGAATAAATTATGCACTCACACAGATGTTGAACAGTCATTGACTGCGTCCTGGCCTACCGCTGAGTTTTATAAGGCGTTAGAAAAAGGTTATACTGTTGTGAAAATTTATGAGGTATGGCACTATAACAAGCAATTTGTATACAATAAGGATACAGGGAAACGCAGTTTTTCAGTGAATATGTGGACACTTCTATTGGTGGTAAAATCCAAGCCTCGGACTGGCCCCCGTATGCCAACACTCAAGACGAGAGAGATGCATTTTTGAAAGATGTGTACGAAAAGGAAGGTTTCGTACTACAACCTGTGACAATAAATTTCGGTGAATGACGTCAAATTGCTAACGGTCGTAAGAGTGCACCATCGTCGTATCCTGCCCCAGACAGGTCGAGACATGTTTAAACACATTTGAGAGAATCAGCACTGCGAGTGTGTTTATTGTGTTTAAACAGGACATTGAAGACAGAGGGCATAGTATGCGCGGTCGAGACTCAAAATGGATCAGCGAACGAAAGAGACTCATGAAATGACGACAACAGTTTACAAAGTGCTATTGCTTTGAAGTGTGTTTATGAGTGGTTTAAATGGTTCCGAGGAGGCCGGAACACCGTAGAAGATGCCCCCCGAAGTAGCCAGACATCCAACGTAATGTTATGACCCAACTGAAGGCTATCCCTAAAAACTACTATGCCAGGAGTTTCCAGGACTTGTACAGGCGTTCCCAGAAGTGCATTACCATCGACGGCGATTACTTTGAAGGATAGTAACTGCTATTTCATGTAAGCGAGCAATCCACTCTCAATATGCCATCATTCACCGAACTTATTGTCACAGGTTGTAGTACCATCAAAGTTTGAAAAAAACCTAGGTTTACGTAGTGTATGTAAGCTTGCTTTAAATAATGCGTGAAGTTATTTAGGTTTAAACAATGCAAAACAACAACAATCAGTTTTTGTTGAAAGTTTTGCTGAGTTCTATAAACTTTTTAACACCCCCTCGGTTGAAGTGACAGATCTCCATATCGTATACGATGAAATTATCTTAATGTCGTATAAAACAACTCATCCTACCACTCATTTAAAGGGTAATGTAGTTCTTGCCTCGTTTGTTACTTGTTATGGCCAGTTAGAATTATATAAAATCTTAAAAGTTTTGGGTACTCATGCTGTTTATTGTGACACAGATTCGGCTATTTACCTTGAACCTAGAGGTGTTAATTTCCTGCCAAGAGGACATAATCTAGGAGAACTCAGGGATGAAATATTTGAAAAATTTGGATTAATTGTTTACATTAAGAAGTTGGCTGTTGCCAGGGCTAAAAATTACTGCATGTACTTCTCGAACAGTACTCATGAACTAAAAGTGAAAGGCATCAGGTTAGCGAGAAGTGCATCAGAAATCAATAAACCGAATACAATTGAGGAACTCATGTAGGATGAAACTAAGGGTTTGTTGAGAACGCTCAAAGTACCTGTGAACTTCAATCTAGGACGTAACTAAGCATCTGGTACCTTACAAAATAAACCAACAAAAAAATTTATAGATGTACTAACCGAAAGTGTTTCACAATCCTGGGAAATTTAGAAAAGAGTTACCCTTATGGCTATTGTGTTGAAAAATTGAAAAATACCCAGTGAATTTTATATTTAAGTAAGTGCAAGTATATAAAGTACATTTCAATGTGTTCATCAGTTTCGTTTAATGGTTGATAAAAACTATCATTTAAGAACTCAAACTTGGTCTTTTGTATAATAACCATCATTATTTTAAAAATTAAAAAACATTAGATTTGTAAAAAATCAAGTATTTGAAAAAAATTCAGATGAGTAAAATAAAAAATAAAAATTCAGTTTGGATAAATGAATGTGGATTTAAATGCCTGTATTTTTTTAAGTTGTATTAATTATTTGTAAAAAATTCAGTTGTGAAAATAAAGATGCTTGTGTATTTTAAAAACCCTGTATTTTAAGATGTATTATACAATTGTATAAATTCAGTTTGGAAAAATAAAATTAAAACTAATGTGCATTATGTAAATTGAAAACTTTTTATATTTCATTTATTGTCTTATTTAAATGGTTACAAATTCAACAAATTAATTCTTAAAAATGCAAAACCGAAGTTGTGGAATGAAATGTAAAAAAATCGTTAGATAAGGTTTACATATGATGGAGTTGTCAATTGTAACTAGTTAGTATACATCAAGGGGATTGTTTTCATTAGACTTCAGTTGTTTTTAGGAAGGGTGGTTGAGAAACACATCAGGTATGTGTATTCAAACAATTATATTATTGTATGATGTTCCAAATGTCAAAATTAACATTTATTCAAAAAAAAGAAAAATTTAAAATGGTTAAAATTAACAACGGAGAAGTAAACGCCACAACCTACAACAAAATTTAATAAAATAAAAATAAAAAAAAATTAAAGCCATTTCATTTAACATTTATCATTTATTTTTAAAAGTCTAGGTAATTTAACTAAGATAGTAAAAAGTTGAAAAATTAAAATCATTGCATTTAATATTTATCTGCTATTAAATGCCACAACCTAAAACAAAATTTAATTTATAACAAAGCCTTAGTAAACACTTGGTGAATAAAAAATAGTTGTGATTAATGCTTGTAAAAATTTACATTTATCATTTTATTTTAAATTGGTTAAATTTAGCAATGATGGTAAAAAGTTAAAGTCATTTCATTTGTATCATTTATTTATTTTAAAACAGTTAAATTTTCCAATGATAGTAAAAATTATTAATTTTATTTTAATATCTGTGTAGGTAAAAGTAATAATAATAATAATAATAATAAACATTAAAAATAATAATAATAATACACCAATTTTGTGTGATTTAAAAATTTATTTGTGGAAAACACCCAAATCAGTTACACAAATCAGCAAAAATTACAGAATAAAATTATTTAAAAATCAAAGTTCACAAGCACGGGCCAGAGCACTGATCAATCGTGACACAGTATCAGCGGATCTGTTCAACTTGCATTCGAGAAAACGCCAAATACTAAGGCACCCCAGGACTTTACAATTATGCTCCATGTTCTGTATTGGGACACCATCCGGAAAATATTGTCTTGCCAGGGCCACTTGATCTTCGCCATTAACATAAAAGCATTTGAAGGTTTTGAGCAGCCCTGTCAAAATTTCCAAAGTTGTCAAGTATGGTAGCTCACTACCTTTTAACTTACGGCAACAAACGGCCCACTTGGTCTTATCAACAGTAGTTTGGGGTCCATCGGACCACCAGGCAGGGGGGTGAAATTTTACAACTCCTGCAACCAACGGACCTGTTGAGGGTGGCTGCTCTTGGTACACAATACCAAGCCCAAGGGATTTAATAACAATCCCCTGATCTTGGCAATTGTGCACCACAAACTCAATAAAACAACTACCATCTGCTAGGCGGGAAAAAAAGACAGTAAGAACGACGTAAAAAATTGAAAAAATATGGAGATGGAGTAATAACAAAATACATAAATACTCACTGTTTGTCTTAGCCTCTTCGAAATATAAATCCTCAAAAAACTGACTTTGTTGGTTAAAAAAATTTGAAGCCATCACTCGATGTATGGAAGACACTCAAAGCGATTTTAGTAGCTCGGATAATTGGCATGGATTTGCTATCTCAACTCATCAACAAAATTTATACCCGGGTTTGTGAATACAAACCAAATCCAACCATTCAGGTGACAGGATGAAATTGAAGTACAACCCAAAAAACATTCTACGCTGATGAAAGCAAAGGTGAAAAACATGAAGTTAACTGAAGATTGGAAGAGTCTTAAACAATAACAACCAATCCAAACCCCATATACATAAGTTAAGGAAAATTTGCAAAACCCAGTGTGATTGGTATGCAATACAAATGTCAAAAACAACCCTGAAATCAACTTTGAGGAAATGAAAGTATAAAATTCAAATTAAATCATTGTAATCTTCAGTAAAAATATATTGTGCCCATTAGTTAAAATGTAATAAAAAATTAATATACACATTACAACGTTAAACGAAACAATTTCTTCACGGTGTGGTAAAAACAAAACACCCAGAAAAAACGTCAAATGGTTTCACCTCATGTAGTTGTAAATACGTATCTGTTTATTATTATTGTTTATTAAAATTATAAGTTTTATTCAATAGAAAAATAGTACATAAAACGGTAAAGATGTCAATGATACATAAGCAGCTTGCTCATATATTGAGCCCAGCAAACCACGGTTAGAAACGATATATTTTTTTGAAATACATATCCACATGTTTTAAACAACATTAAAAATATATTTAATGCACTTGTGAAAATGGTTAGAAGTCAGAAAAAAAACTGCGGAATGTTGCAGAGGCTGGAACGTTATCTATATACTAAAACTCTTGCATGTATTTATTTATTTATCTATAATTCTATCTCCTCCTAGACGACTTGAAAATTTTAGGGCAGGCTTATCAATAAAGGACCTGCTCTATCACCAAAAATCAGCCCCCTATTCCACCCCTTCCCTACTTTCTGGGGTTTTCATTTAAAATTATCTGCTTTTGCTTTATAATTCCCCTCAACAGATGGCACGGGCGGGCGAAGCCACGGGTAACAACTAGTATTTATTTAGTTATTTATTTATTTTTGAAAGGTGCATTCACCTGTTTTTAAACAGCATTAAAAAGAAAATATATATGAGGAATGTTGCTGGGGATGGAAACCGATGCAGTGAATTCTATCCTCCACTGCAAAACACTAGAATGAAATTTGGTACATAAATGAAATCAGATACACGAAAAACGAACTTTAAACCTTTTGATCAACATGTAAAAACAGACAATCCACATCAAACTTATGTTGGAAACGTCATAGAACTCGGAAACCACCCTAAAAAATTTGAACTCTTAAGAGAATTTGCATATGCGAAATCTAACCCACGTACAGATTTCACAAACGTAAAATCTCACCATCAAACAAAATCATCAACTCGAAAAAGAAACCCGACAACAAATGCTTTAACAGTATCTAACTACACCGCGAAAAACACATCGTTGAATTTATGTAGAGCCGAAAAATATTTTTATGTCATGTTAAAAAAAAATAAATAAATAAAAATAAAAATAAAAAATAAACATAAGATGACCACATGAACATCAAGTAATACGGAAATAAAGTAGATGCAAGAAACATTACTGAAAACCACGTACATACTATGAAACGGAATAATTGAAACTTTATTAAGGCAACATTACTACGAAAAATTTGAGATTCTGTGCAAAAATTATATTTATTAATTCGAAAAACAGAAAAAGTCAAGTTTGAACAGAAAAATCACGTTGGTTATTGTGAAATATCACAACAAAAGACGAAAGTGAAAGCTGAAGTTGGGATACAAAGAGAAATTTAATCCTATAATAGGCTACACTCTCATAGTGAAAGGGGTATCAAAACCAAACCTACCTATAATTTAATATTCAATGCGTTTCAGAGAAAAGCAAAACAAAAGTCCTGGGACACTCAGTGAGAGGTCAACAAAAACAAAAGTCAAAAGGTCAATGAGAGAAATCACAGTGACCCAAAAAGAAACATCTAGAAGATTCTGGAACGTGATGGAAACCAGGTGACCATCACCATGACAACCATTACGTCAATGGCTAACGCGCACAGGAAGATTCAGATGCCTTGGCATTCACCCTCAGTACCCAGCCGGCCGGCCAACCAACCACACTCACAATGACTCCCTCTCTGTAAGAAGAAGAAAGAAGTATAAGAATAATAAAATGGAATGCGAATTGGAAAATAATCCAGCCCTACATAGTAATTTGAGACATTCATTTTTGATACACCCACATTATTATTATTATTAGAAAAGATGTTTGAACGCATTTAACTCATTAACGATGTATGACTCTTTTCTCTCTCTCTCCATAGTACAAGGGATCACCGTCACTGCCAATACTTTTAAAACAGAATAAGGAGGTGTGTGGTACCACGAGCTTTCATTCTGCGGCTTCTATGATGTCCGAAAATTCGATGAACGTACTAAAAGACAACTGGATATCTATGGTTATAGACTGAAAGGACATTATACTTTTTTATTACCTGCAGAAAACGAGATAAAACTCAGTCAAGTCTGTTGAGACCAACTCAAACCCATCAATTACACGCTACTGGGCAGAAGGAACATTTTCGCGGGTACTCTGCCTGATTCTGCATTGTTAGGGATCATAAACCATTGGAAACTCATCACTACGCCGTTTGATGCGTATCGCGGAATTCAGTGCCGTGTTCTAAGTCGATTACTCGGCATGCAGGTTACAAATGCCAAAAGACTCGTCCCATCCATGGCTGAGAACGAATGTTTGAATCCAATATTTCGTAACGGACCCAGTCGCCCGCATTATGAAACGCCTAGCACAGCTTATTCGCTGGCTGTGATGCTTGATGTACATCATTTTACCGAGCGTAAACAAAAAACAGTCGATGTGGGTACCGAAACAAACTTCACTCTCCCCGCCAACGCAAACAGTGAGGTAGAAGATGACAGCAACAACGAGGAGATGCCCATGAGAATCGCTGAAGATGAAGTTGACCTAGGATGGCCATGAGGAAACCCACGTGAAGAACGAAAGATGAAAACGAATAAAAACAAAAACAGCTTGAAAAATTAAATAAAATTGAATAAAGAATGAATAAAAGTATAAAAATTGAATAAAAGAAAGGAAAAAAGAATTAAAAAACAATCAAACAAATAAATAAAATAAATAAATAAGAGGAGTTGATGGGGAAAGATACATGGGAGGGGTGTGAAACCAGTAGTCACACCCAAATACCTCCCATGTGTCATACCCTCACTGCCAGAGAGAGGGGTGCTCAAAACATGATGTGACGGCACCTGGTGACAAAACCCCAAAACCAAAATGGCGCTTAAATATTAACATCATAACAACCTAAATGATGTGACATCACGGGGAAAGCCCGTCACGTGACCCGAAAATGGCCACCTGTGACGTCAGGAAGGGGGTGGAGGGGGTGGGTGATCACGCGACACTCATACTGCACACTGATTGGTTGATTTTGGGCCACTCTCACCTCATTAATATTCACCCCAAATGACACTTCTTCGGCTCTTGTGGTTTCATTATTCTTAGAATGTTCTAAAGCATTTGACGATTTCTCATCATCTTCTATAAACTTGCCTCCTTTTATAATATTCATCTCTCGCCGCATAATTGGCTGACTGGATTCTTATCTGACCGACATTATATCCTTAATATGTTTAATAAAGCCTCTTCCACAGTTGTTAGGAACATTGGTGTTCCTCAGGGCTCCATTTTATCTCCATTGTTATTCAATATACTTTTCAATGATCTCCCTTTTATCTTATCTCCTCTTTCATTGATTTTATATGGCAATGACCCCACTATCTCTTTTGCTGATTCATCAGCCCCTACTATTCAAACTACCTGTAACAATGCCCTTGCCAAACTGTTTCATTAGAACTCAATTAATCAACTCATTTTAAGTATTGATAAAACCACCTATATAATCTTCCATCAATGCAACAAACGATTTGTCCCAACTGAATCACTACCATAAAGGGTGTTGTATTATTCGATGACCAACTTTGGAGGGGCGGTAGTATGGGTGATTCTACGTAAAAACTTCATATGAAGATGGGTCTGAATTTGAACGCTAACTGAGATATGAATAGAAGTAAAAATGCCGCCACCAAGATCAACAAGTTAATAACTCAGATTCTGCAACGTATTGGATAATGAATTTTGGAGGAATAGTAGGGTACATAAAATTTTGTATACCGTTAAAATTTGATCATATTCCAACGAGTAGTTTTCGAGTTACGCATTCAAAATCGTAACAGTGCTCGCATGCGAGTACTAATCAGAACGTGTTAAGATGTTGACTGTATAACTTGGAAACTACTTGTTGGAATTTAATCAAGTTTAAACAGTATACACAATTTTACGTACCCTATTATTCCTCCAAAATTCATTATCCTAAGCATTGCAGAACCCAAATTATGAACATGTTGATCTTGGTGGCGGCATTTTTATTTCTGTTCATATCTCAGTTAGCTATCAAATTCGGACCCATATTCATATGAATTTTTTGCCTAGAATCACCCATACTACCACCCCTCCACAGTTGGTCATCGAATTATACAACACCCTGTATTACAATTCTCATCTACTTACTCCACCAATGTCATTCAAGTATTTCGGTTTCTGTTTATCATCCGATCTCTCATGGGATATACATATTAATACTTTAGTCACTTCGCTTAATCAAAGACTTTGTTTGTTCTCCCGTCTCCACTATTTACCCCCCAAAATCTTACTTTTATTATACTTCTCTTTAATTCATTCATCTCTTTGCTATGACACCTAGCTTTGTGGTTCCTCGTCTAATTCCAATCTATTATGTTTCTTCAAAATCCAAAAAAAGTTTATAAACATTCTGTTAAAGCTTCGTAAACCTGCACTGGTTTCCCATCTACTTATTTCCTTTGGTATCAATTAAATAAATCAACTTGGCATTATTGGTTTGGTATATAGTGATAAATTGTTGGTTGGTTGGTTTGTTAGAATTTTTGGCGTCGACTGCTAAGGTCAATTTGCACAAGTTATATCTGTGGCAGCCCGGGACAAACACAAACATCCATGCCTAAGGTGGGATTCGAACCCGCAACCAGGTTTGAACTCAAGAACTAGAAAGCCTACGCCTATCCCTCTCGGCCACCTGACCGTCAGTGATAAATGGCCATGTGTCTCTCTCTATTCGTTGGTAGTGCAAGTTTCATTCCTATGCGATCCCTTCCATTCTGCTCGAGCCCTTTCCTCTATTCTTCTATTTACATTTTATATCTCATCTTTATCTATTCCTGATAAAGCTATCCTTGTGATTTACATAAGCAGAATGCAACAAAAACCGTTCAACTATTTAGTGGCCAGACGGAATTTTATTTAGTAACGAATTTTCATTGAAATTTATTTCCATTCTAATGAGATCATAAAACAAATTATATTCAAATGAGCTATTAATTGTGTAATAAATTTAATATTATATTTTCCTGATGCACGATAATAATGAAAGTAAGTAATAAAAAGACTGAAAAATAATAGGTTCGGTTATTAAATATTACCAGGAATAATAGTCCCTTTTATCCATTCCTGGTTTACATTATTTCTTGAATTCTTCTTACATGTATAAATTAGAACATCAAAAATTTTTATTATATAATATGCAACTTTTCTATTTAATAAATTTCATTAACCGAAATTATAAGAAACAAAGGTTGCTTAAAAATTATTTTCAGAACAACACACAATGCACAGGCATAGGTCTTTCTTACCTTAAAAGCTGAACTCTCAATAATTATAAGCTATAGCACAAGGTTTAATTGACCTGATACCTTTATAGGAGGAGTTGGTTTCATAGATTCTACAAAGTAACTGTAGACAACGAATCGTTAAGCAGGTTGTTTAATGAAGATCTTACTATTTGAAGCTCTATTTGAATCTGAAGTCAAAATCAAAAAAATCGAAAAAAAAAACTGGAAAGAGAACGTGGCTGAACACGCAAGGACAGGATTTTTACCATGAGGGAATATTTAACCTCTTCCCATGAACTGACAAGTGCCTAAACCGATATGAAGACTATGTCGAAAAATTACCTAATGTATCTTCTATCAGTAGGCTGTATTGGTTTTATGAAATAAAATGCACATGTTTCGCTGCAGGCTTTGTCACCTTAACACAATCAAAAAGCGGAATACACAATTCCACAAAAAATCTTTAATAGCACGTATGCGCTTTACAGCAGCGAAGCCACCCTCTTCAGGGTGATAAAAAATAATCAAAACAGCACTGTTAAGTGCTATTATAGATTTTTTGTGGAGTTGTGTTTTCCGTTTTTTGATCATGTCATTCACAGTCCACAGTTTCTGGAAAATTATTCGTTTATATTCACAGAGTAAAGAAATAACACAGAGTGGAAGTTGGCGCTGCTGCCGTGAAGCCAATGCGCAACCGGGAGTACTGCCATATTATTGGCAGAAAGCTCATTTCTCCCTCACGTAGCATAGGCATGTTATCATTTCTTTACTGTCAAAAGTGTTGTCGAAAGTAACTTCGTTTAAAAATCAATAATTTGAAAATGAATAAAATAAATATTCTAATATTTACAGAAAATTATGGCATATTTTGAGTATTTTTGGCAAGAAAAATCTGTTCTTAATAAAACGCAATCTTCTATATATATAAAGAAGGATGTTTGTGGGTCTGTCTGTACGTTTTTTATACAAATCTACAGTTTTATTACTATCTTCATGAAATTTTGCATACTTGACCTTCAAAGCATGAGGAAGGTCACTGACTACCTCAGATTTCGAAAAAATAATAAATATCGATAAAAAATCGATTTATTCCTGGTTATGGCAAGGCATATTAATGAGAAATATCTCATGACCAACAATGCAAGGCAAAGTTTGTACAACAATAGGTATCAACAATGGTATCAGCACGCAATTCACAAACACACTGCATGAACCAACAATATATATCTCATGACCAACAATGCAAGGCAAAGTTTGTGCAACAATACGCCCATTGTGTTCGCATCAACAATGGTATCAATGTGCAATTCACCAATAACAATGAGCACAGAATGATGATGTAATGTTAAAGCAATCTTTCCAAGAATTATAACAATGAACATAAAATGATGATGTAATATGGATAAGTTTCAATTTGTAACAATGCATAGAATTCCTGTTATTCAGGCTTTTCTTAGAAAAGAGAGTTCTTAGTACTTAACAATTTCTTGAAAATCTTTAAAAATGATCAGTAACTGGAGATAATGGAGAGTTAGCAGACTATTGAGAAAGAGTGGAAAGACGACAGAGGAAGCACTCCTTTAGCTCCGTGATGTATTGAGCAAATGGGAAGCAAGTAAATAGAAGAATCGGCGACCGCTAGACTGCACAAAGTGATGAATGGCCAAGTTTTGCTTCAACACATCGAGAGAAAAATGGAAATTGCAACAACAGTAAGTATACATCTGAGATAAGATTACGTGAGTAAGAAATTATTTAGACTAGCAGTGGCATCCTTGGAGAGGTCCAGCCATTGTGAGCCTTTAAAAAGATTTTTTTTGAATTTTCATTAAGAATTTTTACTGTATTAATTCTAAGCATTTTCATGTGTTTATTTTTAAGATATTGCAAAATTTAATTTAATTTTTTGAGATTGTTCTGTTTACATCCATGTGTAATTATCCCGGGCAACGCCGGGTACCTTTGCTAGTACATAATAATAATATAATGTTATAGGGAGAAATTTTATATATATTTCATCAGGGGAAAATGCACAAATTTTTTTATATGTGCTACTCTGTTCACTAATTAAATAGTAGGATTAATTTATATATATATATTTTTATATTTATTTATTTTAGCTTTATAATGGTTAGGTCTATATGATTTATGAACTTATATTTGTTTTTGGGTATTTTAAATAAGCTGATTTATTAACTTTTAAATTATTTTAGCTAAAATTACTTGCTTACAGTTTTTACAAGTTGGTTTTCTACTATTTTAAATGAATTTCATACATTTTTAAATAGATTTAATACGATTTTAAATGGATTTAATACACTTACAAATAGATTTAATACATATTTAAATGAAGTTAATACGATTTAAATAAATAAAATGCGTGTTTTCGTTCAGTATAAACTGAGTTTAATTACTAAATTAACTATATTAAAAAAAACATTTTTATTGAACCCTTGATTTAATAAATTTTATAGTAAATATTTTTTGATGAAAAATAGGAAAGAACCCTATTTTTCTTCAATAATTTAAACATCTGAGGTATGGCGTGTATAAAAAATCCTCATAGATCCATATATTATTCTTTAAATATTTTTTATTATCTTAACTCAATTACAGAATACAAAACTGTAACATTTACTAGGACCATCTTACTTTTCCTTTTTTTATAAATGACCTTCCTAATGTTATTGTGTGTGGACATCCTGCATTTTTTGCAGACGACTCAGGCATTGTCTATATCGGAAGCAATTATGTTATTATTTATCACCACGTGCATCTGGATATTAATTCTATTTCTAAGTGGGCATATAATAATCGATTAATAATTAATTGTGATAAAACCCGTTATATGAGAATTGAAACTCCTCAGAGTCAAAAAAATTCTCATCATGACTTACAGCTACTTAGTGCCACAATACAATATAATGAATCAACTAAATTTTTGAGTATAACTTTTGATACCCATTGTAATTGGAGTTCCCATGTAAAAAATGTAATTGCCAGCATTTCCAACTATGTTGGAACTCTTGCTATTACCATTTTTTGTTATTACTTCTACTTGAAATAATTTACAGTTCATTTATACATAAGCGCATTAATTATTGCATTGAAATTTGGGGCAATACATATGATTCTTACATTAAACCGCTTCAAGTTTTACAGAACAAAGCATTAAGATTCATTACTTTTACGGCTTTCTTGAATCTGCTAAACCCCTGTACAAAATGTTACACATAAGAGATATTAAAGAATAGTATGTTCAGAGATTAAACTTGCATGCACACAGAACAATTTCAGAGAATCCAATAAGTTACAATCACCAACTAAGTTTAAGAAGAAATGGTAATATTACTCTTCCTGTAATCCACAATAATTATGGTGTTGGATATCTTTGAACAAAACTGATAAAAGCATTTAATTCATTGCCTGCTTCCAAGACTTCGCCGTATAGTAATAAAACAAAACTTAAAAGAAAACAATTGCTGACACAGAACCATTATTCCTCTTTTTGTACTTCTTCTTTATTAAGCTTTGACAATAATACTTATATTAGTTGAAGTTGAATTCACTGTTCACCTGTATCCTCCTGTACAGGCTATGCCTCAGGGAGATATTAAATTGTATGTACTTGTATTTTTATCTTATCCTGCAATAAAGCTAATAATAATAATAATAATAATAATAATAATAATAATAATAATAATAACCCTCGTGTGGTCCTACGTCCACGTCGTGCGAGGGGGGCAACATCTTAGAGGGATGGCCCTGGTTAACAGGTCTGATTTACTCTACCCTTAGATTAATCTTGAGGGTCCAGATGACCCAGTAGGGCTGATGAGCTGATTACATCAACCAAGGGCCTGCTGATGATGGAGATGGCTAACAGGACCACCCATTTATTGGTGATCAATATGATTAGTGCTAGTGCATTATCTGATACCGGCTCGGACGTCACCCGGGTTACCAAGGTCCGCGCTCGTGGGTTAGGCAGAGGCTCACGTTCGAAAAATATGCCACAATCTCCCAGGGCCACTGGTGGAGAAAGCAGCACCAACCCCTGTTCGGCTACTGCAATGCCACAACCTGTCCCTAGTGTTTCAAGAGCTTCTTTGCCCTCGACCACTAAGGCAGGCAAGCCACGCCAACGCATGAAATGGACCAATGACATAAACTGTTTTATCATGCGAGCCTACTACGCAGTCACTAAATTGGAAACTGACACTACAGCTTACAGACAACGCTTATATAACATTTTCAAAGAGACATATCCTCACATCACAGTCACTGAACAACGCATTGCAGATCAGCGTCGCACAATTGTTATGAAAAATTTAATACCCTTACCCACGCTACAGAAAATAAAGCAAGAAGTTGCACAGCAGCTACAAGAACACAAGCCATCTACACAAACTGACACTCAACACACAGAATCAAACACTAACATTGACATCACTAATGAACTTGTAGAACACACACTCAACAATGAACTTCACCATGATATTCACCCACAACACAACATGAATACCAAACTTATTGAAACATTAAATGACACCCTACAAAGATACCTTACAGTTTACACGGGAACAGATCCCACACAAAGACCAGGTATACCTAAAATAAACATAAACAGCAAAACAGGGGAAATTTTATCTTACATGAACACACATATCTTACCACAGTACATTGAAGAAAATCTGTCTTTAGAATACATACACCTACTTATTTACACTGGGGCTCTTACAGTTATATCCACACTGGGTAGGAAACCAATCCATAAAAACACACAAAATTCATATACCCAACAGAAACCTAAATGGCAAAAGCGGATTGAGTCTGAGATTGACGAAATCCGCAAGCAGTTAGGTAGACTTACGCAGTACACTAAAAACAACACTTCATCAAAGCAGAACAAACGCCTCAGACAATTATTTAAGAAGATTAAAACACACACCAGACATGAGCAGCACAATCAACACATTACAGAATATATGGACACATTGAAACGAAAGTTAGCTGCAAAAACACAACGCCTGAAGAGATACAAAACATGCACTCAGCGCAAACAGCAGAACAAGTTATTCGCAAACAATGAGAAGACATTCTATAAGCAGTTAAACAAAGATTATACACAGACAAAAAACACTGGTCTGCCAACACAAACAGCCCTCCAACATTATTGGTCGTCTCTTTGGTCTGTCTCAGTTGAACATAATAGGGAAGCTAGCTGGATCAGGGAAGAGGAGCAATTAGCATCCACACTATCAAACATGCCTTATACTGACATAACAGCAGATGAACTCTCACAAGTCATTAAACGTACTCACAATTGGAAGGCTCCAGGTGTAGATAGGATTCAGAACTTTTGGTATAAGTGCTTCACCTGTTTGCATCTGGCCCTTGCAAAACAGATTTCCAACACTTTGCAAACACCACAGACATTGCCACATTTCCTCACACAAGGAATTACATACATGGTACCAAAGTCACATAACACTACAGATCCCACACAATATAGACCTATCACATGCTTGCCTACACATTACAAAATAATAACTGCCTGTATCGCAAACAAAATTTATACACACATAGACACAAACAACATTCTCACTGAGCAACAAAAGGGATGCCGTAGAAACCACATGGGTTGTAAGGAGCAACTCCTGATAGACAGTGTGGTCCTACGGCAAACTCACAATAAACATCGACACCTCCATGCAGCCTACATTGATTACAAAAAGGCCTTTGATAGTGTTCCACACTCATGGCTTTTATATACACTACGATTATATAAAATAAACCCTACACTTATCACTTTTTTAGAAAGTACAATGCTGCATTGGAGAACTACACTACACCTCACACTCAACAGTGAAACCATCACGACTGACAAAATACAGATAAACCGGGGCATCTTCCAGGGTGACTCACTGAGCCCACTCTGGTTTTGTCTTGCACTAAATGCACTTTCCAACAGACTGAATAGCACAACTTATGGCTACACAATTAAACATAATAAAAGCTGCCACTACACGCTCTCACACTTACTCTACATGGACGACATGAAAATCTACGCCTCCACACAAACACAATTGCACCAATTACTTGACATTACACAAACCTTTTCAAAAGACATACACATGCAGTTTGGGTTGGACAAATGCAAAACCATTCACATTGAAAATGGAGTACTCAGGGAAGGGGGCTTCACATTAGATGAACCAGATCACATTGCTGCTATGGAAAATGACGAATTTTACAAATATCTAGGATTTAAGCAAGCCAAGCTTCTGGAGCACAAACACATAAAGAATACACTCACTAAACAATATCTTCATAGGCTAGAGACAATACTTAAAACGCACTTAAATTCCAGAAATTTAATCAAGGCCATCAATGCTTATGCCACGCCAATACTCTCCTACTCCTTTGGAGTCATACAGTGGACACACACAGATCTTGAGGGACTTGAAAGGAAACAACGTAAACTGCTTACAAAGCACAGAAAGCACCATCCACACGCAACTATTGAAAGACTCACCCTGCCTCGTTCAGAGGGAGGCAGAGGTCTTATTGACATAACAGATCTACACCAGAAACAGACTCAGTCACTCAGAGAATTCTTTCACTCTAAACAACACACATCACCATTACACAAAGCAGTCTGCATGGCTGATACAAAATACACACCTCTGAATCTGAACAGCATGCAGAACACCCATAACATTCCTACAACATGCACTAAACTTCAATCATGGCTCGGAAAGCAACTCCACGGTAGACATCCTTCTGACCTCAACCAGCCACACGTCGACAAAAAAGCGTCGAACTTTTGGTTGAGTGAAGGGAGTCTCTTTGGGGAAACTGAAGGAACCATGATTGCCATACAAGACCAGATTATTAACACTAAAAGCTACAGAAAACATATTATCAAAGAATCGACTGACGGGTCTTGCAGGAAATGCCATATCGCAGAGGAAACCATCCAACACGTCATATCCAGTTGCAAAATACTCACGCAGACAGATTATTTGCACAGACATAACCAGGTAGCCAACATCATACATCAACATCTAGCTAAGATACACAAGCTAAGGGACATTCACACTCCTTACTATAAATATATCCCCGACACTGTCTTAGAGAACACCACACATAAACTATATTTTGACAGAGCTATAATCACTGACAAAACTATCCCTCATAACAGACCAGACATTACACTAGTAGATAAGCAAAACAAAGTGACTTACATAATTGATATTTCCATCCCCAATACACACAATTTACAAAAGACATACACTGACAAAATCACTAAATATAC
>JAHWFO010106747.1:616189-630974 GCA_023313115.1 Rhysida immarginata
AATAATAATAATAATAATAATAATAATAATAATAATAATAATAATAACACAAACAGTTAACCACTGTGTAATTATACTAAAGTAAATACAGTAATACTAGAAATATTTATTCTTCCGTATTTCACTAGCAAATTCATTTAAAATCGTATTAAATTGATTTACAAGTGTATTAAATCTATTTTAAAATGTTTGAAATTCATGTAAAATTGTACAAAGTGAATTTGTAAAAACTGAAGTATTGCTGTATTTTTTTTAGTTTAATTACACAATGGTGAACTGTTAACTCCTTTTACGTTTGTGTTATTTGTTTATGCTACAATTCTGTTTTCTGTAATTGAATTTAAATAATAAAAAAAAGATTTAATGCAACAAGGTTTCAATAAAAATGGTTTTGTTTTACTTAGTTTAATAATGAAATTCCATTTATATGGAAATAAAACACATTATATTTATTTAAAAGCATATTAATTTAATTTAAAGTCGTATTGAATCTATTTTAAAATGTATGAAATTCATTTAAAATTATATGAAACCAATTTGTGAAAACTGTAATATAAAAATCGAGTCAGGATGGTAAGACCCTGAAAAAAAGCTGATGTTTCGGATAAAGGCTATCCTTTGTCAAAGCACAGAACTAAAGCCTAAAATTCACTATTTTTTAAATATTAATGTAGAAATATAACTGATGGTATTTTTCAAGCATTAAAAACTAACATGATAAAGTTTTGATATACAGTTAATCTCCCCTTATCAGTTACTATAGAGGGAACAGCTGCTCTTCTTAAACTCTAAGCACAAAAGGATATTATGAAAAAATAAATCTCTCCCCTCCCATAATACATTTGTTACTCGTAAATACCAGTAATGGATTTTGTTCTCAATTAATACCACTCAATAAAGCTTAACTGGAGTATGTTTCCAGCTATTTAATTATAAAACATCACACTTTAAATATACAAAACACTGGCTAATTTGTATGCTTTAAATCATATTTGAATTTTTTTTAAATTTTGGAGCTTACTGTTTATGTTTGATTATTTTTATTTTTTGATACGATTATTTTGAAGTACTGAAGTTCGTAAACGAGACTACCACTGTAGTTGTTTGCTCTCTGTAGGGTGGCCAGGGAAGAATTACAATGTTGTTCCTCTTCCCTGGGGTGGATTTCCTGCTCTTTTGTTACTAATCTGGCGACTGCAGCTCAGCTGCTTTGGCTTTACTTGTGTTGAATGGTGGAAGTAGGGCACGACTGCTCTGCTTATTTCTTTACTCGGTGTTTATATTTGTAACCTTACTTTTTGATCACCCCTTGTAGAATGGATGCATCACAAAGGTTTATAAGTTGCCTTTTTTAAATTTTCGAGTTTATTTAAGGGTAGAAAGTGCAAGTTATAAATTTTATAATTTAATAGATAATTTTTTTATTATTTTTTAATGTTATAACTTCAAAATAATGAGATTGAATATTTTATGAAATAAAAAACTATTTTTAAAAAATACTTACTATAATATCCAAGCAACAAAATTGAAATGATTTTTGGAAAACATTTAATTATCTTTGAGATTACAAATATACACTGAGTTAGCAAAAACTCATGGGAGATAGCAAGCACATTGATTGATGGGCATGGCTCACGAATTCACAGGGGTAACGGATTCTGGGAATGGACCATTAGACGTTGTGGGAAGAGCTTGTATAAGTGATTAATCAGAAATGGCACGTCGTCGAGAGTTGGCGTCTTTTGAACGGGGTATGATAGTAGGTGCCCGACACATGGGAAGTTCCATTTCGGCAATGGTGCAGGAATTTGGCTTTCCCTGCTCAAGTGTCTCCAGGGTGTATCAGGAATGGCTGGATGAAGGCATCACAGTCCACAACAGGCACCATATCAGGCGTCCAGATGCCCTGAATGATCGTGACCAGCGACACCTGGGACGAATGATTCAGAGAGAAAGGAGCGCAACAGTGCAGCAAATCACAGACCAGTTAAATACTGGCCGCACTAGAAACGTCTCTTGGTGGACAATCCATCGGAATCTGCATGCCCTCGGGTTTGGCAGCCGTCGCCCTACACGGGTGCCAATGCTTACCCAGCATCATCGGACACTCCGGCATGCATTTGCCACCAACCATCTTGGCTGGACTCTGCAACAGTGTGGTGTAACATCATATGGACAGATGAGTCATGATATCAACTGTACCACGCTGATGGGAGGCACCGTGTGTGGCGCAGACCTCACGAAATGATTGATCCCGCATGCCAACAGGTGGTGGTGCAGGGTGGTGGGGCGTCAGTGATGGTCTGGGGTGCATTTTGCTGGTTTGGAATGGGCCCTCTGGTTATTCTGGACCAAACGTTGAATGGTCCACGGTATCGTCAACTCATCGGAGACCATCTGCACCCGTTTTTGACATTTCAACACCCTGACGATGTAGCAGTCTTTCAAGATGACAATGCTCCACCACATCGCTCCAATGTCGTCTGCGAACGGTTCGAGGAGCATGCAGGAGAGGTCCAACGACTGAGCGGGCCAGCCCGGAGCCCTGACATAAATCCCATTGAGCATATCTGGGATGCTGTTGAAGTCAGGCTCCGGGCACTGGATCCTCCACCCACGAATGGGCAGCAACTATCTTCGGCTCTGTAGACTATCTGGTGTCAACTGCCTCCAGAAGTGTACCAGGGACTTGCAGACTCACTACCACACCATATTGCTGCACTCCACAGGGCCAGAGGTGGCCCGACCAGATATTAAGTAACTATCCCATGAGTTTTGCTAACTCTGTGTATATTATCGGTATTATAAATAATGAACTATAAATTATAAGTATATAGGTAAAAATTGAACTTGATAGAGAACTTTGTCCGGGTCAGACGCGTCCCCCAAACACTCCTGCCTTCACCAGTGACCACAGTTTTCCCCCTCCTGCAACCTATCCCTTTCCGCCTAGCGAACAGGTAGATCCCCGTCCAACGAGTGCCCCAAGTTCAGATCTTCCTTACATTGCTACGCTAAATTCTTAATATCTCATTAATATTATTGTCATTACTATTATTGTTAAATTTAGTAGTAAATTACTATTTCTCTATTTTTTTCTTTCTCTCGTTACCCTTTCTTTACGTTGATTTTACGTTAATATTAATTTAATGTTATTATTATTCTCCTCTCTATCGTTAACCTCTCCTTCATGAACCTTTCTCATCTTTTTTAACTTTTTTTTCCTCCTTTGACTTAAGTGTGCTGATTTCTGTCTATATATTTAGTCTTTATAAGAGTTCTTTCCCTATTTTATATTTTACTATACTTTGTTGTACTTTATCATTAGCTATTTTCACTGTCCACTTTTTTTTTATCTTATTTTATTTATTATTATATTTTTAACTATTCAGTTGTTTTGTTATTTTTGTGCTCCAAATTTACTAATAGTACTTTTTGCCATTTCCACTTTCCTCCGCACCCCCCCCCCCCTTCTAGCCACTATAGTAAAGCTACCGACCCTTCTGTCTCCTCCTAACATCTGCTACTTCTTCCTCTGCCGCATCTTCACACTCTGGTGTTAGTTTCTTACCACATTCCCCTGGGTACCTACCCCTCCTTTTGATCCTTTCCCCACCCACTTACTTTTTAACTGTACTATCGTTTGTTCTTGCTTTTCATCTCTTTTTGCCTTTTCCTTTCTCCAAGTTATTTAAAGGCCTTTTCTCCCTATAATTGACTTTTTCCCCTATCTCAACTTATTTTAGTCCTGTTGCCTTTTATTTATTTATTTATTTATTTATTTATTTATTTATTATTATTTTTTTATACTTTCATAAAAACAGGATATTTCACCCAGCTCTCCTTTCTTTCCATTATTATTATTATTATTATTATTATTATTATTATTATTACAACACTCCCTACTGTCCAACCTCATTCATTGTGACTGTCTTTATTAGATATCTATTCTATAGATAAAAATATCAGTTATTAACAGTTATTACATGTATGTAAGGATTGCACATATACGAAGGAAGTGACATTAAGAACTTAATACTCGATCTTTAAAAAGAAATTGAGGAGCTGCGAGAATCGATCTTGAATAACAGCTACCCTCCCTCTCCCTGCGTCAATGATATCATGGCGGAAGTGAATGACCGTATCTCCAGAGAAAGCAACATCATTTTCTTTGGCATGGAGGAACTTAGCGATGACAATTTCAATACCAATGCAGCAGACAAATCACGTATAGTGGACATTCTGGGTAAGCTTCCACGTCCTGTCTTTTCACAATTTGACTAACTTCGCTCTTCTCGGCTGGGGAAACCTATGCCGGGAAAAGTGAGACCCCTGAAGGTTACACTACTGTCGAAAGCTGATGCCCTGTCTGTTCTAAGACAAAGGAGAACGATTGCCACAATTTATAAACTCAACGTATACTCAGACAAAACAAAATTTGAACGTGATCATTTACGCTACCTTCGCGCTGAACTTTCTGATCGCCAAACAAAAAATGATGAAATGAACTTGACTATAAAGTACATCAACAGCTGCCCCAGAATTGTGGAATCGGAAACAAAAAACTAAAAAACCAGGGAATCTCTTTCTACTATCAAAATGTGAACGGCCTTAGATCTAAACTTGTGGACCTCTCTAACAGTATTCACTCACATTCCTTTGACATCATCTGCTTTACAGAGACAAACCTGTTACCTGATATCAGCAATGCTGAACTTGGCTTGACCTCCTTCAATGTCTACCATTACGACAGGATAAAAAATCTTGAAAAACCTCAGGTGGTGGCGTGCTTATTGCCATTAATAAAAAGTTTTCCTCCATGATTATTACTTCTCATGTTCAACAAGTGGAAGATCTCTTTGTAATTCTTTACCTGGACAATAATTCCTACATCATATGTGCTATAATATATCCCCCCCCCCTGTTCTCTGCCTTCCATCTATGAAGTACATTTGAACGAGATCGAGAGAGTTGCTTCTTTTTACCCTACATCCGAGATTTGTGTCTTAGGTAACTACAACTTACTTGAACTAACTCCATTTTGGTTGTCCAATAGTGATCTTCTAGACAGGAATTCAATGTCCTTGCAAGGTAACATGCTAATAGATATGTTATACTTCTTAAACCTGACTCAATACAATCACTCAGTAAATAGCAATGACGTAATATTGGACCTTATTCTATCTACCTCTTTTGTTGAAACTTCAATAACAGCTGATCCTGTTTTATTACCTGATTTTCACCATCCCTCCTTATATGGAGTTATTCATGCCAGGCAATCATGTCCATCTATTAAATATGATTTCTACGCCTTTGATTTTAGAAATGGAGACTACGATTATCTTAATACAGTCTTAAGCAATAATGACTCGTGTGTTCTTGATCAGCTGGACTTGCAAACAGCCGTTGATCACTTCTATGGGCTGCTATATTCTATAATTAATGAACTTCTTCCCAGAAAGAGAATCTTAACATTTTTAACACTTTTCCAAGATGGCACACCAGAGTTAAGGAAATTAATCTGTGAGAAGAAGGATGCTCATCAAAAATACATATCTTCCCATCTAATAAGAAGGCAAGCAAGTGCTTGAAATGAGCTCTTAGAACAATTTGTTTGGAGAGTGAGTAAGCATTAAAATGCTTGACTGTTTAAGTATCTCCTAAGTTTATTTATATGTAAAGTCGCTATATTAATCTGCTAATAACTGAATTGACCTAATATTTACTGAACTCGATTGAAAATTCAATTATCCTGTGGCCTTTCCCCTTGACATCCACTTGGACTGGTCCTCCAGCGTACGTCTCAAGGTGATCTGTGTTTTTCCTCCAAGTGAATCAATAAATATATTTCTTCAACCTGTTGTTTTGAGCGAATATTATTGTCTCTACATCAACATGCCTCGAGGTAAAGAAGGGGAAACCCGCCAAGCAGCCACCGTGTACCCTCTGCCCCCCCTCAGTCGACTCTCCGGGGAAGTCGTTGATCGACATTTCCTTTGCCTCTCAAGTGGAGAAAGCAGTGACAGCGATTTTTAAGAATCCTCAATTCGTTGACTCAGTATGCACCAGCATTTGAGACAGAATAACTTTGTCGTTCAATACCAGGTTAGACGAAATTTCAACAAGATTGGACTCTGTCTCGTCAACTGGACTCCGTAGTCACACAGATTCAAGCCCTCGGTCAAAAATATGTCACTCTGCAGGATAAATTTTCATTACTTGAAAATAAAGTGATCAGAAATGGAGTATCTAGAATTGAAGTTAATTGATGAATTGGAGCAATATTCTCGCTGCTCCAATTGCAGGATCCTTGGTGTGGCAGAGGAGCCGGCAGAGTCCCTCCCCAAAGTTATCTCGGATCTGCTGGTGGCCAACCTGGAGATCTCTGTAAAACCAGCAGACATCTTTTCTATACACCGTTTGGGTCCTCGATCGTCACCATTGCCACGTCCCAACATCATGCTTCTAGTGTCCCCGATGCAGCATGATCTAATAATTAAGAACCGCAGATATGTGCGAGATGCCAACATAGTGGTTCTCGAGGACCTCGCCACACAAAGATATAGACTACTTAAAGAAGCTTAAAAATTTGGTGTTCGGTCGGCCTGGAGTTTTGGCGGTCGAATCTTCGTGAAGAACTCGATCGGCCTACCAGTCCGTGTCTCGTCAACCAATGATTTTAGCTCGGTGACTTTACTAATTGGTGACACATGTTAATTTCTCCTTCTCAAGTCGAGTCATTGTTGTAATTAGTGTTTAAGTCATGTGCTACATGTGTTACTTATCTCTTGTTTAATTTAATTTAATTTACGTTAATTTAATATATTAATAATTTAGTATATAATTTAGATTTCAGAGATGTTAACAATTTAAATCATTTATTCCACTACTTATATTTATATATCGATTCTTTTGTAACATAAGGTTAGCAACATTTAGTTTTTGTATACTTTATAATTCGGCGAATTAGATCTGCCGAATATGGAGTCAACTATTCCTATGGTAATTAAGATGTTACTTTTTCTTTGGTAACTTGTTAAATAACGGTCATATAAGTTGTTTTTTTTTAAGTTTTTTTTTTAAGTTGTTGACGAACTTGACATAATTTTAATTAGTATATATCACCCTCCTCCTCATTTTTTCTGGTAGAGATTATATATTTCTATCAAACACCTTATTTTGGTCCATTTCTTATTAATTGACTTTCCATAATCAGTGACTTCTGTTCATCCATTGACTAGCTGGCTTATGACTTATTTTTCACTCCCTGTTCCTCTATCTACAATAAATACACTGTTTAATGATAATTGTGCTACTGCCACAGATCGTAATTTATCAATATTTTATCTCAACATCCGAAGTATTAAGGCCAACTTCGCTAATGTTCTCACTACTTTAGATAATATTCTTATTACACCCAAAGTTATTCTCTTTACTGAAACATGGTGTTACGACCCATCTGAAATTCCTGATATTCCGAATTACAAAATGATATCCATCAGTTGCGCCAATAAACGGGGCGGTGGAATATGCATGTATTTTATTAATTCTTTTTCCCATGAAATTCTTAACGAATATACTCATGTTTCTATGGATCTTGCAGGTTGGATCTTGTAAATCGTTTACAATGAAAATTTAGAGAACTGATAAAATTCAATTGCTCAACTCAGATATGGGCCCTATTGCGATTCCCCATTGATCCAATGGGCGACGCGCTTACCCAATCAGTGACTAATCCTTTAATTTTCCGGATTTGCTCTTGTCTGCTTTGATGACGTTAACAAGGCCGTCTTCTTCAACTACTGGTTCTTTAAGATCCTGCTGATTTTTTGGGACTCTATTTGTCAATCTACAATCTGACTCTCGTCCCTTCTTGGGACTTATTCTCTGGAGGACTAAAGAGGTTCATCAGGCTTCTCTCCCATTTCAGTGTACCTCCTCTGGTTTACTCTTTGGGCGAGCGTGCAAAGTGAGCTTGGCTCCTGGACCACTCGCGTCTTGCTTTTCTCTACACTGTTCGGTTGTCGATTGTTGGTTTCCAAGTCAGCTAACAAATGACCCTGGACAGACACCCATACAAGATCGTTAATCAAGGTAAACTCCGTTGCAATATTTGGAATGTGAGGGGAATCGCTCTCAAGCGCATCGAGTTTTACAATTTCCTTACAAATTGGAATGTCGATGTCGCCTTTGTGTGCGAGATGCACCTGAAATATACTCAAGTCTTCACCTTGCCTGGATATCATGTTTATCGCAAGGATCGGCCACTGGGTAATAACGCCAGCCACGCTTTTGGTGGAGCAGCGATCATTGTTAAGGACAGCATTGATCATCGTGAGTCTGTCACTCCACACTTTGTGGGAATGGAAGCAGTCTCCGTGATTATAAACGATGTGGACGCAGGTGAAATCAAGTTCATCTCTTTATATAACTCACCTAAGCACAAGCTTGATCCGTGCAAACTTGACGAACTGCTGTCTGGGCCCATTCCAGTTGTTATTGCGTGCGACTTGAATGCCAAGCACCATGCGTGGAACTCCAAATGCTCCAATCAAAACGGCAATATCTTATATGGATATACCTTAAACGAGATTGACACCTTCGTTGCTGGTCCCCTTGATGGCACGTACTACTGCGACCACGTACCTGTTAGCGACGTGCTGGATATTGCAGTTCTTAAAGGTTTCCTCAAGCCCTATAATATATTCACAGTCGACGACTTATCTTCTGACCACCGTCCAGTGATGCTTATGTTTGAGGGATTAACCCTCTGAGTACTGAATAAATTATAGCACTAAGTACTGATGGGGTCATAATCTACCCCACAACTGTTTCCACACAAGTAAAACGTTTTTTGGTTTAATTACCTAATAGTTTTATATTTCTTTTATTCTGTATCTTATACAATGAATCAAAATTTAGCCAATATTTAATTATATATTTAAATTTATTATCACCCTTTGTGAAAACGCTACAAAAAACATCAAAAAGTTTCCTCAAAAAAACATGTTCGTAGGCTATTTATACAGTTGATATAACATTTTTGAGGACTGTTATTAGATGTCCACTTTACATTTCACGCATATTCTTTCATGATGATCATTACAAACAAAAGATCCACAACGCATGCATGTATTGGTGTGCTTCTTGTCTAGTAATCTTGGACAAACAGAACAGCGGACACGCTTTATTTTTTTACTTTGAACATTTCCAGCTTGAACATTATCTCTGCTTACTTGACTGGTGCTTTCTTGACGTCTATTCATTCTTTTGAACTAACATTTCCCCTAACTGCAGCAGAAAAATGCGCCTGCGATGAGATTTCGATTTGCTCCAATCGGGTTTCAAGAAACTCCACAAGATGAATGCATTTAGAGCAGAAATATCCAGCATATTGAAAAAAACAACTACAGGCCAACGATTTGTTTTTCGCTTCGTCGTATAATTCCTTAGTTTTTGGTGTGCACTGTCAACACCACTTTTTGTTTTATTATATTCCAATATAATGTCAGGTTTTTTATCATTCCTTTCAGAGGCAATTTCAGGTTGGTCACGTTCAGTGCTCATTAGAACACAAACACGATTCTTTTTCGGGCAATATGACACCATTGAAGCGTTCTTACTGAAAGCAAATTCACTTGAAAATTCTTTTCTTCCTTTTGATGAAGTAAAAGGGGGTGGCAATTCTGCACGATTTTTCCTGATCGTTCCCAACATTGTCAGTTTCATTGTTAGTAGTTTCTCACCAAGAGATAAGCTGATAAAGAAATTATCGCAGGTTACATTTCGTCCACTCCCTTCTAGTCCTTTTATCATATCCAATGCCACACGTTCTCTTTGATTTGTTTCTCTGGGCTCTCCTTGTTGACGGTCTGCATAAATCTGCATGTTGTAAACATATGATGTCAAGCTATCACATCACATCCAGTGTTTTATGCCTTATTTACCGGGTTTTGAAGGAATGTATTGCTTGAAAGGACATCTTCCGCGAAATGTCACTAATTTTTCATCTATAGTAAAACTCCAGCTATCCTCTCCCTAACTGCGATTGGTCGTAGCCTAATTACAACGCGACAATGTGCTGCAAGCGCTTTATTTTGTTTTCTTTATAAAGAAATGAAATTCATATATGTTTAATGGTCCTTAAAACTAAGTAACAATGTAATCATACGCAGGGTGAGAAAGCCGAACAAGCGCAGTTAGGGAGAGGTTGGATGGAGTTTTACTATACAGTCACATTTGAAGATGGTTTGAAACACTCTTTTAGGTTATCAGCCCATTTATCAAAGACGTCACGAATCGGTGCGAGCTTGTCATTTTGAGGCCTCAATCGCAGAGTTGCAGCATCATCAAATGTCAAAACTCTTAGAATTTGTTGAAATCTATCTCGAGCCATTGAATTTGAATATATTGGTCTACCATATTTTTTATCCCACATTTGTTTCACTGGTTCGTCATTTGACTTGTATGCACCAGAAATAAATAAGATACCGATGAATGCATCAAATTCTGTTTCATCTATCTCTTTCCACGAGTCGTCATACATTGTAGACCCTTCTTTGCTTGTCCAATTTATAATTTCACTCTTCAAAGAATTCTTGAACAGAATTTGAAATGCTGACTAGATGTTATCTATGTTGCGATTTGCATATCTTTTTGGGCCAGTTTCTTCAGTGATGACATTTCTAGCTTCGACTATTTGACTCCATTTTATCACACAAAATGTGAAATCACAAATGAAGAAAGTAAATCAGTGTACGTCAATGAATTGAAAGTTTCAAGTCTGAAGAGAAAAAAAGTGAAATTTACTTGAAACAGGAAGTGAAACTTTTTTTGCGGGTATTCCCCTTTCAAGAAACTTTCAATTGGTGAAACATAATAGCTCAAAAACGAACTGTTTATTTGAAAAGTGTTATATTTTATTCACCTAATTCACTGATTGTTTTTTATAGTAAAAAATTAAGAAATTTAGGAATTTACAACAATAAAATCAATTTTTCTCTTAGGGTCAAAAATGACCCCATCCCGTCCTTTATGGTACACAACAAAATAAAAAGGGGGAAATTATTATTTTTTTAAAATTACTCTGTGAAGTAATACAACATGAATAAAAAAGAAAAGTCAAATTTTTTTAGAATTTTTTCACTTTACAATTTATTGTTAACCAGTAGTGAAATGGCACAGGGGTCAATTTTGACCCCGTCAGTACTCAGAGGGTTAAACATCGATAAGAAGATTGTGCTGCGCTCTAAACAGGACTGGAAGCTCTTTAGAAATATTCTTAGAGAAAATAGCATTCCTTACAAGGAGATTATTGATAAGGAGGATATCAATATTAATATTAATGCTATCACTCGTGTTGTCAACGATGCCACTACTTCCAGTACCTCTTATCGATCGTAAGCGTCCTGAACATCTCGACCTGCCTCCTTATATCAGGTGTCTTATTCTCAAAAGGAATTCTTACAGAAGATTATGGCAGTGTAAGCGACTTATCTTTTTCAAGACCAAGTACAACCGGCTTTCTTGCAAGGTTCAGGAGGAGATTAAAGCACTACGTAATAAAAGGTGGAGCGAAAAACTGAAGTTTTTGTCTGTCCATACAACTCGCTCTGGGGAACTGTGAGGGCCTTAAAGGGTAACAGACTAATCCAATTGCAGCACTGCTTGCATGCAATGGCAACGTTGTCACCAGTAACGGGGATAAGGCTCAATTAATCGCTCATTCCCTGAAAAGTCAATTTACGATGGGTGTCAAACTTGGACACCCTCCAAAACACTCAGCTAGTTAACGATGGGTGTATCACTTACCAGTGCATTCATCGTGTTCCCAACCCTGAGATAGTCATTAGTGCCCAAGAAATCTCTGACGTCATCAAGCGACTTAAAACCAAGGAAACAGCAGGTATTGATTCCATCACTAACAGTGCTCTCAAGAACTTGCCTCTAATATTGTCGAGTTCATTACCAAAGCCATGAATGACTGTTGGAAACTTGGTTACTTCCCTGACCAGTGGACAGAGTCCGTCATAGTTACCATACTAAAGCCTGGTCTAAACCTTGCTCTTCTGTCAGCTACAGACCCATAAGCTTTCTACCTGTGCTATCAAAAGTCTTTGAACGTATCATTCTGAAGAGGTTTAACGAATTCTGTGTAGCAAGCAATCTCGTTCGTGATGATCTGGAGGCTTCTTGCAGATCTAAACACTCCTCTTAACTGTGCTAAGTATGGTGGTCTTGTCTTTTTTGATGTCCGTAAAGCTTTTGATCAGGTTTAGCACAACGCCTCATATGCAAGATGATTACTTGTGTTTTTTTGGATGAACTGATTACCTTGATTAGTTCCTTTCTGTCAAACAGGACATTTCGTGTCAAGGTTAACTGCTCCATGTCTAATCCTTGTGACGTCAATGCTGGTGTTCCTCAGGGTTCTGTCCTAGGCCCTGCACTGTTCAAATTTTTCATCCATGACTTCCCAACTTTTAATAATCTCAAGCTATATTTGTTCACTAACGAAGCGGCCATCATGACGACTGACAGCAATCCCGCTCAATTCATATCAAGGTTACAAAAGGCCTTACATCTGTGCGAGAAATGGTTTGCAAAGTGGAGACTAGACCTAAACGTTGACAAGTGCAAGGCGATGTTCATTATGAAGAAACATCAAAAAACCCCGAGTCCTGTCTTCCTTTCTTGTAAAGAGCTCGAGTGGGTAAAAAATTTTAAATACCTCGGTGTGGTGGTAGATGCCAGGCTATATTGGGGTGACCACGTGTCCTATGCGATAAATAGAACTAAGAAGGCAAAGTTCAATCTAGTTGCTCTTCTGAGGCGAAACAGCGCCCTTGGAATGGATAGCAACTTTTGCTTTATAACATGGTTATACTAGTCATTCTTCTTTATGGAATGCCTGCCTGGGCTACAATACGCAAATCCACATGGAAGGATCTCCAAACTTTCCAAAACAGGAGAGTCGCAACAAATATTTCAATTGCTGAAGATTTCCATATACCTCCAATTGGTAGCTATGTCCAGGGTCGCTGAAGAAGTTGCTTCCGAAGATTAAGGACCATCCCAATCCTCTGGTTGCAGATAATCTGGAGCAACCACTCACGTTTAGAAGCTTCCTCAGGCATCGCAGGCCTCGACAGGTCTTGGACATCACTTTCGATGACATCCAAGAGGCCATCTTTCCCGAATACTGGATCTCATAGCTCCTCGTGCCCCTCGTCAATCAACAATCAACTCTGTCGTCCTTATAGTAAAGGACCCCATCTTATCCTCTGGATGACTTAACTAGGTTTCATCTGGCTTCTTGCCTAGTTCAGTGTACTTCCCCTGGTTCTTCCTGGATGAGTATGGCAGTCAAAGAGTTCTTTCTGACCGCTCATTTCGTTTTGTTTGTGCTATTCGATTGTCGATTGATTTCCAAGTCAGAACGAAGGGAAGGACCAGATCACTCATCACGGTCAGGACGGACTAGCTTTTCAAGTTGTCATCTCTACTCTCATTTCAGGTATCATCTCATTTCACGGTGCAACCTTTTCAGGACGATATTCACTTTCTGCTAGTCTTTTGTGCTGGTCCCTGGCATTGGAATTAATATTGCTGTAAACCAGAACATCAAGACGCTCAGTATCCTTCTGGGTCCCTGCGTTGGGAATAATTTCTTCGCAAACCTACCTACAGACATTTTTCATTTCATCTATTATCATCCTAATCATTCACAAGTGGGCCCCTGGCGTGGAATTAATTTTTCTTGCAAACCTGACTTATTCTTTTCCTTAAAGCTAGTGCGTCCTTCTTAGGACGGCTTCTTTAACACACACCTAGCTGCGAGGTTATTCTCTCTCCTCTCCCCTGGTTCTGTGCAATTCTCTTTTAGGAATATGATGGCTTTGTTCAACTTAACCACGTTGAAGTCGGCTAAAGAGTCCTTGTCAGTGGAGGATGGTTAAACTGTGTCCTGTAAAAAGGCCTATCGGGATGCCTGCTTGGATGCTAGGTTTGCTGCTTTCGACCTAGTATTCAAAATGATAAGAGTGTCTCAGAGATGAAATAATCTCAAAATATAATACACTGGACACCAAGGTGGATGCCCTTGGTAAAGGTATAAAAGATAACCTGGATGGGATCAAATTGGAAATTAAGAACGAGATAAGTGGCCTTCAAACATTATTTCAGCAAGGTTTAACTGCTCCGAAGGTAGGAAACTCCATGGAAGAAACCGGTTGATAACAGCAAGGTAAGTAATGTTTTAATACTATTCCCTGTGCTAAAAATTGTGGAGTCTATCGATATAATAGACAATAGCTACTGTTCGACTAACGGTGGCTGTAAGAGAAGTCACTCTGATGGAACCGATGAAGAACTGGATGACAGTCCCTGGATTGCTGTTAGTAATAAAAAATTCAGAAAGGGCATGAGGATCGATGTCCCCGCGTCTAGAAATAAGCACGCCAAGAATGGACAGAGTCTCTCGGCTAATGAAGACCAAAGGATCATCGTCAATAATCTAGAGACGATGTCGATTAAAGCTCTATATATACGTCGAGTACTTCGAGTTCTTCGAGTACAACAAAGTTTGTATTTATTAATTGACAACTGTATGTCGCTTGCTCTCGCATCACCAGCCCTGACTCTCTATTTATTTTGGCTCCGGAAGGTAAAACAACGAACCTAAAAACAAATAAATTTGTATGGCGGAATGATACATTCGCACAGGCCTACGACGAGATAATGATACGGATTCAAAAGAGAAAATTGTATTTTTCAATAAGAGGAA
>JAHWFO010106747.1:631074-646742 GCA_023313115.1 Rhysida immarginata
CTCCAGAACGGCTCATCATAGCCAAACAAGTCATTTACAAAAAAATTCGCCTTAATGAGAGGAATACGTACATGTCGAGTTTATTGAATTTGGTTCGCTACTTTGAATGCTACAGCCGAAAAAATTAATATCTCGAAAAAGGCTTACCCAATTGACATAAAATATACGCTAAGGCACAATTTAGGGTATCCTCTGAGTATGTATAATTTTTGTTTTTTTCTGCTATTTGCCGTTTCAGAGGAGTTAGCCAACACCACCTAAAGATTGTTATGTTACATCATCATAAAAAGTCATCTTTAATCGTTTTTCTACCAATAATAAACTCTAAATTATGACTTCGTATCATGATGTAACAATGAATGACGTTTCCGCGGTCAGGCTTTCTCTTTCGGTGTTGTTGAGTTAGCTGTACAAAATTGGTCATTTACATATGTAAATACGTACCTAGGTACATACGTACGTATGCACAGGCGGATTTTTTTTTTAATTTCAACATATCTTTTCGAATCATGAGTTTTTAAGTCGAGTTCAGCAAAAAAAAATTTTTGAGTTTCCGAAACGAACACATAGGCCTTCACTCTTAGAGAGTGGTAGGCCAATACTGAAACATTTTCATAATTTTTTGGCCTCCACATTAATTCTATGCTACCGTAAAATATAGTCTTCCTGATCTCGATTTATATGGGACAGTGTCTTAATATAAAAGGGAAATGCCCCTCATTGACTATCACGAAATCTCGGGAAATAAGAAATCTATACTTGCAGGCGATTTTATCTCTTTCGACTTTAACGCGGACGAAGTCGCGGGCAACAGCTAGTATCAGAATAAAAAGAAAACACAATCCACAAACACGAGATTCCTCCATAAAACACAAATCCACAATTCCTTTTATTCCGATATTGAATATTGGCTCCATTTCTGGTTTTGATATATCTAAAATGAGTAGCTATTATTAAAGTCATTCTGAACGAATTCACATTTCACGTGTAGATTGTTTAGAATCTGTTTGTTTGAATAAGTGTTGTTCACGATGTCATCCATAGAATAGTCTCTAGCAGCTAATTTCAGGTAATGCAAACAGTGTTGGTCACATTTGTCAGGTATCAGATATTGCAGAGTGATGGGAAGTTATGGCGGTGATCTCGAAAATTCGGTGATAACTAGAATAAAACGCTATAATTGCTTTAAAGCAAATACAATCTACACAACTAAACAACTGGTTAATGTTCTATAAGAAAACGTTAGTCAATGCTTGAATTGGCTCCACTAATTCAGAGAAGACTCGTTTATTAAGCGATGTATATTGTCATTTGTAAATTCAAACAAATCAGGGGTCAATGCAAAATTAAAAAAAAATAAAATTGTCGTAAACAATGTGAAATCAATCAATCACTTCAATAAGTTTAACAACAGTTGAAAAATAACAAACAAGGTAACATTTAGAAGTCCTTAAAGAAATTAGTTCTCATCTATGTGAAGAAATTCATTTCAGGTGAGTAAAGGATAAATTCGGTGCCTATAAACTTATCCTTTCTCTTTATCAAATAATGCTTGACCGCTTCTTGGTTTTCAATTGTTTATCATTTAAACAATGTATATTTTCATTCACAACTAAAGTCAACAATCTCTAGCACGCTTTGAAGATCTGTCATAGGTAATCTTAAACGATTTACTTTTGTATTGGTCTTTATTTAGTTCTTAAAATTAACTTTTGTTAATCAAAATCTAAATATTATGTAGAAATCGTCGAAGTTCTTTTATTTAACAGTTGATCTTTTCTTTGTTGTTGGTTTTTGATAAAGTCAGCTAACTGGCGACCTCTAGGAACTGGTGAAAGGGAAACAGCTGTGGAGATTGATTGTAGTTTCTGGAAGAAGCTATGGAGATGGAAAGGGGAGAGGCTACCACGTATGGGGGATTACACATGATATCATTCGTATAGGAAAGGTGAGGAAACTTTAGTACAAGGAGGGAATACGAGTTTAGACCCCCCTGGACATTCATAATCACTTGATGAAGTCATCGGTTGCACAATTCTTGCTCTCAGCAGCAAATGGATAGAAATCGTCACATCTAACATCAAGGTAAGTTAAATAGCGTTCAACAGAGCTGAAGTTCTTTACTTGGAATCCTTTCCCCTTTTTTTTCTTCTATACTTTTAGTTACTAGTACATAATTTACAAAAAATAGGTCTTTAAATTTCTCAGGTTCTTGATTAATATCTTCCAGGTTTTAAATAGTTTTTAATCATTATTAATTCTCTGTTGATCCTCTGACAGGATTAATTATCATTAACATCAATCAAAATCTCTAAATGGCTGAAGGTTCCTATCTTATTAGGCTTCACTCACAATATGTATCAGTTCAATTTGGAATAAAATTTAACAGGTCCCCTGGCTAAAATATAATAAATTCAATGTTTTACCTTGTCTTCTAGATGTCGGGTTCTGTCTTACAGCACATAAACCTAATCGTATCATCATCGTGTGGAACATGAACATCTTTTCATGAGAAGGCCTGAGAGGCCGTATCACACTGTGGCAACAGTTGCCAGCAACAAGGAAGTAAACGGATTAAGTAGGGGAGCTTATATCTTGAGGGTGAACACCTGCCGAGGGGTCTGCGTTGCCAGCAACATTTCTAGGATGGAAAGGCTTTCCAAGTTGAGGGCAACCGATCCCGGCAACAACCAGTCAGAACGCTTCTCAGCTACTCCCTTTCTAGATCGCGAGTAAATACTTCTCCACCATTTCTCAGTACTTTTTAGTTAGTACATGATCTGTTTCACTGTCCATTTTTAGTTAGAATTTTTAAATTAAACAATATTTTAATTATCCTCCCTTTTTTCAAATATAAAAAAAATGTGGACCAAAGAGCAGGAGAAGTTATTAATAGAGTTTTTTGCTGAAAAAGAGAGTTTATGGAATCCCAGTAATAAATGTTCTTACAATAGACAAAAGAGGGAAACTTTACTTCAAGAATTGTCAGAAAAACTCGGAGGAATAATAACAGGTAGTATGCCATCTTAATAGTTAATTTATGATGTCAAAAGCTAGAGTGGTATATTTATAATTATTTTTTCTTTCAATAGTACAAATGATAAAAGATAAGTTTAAAAATTTACGGACATCTTTTAACCGAGAAAACAAAAAAGTGAATAAGAAACCGAGTGGTTCAGGAACAGAACAAATTTACAAATCTAAATGGGAATATTACGATAAATTAATGTTCCTGAAGGATACTTTTATGCCAACTGAAAGCGACAGTAATTTAAATTCTCGGACTTCCATGGTAAATTTTCTTACATTTTTTCGACAATAGTTGAATATTATGGTTACGATGTTTATTGCATTTCTAAGGAATATAACAATTTAGGAAAAATTTTAATTTTTCAGGAAAATGGGCAGATTTGTCAAGAAGACTCTATATATAATTATTATACAACTGTTGCTATAGTCTGATAAGGCAGTTGCTGCCTTCAGGGCAAAAGGGGAAGGAGAAGGGGGTTGCTGGCAACCAGATTGCCACAGTGTGATAAGGAGTCTCTTCATCACGGTTTTCACTGGAGTTGTGGTGAGGGGAGGAGATTTTATCTCGAAGCCACAAATGTATCGAAGAAGTAACTCAGTGGAAAAATGTAATTAGGATTAACTGCAACAGACATCAGAGCTAAGCTCGGTTTACTTCTGTAAAGCCTCAGTCAAAAATCTAGAGAGTTTAGTAGCAATAGACTCTGACGGAATATGTCTAAATAGAGTGACCCTCCATGTAGTAAACGCCATTTCGGGCAAGTTTTTTGCTTGACTTAAACCCGCCGTTTGTATCTGTTAGTATTATCCATTTTCCACTTGTTTTTACAATAAGCAGCTGTTGTGAGCATGTTTAGAGGCTTGACCATTGCTCAAAGGAGTTTCAAAATATATGGGTGCAAGTTATTGCTATGACTGACTAACGTATCACCCAGGTTACAGTCCCTGTTTTATCACCTGCTGGTAACCCTTCACCTTTATTTTTAACGATTTCTAAACTCCACATAGTTTGATCGAGGTCTCTGTAAAAATGTACTAAGCCTGGTACAAAGAATTCAATAGGTTCGTCTTGACTGATGATGGCTGTTAGTTGGTACCCTGTGACATGGCGTTTTTCCTGTTGACCTCTCGTGTGGGATATAGAAAAAATGTCAACTTCACTGTTGAGGCATTATCTGCTCAGCTGATGATTCATAGAGGTCATAATTAGGTGGGTATTAGGCAAAAACTGATGCTAAAAGTCATGTGTTTAAAATAGGTTTAGAAAGAAATTTTGCATTTTTTTTGTTATCCACCTCTTCTGCTTCTTCTGTGATTTTTTTTTCGATTTTGTTGAATGCTGTCCTCGACCTTTTGGTCTGTAACTGCTCGTTAGAAATGCCTCAAATCTGTTGCCTCCAGGTCTTTGTACATATGAATGAGTAAGTGCTGAAGAAATTCGTCATTTTGCTCTGTCCATCTGAACTCTAGCACCCATTTCCTGGAAGGCACTGCCGCCAGCTCCCTTCTTTCATGATGACAACCACTGTTTGAGATTTAGACCTTTTATCACATCATTAAAAATGGAAACACCACCTCTTAGGGCATGATGACGAAGACTTTTACCCGTAGATTTGAGTAATGGGGTAGCAAAACAAAACAGTTTTCAAAATACTGAACAAATTCCGTTGCCTCTATGAAGCATTACCCTCTAAATCCAGGTAAGCATTGCCCTTCCTGCTGGTAACATTAAATGGACTTTTCGTTTGGATGGTAAGGGATGTGCATCTAGAAGCAACACATGAGGTTACTGAGGAGAGAAAAGAAACCAACTTCACTCTACAGTTGTTTCTTACGTATATGTAATTTCACAACTGTTTTTTTGATGAAAACGAGAGCAATCCACCATGATCTGCATGAGCAGCAATTACAATTCTGTTAATACGTTTTTACTTAGGAGAAAATAGTCGGGTGAGTGAAAAAGTTTATAAATCACTTCTTATCTAGCATGCGAAACGGGAATGATTCGTAGGAGTGGCGCAATTGTGTTTCCTACGAATTGACTTTGAATGATATCCGTATACACATAATAACCATGTATATCTGCTGTAAGGTCTTGGTGTCGAACCTTCACCAATAACGACCTCCGAATCAGAGAGGTCGGTCTGTAAACCTAATCTTCAATATATATAAAGAAGGATGTTTGTGGGTGGTTTTGTTTGTCTGTTTCTTTTACAAATCTACAGTTTTATTCCGTTCTTGATGAAATTTTGCATACTTGACCTTCAAACCATGAGGAAGGTTACTGTTTACCTTATATTTCGAAAAAATAATAATTATTGATAAAAAATCGATATTCATGGTTATGGCAAGGCATATTAATGATAAATATCCCATGACAAAAAATGTAAGGCTATGTTTGTGCAAGATAGATAAGTTTCAATATGTAACATTGCATAGACTTCCAGTTAAAATTGAGATTTCTTAAAATTGAGATTTCTTAGTACTTAAGAATTTCTTGAAAATCTTCAAAAATGATCGGTAACTGGAGATAATCGAGAGTTAGCAGACTATTCAGAAAGAGTGCAAAGACGACAGAGGAAGCACTCTTTTAGCTCCGTGTTGTAGTGAGTAAATGGTAAGAAAGTAGATAGAAAAATCGGCGAATGCTAGACTGCAGAAAGTAATGAATGCCCAAGTTTTGCTTCAAGACATCGAGAGAAGATTGGGAATTGCAACAACATCAAGTGTACATCTAAAGTAAGATTACGTGAGTAAGAAATTATTTAGACTAGCAGTGGCATCCTTGGAAAGGTCCATCCATTGTGAGCCTTTAAGAAGTTTTTTTCGAATTTTCAATAAGAATTTTTACTGTATTAAATCTAAGCGTTTTCATGTGTTTATTTTTAAGATATTGCCAAATTTAATCCAAAAAAAAATCCGAGCCACGCCGAAGTTATCATCTAACTTATTTGGTAGCACATCAGATCCAAACATTTCATAAAATACATTTTGTTCTGCTTACTTACATGTGTAATTATCCCAAGCAACGCCGGGTCCTCTGCTACTGTATCTATATAGACTGTCATGTCACTGAATTTGACCACCCGCTTAGTAATTGGAGTAGCCACCCTACGCCGCTACAACTGCTGCTAGGCATCATGGCAAGGACGCAAGAAGTGCTCGGTATGTGTCCGATGGTATAGCAGTCCATTCTGCTTTAAGCACTGTCCACAGAGCTTCGAGAGTCACAGGTGAAGGGTCTAGCTGCCTTACATGGCGATCAAGGTGCTCCCACAGATGTTCGATTGGATTGATGTTCGGCGAATTTGCAGGCCAAGAGAGCACTCGAAAGTCAGTAGAGTGTTCCTCGAACCAATCCAGAAGGTGACGTGCCTAGTGGCAGGGTGCATTGTCCTGCTGGAACACACCATCACATTGGGGGAAGATCATGAGCATGTACGGGTGCATGTGGTCTGCTACAATTGACAGATAACCACGGGCATTTAAATTGCCCTCTAGATGAATCAGTGGACCTAACTGCTCCCAACAGAAGATCCCCCACACATGCATACTACCCCCACCAGCCCGTTTGCGGCACAATACTACCCACATGCATACTACCCACACAATAGCCTCCTCTAGTCTCTTTTCATGGCGTTCACGACACACACCTCATCGCCCGTCAATTTTATGAAGCAAAAACCTTGACTCGTTGGATAAGGCGAACTTAGCCCACTTTTCTGTGGTCCAATGGCGGTGCTCATGTGCAAAGTCTAGGCGTCATTGACGATGACCCCTGGTCGACATGGGTCCAGCAACCATGCGTCGACTCTTCAGGCCCATCCGTAGCAAGGTGCTTTCAACGATAAAGTCGGATACACGTCTGTTGGCACCACCGTTGAATCCGGTAGTCATTTGATGGACTGTGGCTCTCCTGTCACCTTTTACGAGTCGTCGTAGGCGCCACTCACCCCCATTGGACGATGACTCGTGACCGTTTAAAGTGATAGCGTTGGGACCGATTTCTGTCCCTGCTGTCCACTCTTTGTACACCTTCACTACAGCGGACCTTGGACAGTTCACAAATCGCACCGTTTTGGAGATGGTGCCACCCTTGCTGTGATAGCCTATTATCATCACTTTTTGGATGTCTGTTAAATCCGGACGTTTAGCCATCTTGAGCCTCGTGCACCTTCCAGTTGATGCACCAGCTTTAAAGATTTCTCAGCCTGTTATGCAAATTTTGCAATGTGTAATCGTTGTTGGGGCGAACCATGTATGTGCCTTGAAGGGTTGCTGGTCATAATTCTTTGATACGACAGAGTATATAAAGAAGGATGTTTGTGGTTGGGTTTGTTTGTTTGTTTCTTATACAAATCTACAGTTTTATTCCGATCTTGATGAAATTTTGCACACTAGACCTTCAAAGCACGAGGAAGTTCACTGTCTTCCTGTGATTTCGAAAAATAATAATTATTGATAAAAATCGATATTCATGGTTATGACAAGGCATATTAATGAGAAATATCTCATGACCAACAATGCAAGGCAAGGTTTGTGCAACAATACTTATCAAGAGTGATATCAACACGCAATTCATAAACACTCTGCATGGACCAACAATATATATCTCATGACCAACAATGCAAGGAAAAGTTTGTGCAACAATAAGTATCAACAATGGTATCAACACGCAATGCACCAACACCATGCAAGGATCAACAATGTATAATCTCATGAACAACAATGCAAAGCAGAGTTTGTCGAATATAGATAAGTTTCAATTTGTAACAATGTATAGAATTCCTGTTATTCAGGCTCTTCTCAGAAAAAAGAGTTCTTAGTACTTAATAATTTCTTGAAAATCTTTAAAAATGATCAGTAACTGGAGATAATGGAGAGTTAGCAGACTATTGAGATAGAGTGGAAAGACGACAGAGGAAGCACTCCTTTAGCTCCGTGCTGTATTGAGCAAATGGTAAGCAAGTATATAGGAGGATCGGCGACTGCTAGACTACACAAAGTGATGAATGGCCAAGTTTTGCTTCAAGACATCGAGAGAAGAGTGAGAATTGCAACAACATCAAGAGTACATCTAAAGTAAGATTACATCAGTAAGAAATTATTTAGACTAGCAGTGAAATCCTTGGAGAGATCCATCCATCCATCCTTCCATCCATCCGGCCTTTAAAAAATTTATTTCGAATTTACATTAAGAATTTTTACTGATTAATTCTAAGCGTTTTCATGTGTTTATATTTAAGATATGGCAAAATTTAATCCAAAAAAAAAATTCCAGGCCATGCCGTGGTTATCATCTAGCTTACTTGGTAGCACATCAGATCCAAATATTTCATAAACATACATTTTTTATTATGTTAATTATTTGGCACTCTTAAATTCAACAACCATTTGGTACAAAGGCATCTTCTTCGGGTATTTTTCAGGGCCTCTATCTCCTAAACGGTTGGATCAATTGGAAAAACACATTTGGGATATTGTGTACAATCTGAATATTCCATTAAAAATGGGGATTCCTATTTAAGATTTCAAATGTATCCCCTCCCCCAGCCCCCCTCACAAGGGAGGGGGGGTAATTTTTTAACTAGTGAATTTCCCCCGTGAAATAATTCACTTTTGATTTTGTACATTTTTTCGTACAATGCTTAGTTTCCAAAATATTCAGTTGTCTCAAGATAAATGCCTGACCCTGTATATTTAGAAGTTGGATTTATGATGGTACTTGAAATAAAAAATTTAAAAAAACGAGATTTATTCAAAGAATTTAGTTGATAATGAATACTATACAACCTCAAACAATTAAGTTCGGTGAATGAGTTCACATAACAAAATGCAAAACAGATAGAGCCACGTTTACTTTATTGTCCCTGGAAGACAATACACTTTTGGGATCGGGTGTATAAGTCCTGGAAGCTCCTTAGGGATGGCTTTAAGTTCACGTGTCACATTTGCTTGAATGTCTGGAATGTCCGCAAGTGGGAACAAGAAAAAGTCTGCTGGTGTCAAGTCTGGTGAATAACGTGGATGAGCTATGGATACGACCCCTCTGTTGGCCAGAAACTGTTGCACGATTACGGCAGTGTTCCTCTTTGATCCATTATCCACAGTTACGTGCGCACGCTACACCTTCAACTGAAGAAACGAGCATCTGCTAAACCATTGCACGCACAAACGTGACCTGTCTGAACTTGCTCAAACAATGACTGGGCTTGTATTCACATGCATTGTAGACTTCAATGTTTTCTAATAGAATAAGTTTTCTGAGATTATTGACCGGCTTGATTATTTCTATAGTTTGTACCATGACTTCTTAGGACTTCGTCTACAAATTGCTTCTAAAACTGGCCCAAACTTTTTCATGGACAGTTCAAACGAAGTAGAAGCCAAGGTATTATGCCTTTCCCGACATAAATTTGAGAAAATCGTGAAGAAACTCCAGAATTTATCTATCTAAAAGCTACAAGAAATCTATATCTATGCACCACTAAAATGTGGTCAACCTTACTAATATCACCTTCACCAAAGAGGAACAAAATATACTCAACCCAGGATTTAAACACAACATTCACTCAGCTATTTCCAAAGTAGATATCGCCAACACTGCTATGGAGATAGAACACATGACAATAACTTCCAGCAAATGGCAGGCATTTTACCCGGGATCCAAGCCGGCCTTGAATTAAAGAAAATTATAAATATAAAGATAAAAGTCAACAACGAACTGTACTCCATAAATAACATAAAGAGGAAATTAGAAAAAAATCGATGCCCAGATTGTAAGAGCAGATAAACGTATTGCTTCTTTCATCTTATAAAATTCTGATTGTTTCAACAAAGTAGATAACTTCATAAAAGAAAAAACTTTCCAGCCCCTGAAATCGGACCCAACTCAAAAATTTCATACTGCCATAAAACAAATATTTAAATATAGAAAGTCAACAATATTAACAAAAATGGCCATATTTGGAATCTCAATCCCAGTCCACCTGTTCTCAATGAAATTATAAAAGTACACAAACTAATCAGAGATAAACCACCCAATTTAGAGCCCGGACCAAAGATGATGGCAGATTATTAAACACTTAAAAATATTCAGATATTGAAAGTTTACTGGAAATCATCCAAGACTGTATTTTAATAACCTCATCAACAATAGTTCAATTTTAGTTTTTAATATCCCAATCTTTCAATCGAGTGACAAGGTGAACTTAATTAATTAATGGTTTATTTGTGTCGCAATTTTCTTATAAATACAGAGTTCTCTTCTTGTTAAATCACTCACTGATGTTAAATGTACATCTGAGGCATTAAAATGATTATTGTGGATTTGTGAAACTTCTCATTGCTCGATTAATCATTGTCCACAGTTTCTTGTTGGATTCTACTTTTAGTATCCCAATCTTTTTTATCAATTTTATTCTTAAGTGTATTTTATGCCTTCATAGAAAGTAATAAATTAATTTTAATTTCTAATATTGATATTCAAAGTTCTTTCCCACCCCAATCTTTCCCATTCACTCCCACTTACTTTTATCCTTTTTACTTCTATCTTTTATACATCTTTTACTCCAGCTCTTTCCTTCTTTGGCATACTTTTATATCTGTCTCAGATTTGACTTACGTTTTACTTCACACATTTATACAATCGGTTTCCCCTTGAACTCCCTTTTCCTCTCCTGTACTTCACCAGAATCTTGTTAATTTTAGCTTAACAATTACATTGTTTCTTTGCCCTATACCATCTTCTCTATATGCCTTTTATTATTTATATCTACTTTTTCATTTATCTTACCATTTCTTCTTATATCTTAATTAAAAATTTTATTTTACTTCCCAAAAATTCCCTTCGGTTCCCTAATTCTAGGAAAATTCTCTCTCCTCACTGGTTTAGTTTCCCTCTCTGTCTGTCCACCACTTCTCCCCCCCTCCCACACCCACATATAGCCTCTTTGACCATCAACCTGTAACCTAATATGCTTCAACTCCTCGGAGGAAAGAAAAAATAAAAATAGAAAAGGTGTTGATTCTGGGCCAACTACATACAAAACATTTGAGCTCTTCTTGATACATGTTGATTTTATGATCCATATAAAATAATTTACAAAAATAATACATTTTAAAGGATATAATATATATCTATAATAAACTGATAAATAATAACCATGAGATATAAGTCTCCAAGAAATTACTTTAAACCCACCATGAGAAAAATTTAAAAAAATAAACAAAAGCATTTAATCAAATTGAAATTTCAGGGGGGGGGGGGGATTTTTAATGTTTCATCTCTTTTATAATGTAAATTGTGTATCATGTTTGATTAAATACTCCGTTTTTTTTGTTTCTTATTTTTAATTATTCTCAGGTTGGGTTTAAAGTAATTTCTTGGAGACATATCTCATCTTTAAAAACTAAATCTTGAAATCTAATTATTAATCACTATTATTTGCAATGCTATAGCCAGAGAGGAACAAATAGAATGTTAGTTATACCGTTATACAGTCTACTCCTTCCTCCTTGCTATAGCTTTGCATTAAGAATGTTTCGAGTGTAGTTGCATGGAAGAAGTAAAATGGTAGTTATCCCACAGTGCAATCCAGAGCCAGATTCAATTGGGTAATGCAGGGAGTGTTACGAAAGGCATCTCCATTTCGTCCTTCCTCCCAGCTCAACACGGTGGTTTATTACCCTCCTCTCCTTATCTCGTTTATTGCAACATATGTTTTTGGTTCCACTTTGACATCATCTGGATTTCTCCATCGATGTATCTCATTTCAATACATCCATGGATTTCTAGCTTGATGTCTTTCTCGTTAGCCTTGGATTTCTCATATATCCCATCCTCTTTCCATCTGTGCTGCACAAATTGTGCCTCAGTTCTGTTTTAACACCCTGTTGATGGTTATCTAGCCAAAATACGTTGATGAATAAAGGATTTTTCACAAGGTATTGAAACAGAATAACCTAATGTTATGCTGTGATATTGCTTTATCAAGACCAATTATTTCCACCTTACTTTTACAGCAATACTCCAAAAATATTCTATTATAATACATATATAAAAATACATTTTATAGATAACATGAACTTTAACGTAAAAGTTGGTTATAAATTTTTTTAGCCATGCTGTTAATAATATTCTTACAGATTTTGGAAAAAGATATTTAATTGTAAGAGTGTTAAAATTTTTAAATTTAAAAGCACCATTATGCTTAAGTTTTATATTTAAAAACTTTAAACATCTGTATTATACAGGGGGATTTACATCGAATGTAAAATACTTAAAGGGGGTATTATAGAGGTTAAGATAAACACAAAACGTCCTATGACCATGGGTCCAATTTTGAAAGATAACTGAGATATAAACAGAAATAAAAATGCCGCCACCAAGATCAACAAATTAATAACTCAGGTTCTGTAAAGCCTAGGCTAATGAAATTTAGAGGAATAACAGGGTACATAAAACTGTGTATACCGTTAAAATTTGGTCGAATTCCAACAAGAAGTTTCCCAGTTACGCATTCAAAATCGTAACAGTGCTCACATGCAAGTACTAACAAGCACGTGTTACGATATTAAGTGTGTAACTCGGAAACTACTCGTTGGAATTCGATAAAATTTTCCTATGTACCCTATTATTCTCCCAAATTTCATTACCCTAGGCTTTACAGAACCTGAGTTATTAACTTGTTGATCTTGGTGGCGGCATTTTTATTTCTGTTCATATCTCAGTTATCGTTCAAAATTGGACCCATGTTCATAGGACGTTTTATGTTTATCTTAACCTCTATAATACCCCCTTTAAGTATTTTACATTCGATGTAAATCACCCTGTATAATATCATATAATGATTAAAAACTATATAGCATCATTAAAAACAATATTATTAAACAAAGATGGTGAAAACGATTTTGCTTAATAATAAATGAATATAATGAATGAAATAAAATGAAACACACTATATAGTAAACTTTTACTGGAAATTTAAAGTGAATTCATCAGTTCCTAATATTATTAAGAAAATGGATTTTAAATAGAATAACTGTATATTTTTAAAAACAATAATAACAACAACAGCTTATTCCTTTGCTATCAATAAAACTAAGTGTCTGGAAATAAGTGCATTCACTTTAGTTTTACGAAATTCTTTTCTACATAGTTTCAATAATTTCAATAATGTAATATTTCCTTTTATGCAGAAAAAAAACCAACTCCTTCCATCTATTTTTTCCCTCAGACGATTTTTAGTTTCTACGAAAGAATATGAAACCATATTTTTTATGTACAAATTTAGAAAAATTTCCAGTTGTTTTTAAATCTTACATACTTCCTAATATTAAAAAGTTTTGAAAGTAGAATATACAATTTTTCACTGACTATTATTACGCTTCACTAAATGAAATTAAAATATACATTCTATAAATAGTTTACTACATACAATGCTATAGCAAAAAGTTTCTTATTCTCAATTTTTATTAGTAATTTCATACTAATTTATGATGAGAAAATTAATGAATGAATGGTTTTTTGAATGGTGCCTCACAACTAAGGCTATTAGCGACAAGAAAAAAAAAATGAAGCAAAAACTAAAACACATCAACCCAAATTAGCAAGACTGCAGAATGATGACTTGAAAACAGATGTAAAAGATGAGGGTATAAAAAAAATAAAACCTACTAATGAAGAGAAACTAAAGAAACTCAATGAGTCAAATGAAAACAATTTTTAAAATGAAATTTAAAACTGGAATATTCACATTGAAAAAGCTATTCCTTTATTTTACAAAGTTTGTTTTGTCACTCTTTTGAACAATTGGGTAGATATTCTTTCAATCAAAGCATCACCGAATAAAAAGGAGCAATGGAGAAGTTTCAAATGTCTCATCTGAAAATTTGTCTGAAGTTTCTATACTAAAAATTATCTTTATTTTTCTTAAAATATTGAATAGTCGAAATAATGGGCTGAACCTCTTATCTTCTTCAAATGCCATCTAATGATTGGCATCCAGGGGACTTTATGATGTAGAATGTTATGACAGAGTTCACTTGATTAAGAATTGTATCTTGCAGTAATGCTTTCTTATGACATTTTTTTTCTCTCGAGCATGCTCCAACATAGAAGTATGACATTTGAAAGTGTACGACATATACTTTATAAAGTTGACACCGTAGGATCAGCATTATGAACACAGAGATCGTCAACAGTTTTTGATTGGACGACCGAGTGTAAATCTAAAGTCATTTGCCGCTTCTCTCGCTCACTTTTAGTCCATTTCTCTATAATGACTTCGAGCACCCACCTCCGAAACTAAGGAACGTATACGTGCCAAAATTGGAACGTTGGACGGGCTGCCTGCTCCCAGGAAACTGTCCAACGCGCGTGCAGATAGGTGGCGTAGGAGCCGAGTTGCCAACGAAAGTATAAATAAAGTTGACACCATCCAAAACTGACTTTTTATAATCTCAAGTTCCTAGAAAATGACGATGTTTTATAACCAGAGGTATCATCGTTGTATAAATTCTGTGACCCTTCAGTTTAAAAATGATTCAGACCTTCTTTAAAACCTCATTTTATCTGTATAGATTACGATAGGTCTTTTATGAGGAAAAATCTTACTATGAAATCTCAGAACATCAGGGCAGCTCTGAGTTAAATCAAGTAGTAAATAACTATGAGGTTCCTTTATGGCTTCGATGAGTAAACGGCCATATCCTGTTTGCCACAACAGGGTGCAAATCTGGCCAACGTCTCTCGGTGATTTTAGCAAAAAGATGAACTGGGTATTTAAACTTATTGTACAGATGATTTTCAGTGGGCAAAGAGGTTCTGCCTTATTAGTGGCATGGAGAATTTGAGATGATAGCTGTAACGTGTGTAGATTTTTCAGCAATTTCGTTATTTTACACCTCCTTTAATAAATCGTCTAAGATCAATAAGTTAATGTTCGTGTATCAATTTTTCATCGGGGACTCCTGCATGAAATCTAATGTTCAGTAGGTTCAGAATTTTAACAATTGGCGGTATTAACACACAATATCAGTAGATTATTTCTGTAGGTGGAGGGTCCATCACTTCATCTCTATCTAGGCTAATAATGACCCTTGGTTATCTGGAAAATTGAAAATCTGGATAATCGATCGCATCTGAAAAAATGATTTCACAATAAAAAATTCTTATTTGCAATAAAATTTCATATACTTGTACTATAAATCAAGATTTCTAAGTTTTTCTGTAATATACAGTTCAATATTATGATTTTAAGTTTTCTCTTTACAGTATTTTTCACAAACGTACTGACCGTGTGACCCCTGCTTTTACTTAATTCAATGGTGTCGCCACCCAGTGACAAACCTGGATAACTGGTCATCTGGATAGTCAGCATTCAGATAATGGGCATTCTAATGTACTTTAAAATTTGTCCTTTAATGTACCACTCGCTGAACTACCTACAGAAAGAGCCGAGAAGTATTGCATAAATTTAACAAATGCATTTATTTCCATAATGAATATGATGATTGAAAGTCCGAGACAGAGAAAATTTCTACAAGGGTTTAGAAGACCGATGTTGAATCTTGAATGACGCAACTCTCTTTTTGAAGGATCCTTATTTAAAAAATTTCAACACATACATAATTCA
>JAHWFO010106747.1:647142-697948 GCA_023313115.1 Rhysida immarginata
CCCCCCCCCCCCCCCCCCCCCCCCCCCCCCCCCCCTCAAATAAGACAGTTTTTGTGATAACAGAATTTCCCTGTGAATGGTTTTTGCAAAGATGAATTTCCTCCAAGGACATTTTTGCAGTGACGGAATATCTCTCTGAGAACATTATTTGCAATGACGAAACTTATCCATGCACCTTTTTTGCAGTGACGTAACTTCTATATATACATGTTTTGCGATGACAAAATATCTCTGCAGGCAGTTTTTGTGATGATGGAATTCACTGCAGACGGTTTTGCGATGATGGAATTTCTCTGTAGACGGTTTTAGTGATGACGAAATTTATCATCGAAGGGCTTTCATCGAATGAATAATGGGTTTGAACTCAAAGGTCTTTCCAAAAATGTACAGCTCTACAACAGACCTTTCTTAGCGATAACGTGGCAGCAGCTACAACCACTCCCATGCCAGCCATCTCAGGGTCTACAGCGCCAATTAAACCGACACCAGATGCCAGGTAACTAAATCCTGACCAACTGGCGATCCGGGTCGAACACCAGGTCGGTCTGCAGACTATAAGTTTTCCAACCATCGAATGTAGGTAACATGGTGACCATTGAGGAGCTTCTCCACAGCCTCCTCCCTGCAAGCTGCCTTTGTGTTAACAAAACATTCGATGTTTATGAAAAACCTTGTCTGCAAGCCATCCTATATTCGACCCTGGGTTGCCTGTTGGTCGGCTTTAGGCGCGTGACATCGGGTGTCACTTTAATTGGTGCTGGAGACCCCGTTATGGTTGCCGCTGCTGCCTTGTTATTGATAAGATGGGTCTGTTTGTTGTAGAGTTGTACCCATTTTGAAAGACCTTAGATTTATTGTTTCAGTTTAGAGTCTACACCATACACATGTGTGTAAAAAAGCTATTGATTGATATCTCCCTAAATACCCGCAGGCCTTTTGCTTTTGAAATTTCTTTAACACCGATGATGGAGCTCTCTTCGTCCATTATGCAGAAAGGACCCTGGATTCATCTTTGTAGCATATGTATATTTTTGTTGTTGATACCCTGCATTGTATGAACAGTTATGAGGAATTTTTAAAAATAATGTATTACGGTGATGACAGCACCAACACAAAAATGCATAAAAGTATAATGTGCTGAGGAACAAATATGTTTGCTTGAACTCTCACATAAGATAAAAACAACCTAACGATACATTTCATCATCACTAAAACCGTCTACAGAGAAATTCAGTCATCGCAAATACTGTCTACAGAGAAATTCCATCATTGCAAATACAGCTTACAGACAAATTCCATCATCGCAAAAACTGCTTGCAGAGAAATTCTGTCATAGCAAACACTGTATACAGAGAATTATATCATTGGAAAAACCATCACTGGAGAAATTGCGTCATTAAAAAGCCATCAAGAGAGAAATTTCATCATTAAAAAACCATCAACAGAGAAATTCCCTCGCTGAAAAATCCATCCTCAGAGAAATCCATCAATACAAAAACTATCCCCAGAGAGATTCTGTTATCGCTAAAACTGTCTTACCTGTAACCCCACCGTGTCAAAACTGTTCATCAGATAATTTCACTGACATTGATTTAGCTATGTGTTGAATTTTTTTAAATAAAGCCCCTTCAAAAAGAGAGTTGCATCATTGAACATTTCAACACAGGTCTTGTAAACCCTTGTGGAAATTTTCTCTGTGTCTGAAGTGTACAAAAACATCATCATCATCATTATTATGGAAATAAATGCATCTGTTAAATTTCCACACGACTTCTTGTTCCAGGTAGTTCAGGAAGCTGTAAGTCTAGTTAGTAGTATAAATTTTGCGGCATAGAGATGAAGTGATCTTCTCGTTACATCGGGGCAGCATCGGTACCAGGTGCTTCTTAAAAATGTTAAGACTACAGGAAGAGAACAAAATTCAATTAGTTCAAAATCAACACTAAAATTGACTAATCACCCCCATTATTAAGCAGTGATAGAGACTTTATCAATGAACGAAGAGCATAAATTTCCTCTTTAGAAATGGAAAACTCATACTCTTATCTCCTCAACTGGTTAAATGAGTGACACAGACAGAGCAAGTCTGATGCAAAATAAGCGGGGCTTTATTTTTAAACTTTATATTACAAAGGTTGTGAAATTATATTGCATGGAAAGGTCACATCGTATACTGCCATTGACCACCTGTCATCAATTACAGACAGCTCTCTTCTGTTATGAGTTTCTTTTCTTATACAGATGAGTAATGATTTGTCTTCTCTATCATTAACTAAATTCAATTAGTCCCATGTTTCAGTTCTTCACTCTGAGGAGCTCTAGCTGCATTGAAGAACATAGTTCTTATCGACACTATATTTGATTCACTGCTCTTGGCTTCCAGCATCTAACCATTTTCGCTGCCGGATGTTCAGAAAAACTAAAATTTAAAAGTAGTCAGGAGAAAAAATAACAGAATATAATACAAAAACACTAACAATTCAACCGCATTGCTCGCAGCCATGCTTAAAACTAGAATGAAACATTATAATGAGGTAAGTAACAGAACTCAAAAGTTTTCAGGTATTTTGGTTCATTATACAGGGTGTCCAAAAAGTCTGGTAACATCGCAGATATCTCAAAACTGCCAGGTAGGCAAGATCTGATGAGTGCATTTTATAGGTAATAGGGGGTGGGGAAGTCATTGTTCAAATTGGACTTTGAACCCCATATTTCAGGTTATCCATTAGCTAATTCGAAAACTATTAAAGATAATTAAAAATTTCCGATTGCTACACTATAGAGAACACCACAGTGTACAAAAACAATTTTAATCACACACTTCCCCTTGAAAGATTTTGAGAAAATGGGTGAGAAAGAGTCACTCAAGGTTAGTTTGGACTGGCCAGGTTGGCTGAGGTTTCTAAAACATTTGAATTGCAGTGAAGCATACTTCAGCCAACCTGGGCAGCCCAATCTTACCTTGAGTGACTCTTTCTTGCCCATTTTCTCAAAATCTTTCAAGGGGAAGGGTGTGATTAAAAATTGTTTTTAGACTAATGTGGTGTTGTTCCATAGAGTAGCAATAGGAAATTTTTCTCTATCTGTAATAGTTTTCGAGTTAACAAATGGATGACCTTAAATTTGGGGGTCACAGTCAAATTTGAGATCAGCAATAAATTGGCCCCCCCCCCCATTACCTATAAACCACACTCATCAAATCTTGCCTACCTGGCAGCTTTGAGATATCTGCCACGTTACCAGACTTTTTGGACACCCTGCACTACAGTTACAATATTTTCCTCTTTTAGGTATGTAGAGTCTACGCCTTAAGTTCTGGATTCAGGTAAGCAATATGGGCTCTGAGCATTGACACCCATTGTTAAAGTTTCCAAATATATCGTATGTTTTGTTCATATCTTACAAATAATTCTTCTCTTTACCATGTTTCTCATTACTCTTATGTTCTTTTAGTTATTACTTTTTTCTGTAGAGACTCTGCAATACAATAAAGGGAGAACAGAGTATCCAATTGGTTTCGCCATTTATTCCTGGCTTTATCAAGGATACACACTGGAGGCTTCACGCCCTTATATACAGATATACAGGGTGATTCTAAAAGGTAGGTCAAGAATGAAATACCATGTACAGTCTGTTGCAGGGAACAATATTTTTCCTATAAACATGGGTCCGGAAATGCATCCTTACAGAAATAATACAACTTGTACGAGGTAGGAATAGACGTGTGTTACCCGGATGGCAATGGCAAGGTCCATGTAAATTAGGATCTAAACATGTAAATTCTTTTTCGAGGCTCAAGGTCGGCATTTTGAACACCTACTGTAATGTCATTCATATGGTAAAATGGAGAAATAAATGATTGGATAAAATACAACGTATGCCATGACAAGGTCAATGAGTAATACAGCCTGGGTCCAATAACTGGAAAAAAGTAGAAGCTAAAATATACAGGGGAAGAGAATATTGTAGCCATTCTCTTACTCTGTATATTTTAGCTTCTATCTTTTTCCAGTCACTGGACACAGACTGTATTACTCATTGATCTTGTCAAGGGACATTCTTTTGTATGGGTTAATAACCCCTGCCCACCCCGTCCAAAAGACCATAAGGCAGAAAGAAAAAACGAAACCACAGCCGAGGGTGTCCCCACCGCATCCCATAGGCAGAACCAGCGGAGAAAGGGATGAGGCCCTGAAACAGGAAGTTTATTGATAGGACAACCAAGAGTAAATGAAAAGAGTAATTTCAGATCAAACAAAATAATCAAGAAAAACCAACTAAAAGTAGGAAGAAATGCTTGTTCCAGAACTACACATTGTAGACTAAAGTTTATGTATATCAATTATTGCTTTTTTATACTTATACAAAAATTGTAAATAAAAGTCATAAGCTAGTAGGGCCTTTTTTATAAAGATGTTAAATGCCTCGACTATGTCTTTATTCAGAAGAACCCTTTTTTGAAAGGAGATAGCATATCCCTTCTTTTGTAAGGTAACATGGAGTGTCTTCCTGGCCTCTGAAATTTGTGGATGTTCACATATCATTAGAAGATGGTCTAGAAGATGGTCTGGTCTATGCTCACCTTTTCTCAAAGGGCATGCAGATCCACTCTGTCTTATTTTAAAACGTTGAAGATATATTAAGAATTTACCATGCCCAGATATAAATTGTGTTGTATAGTGACTTATATTTAACATAGTAGTTGAAACAGTGTCAATATAGTCATATACCATCTTGCCTTTTGAACTACTTGTCCATTCTGTTTACCAGGTTTTTAGGGCCTCTTTGAATACTACTCTTTTAGAGCTTTTAAAAAAGGGAGAGAAATTAGCTAAACCATTTATTGGGTAACATAGTGCAGCAAATTTTGCTTTCTTATCTGCGAGTTCGTTACCTTGTATACTTTGTATGTGCTTTGACCCAGGCAAGTGTCACCTTTATGTTTTTAGGCAACCCAGATAAGAGATTGCTTGCGTCAACACATTGTCTAGATTGGGTGTAATTACTAGCAATTGTTTTGAGGGCCGTTTTAGAGTCAGAAAAAATAGTAACATTTAAATGTTCACCGGTATTGTTAAATTTTGTCAAACTCAGTGCTTCGATGATAGCTTGCACCTCAGCCTGAAACAAAGAACATGTGGGCCTCAGCGTGAAAATCTGACTGTGTATCAAATCCTTATCTTTGAACATCACAAATGCTCCACCAATATTGTTTGATACGCCCAAGCCATCAGTGTAAATTTCTATGTCGCTTCTTTTTCAAAGCATTTGCCAAGATTGAATCGATACAGAATGTTAATTCCAAGATGAAGGTCTCTAAATGGTCATGAGAGGGAGCTCAAATCCAGGGTAGCCTTCTTTTCTTAGTAGTTGTTGTTGATAGCGACGCCTTGCTTCTAAATTTAGGGGAATGCAACCTGTGAGGATGTCTAGTGCTTCATTAGAGGTGGTCTTGTAGGCTTTAGCAAGAGCAAGAGAGGATGGCTGTTGTGCTGCTCGTAAGCATTTTACAATACATGAGTCATGTGCCGTAACTCCCTATATCTCAGCCTCATATAAAAGCATAGGTCTTATAACTCTTAGAAGAAGTTATCCGTCTTGCTTTTGTAGAGAGGCACCAAGTTTTGCCAGCTAAAAAATCGACCTTAGAGCCAATGATTCGTGTCTTTTTCGATAAATAAGATTCGTGTTCCAGCCACAGAAATGAAGGTTCAACAATGAATTCTAGATATTTAAGTATTTTATCGATAGGAAATATTTGTCCACCAAACCTGATGACTGGTTCATGAATCACTTGATGGTAGGGAAGAAACAGACATTTTGTTTTGTCCAAATTGAAACTCAAAGAACAGCTGCTTGCCCATCTATTCAAATTTTCCCAGATTTCAGGCAGTAAGTTCTCTATCTTCTTAACTGATGGAGCTGAAACTATTACTAGACCATCATCTGCAAAGGCTTGGCAATTCCCCATGCCTAAGCCACATTTCTCTATAGCATGAAACCAGCCCTCCATGACGATGTTCCATAGGATAGGCGTAAGTTTCCATTTTCCATTACACTCCATTTCTAGTTACTTTTCTATGCGTTTGCTAGATAGGGCCAGTGGGAATCTCGTTAATCCATTCATGTGCATCACTAATTAGATGATGAGGCTTTAGGCTACCTTAATAGAGTCAGTTACTCCCACTGTTTACCCGCACTTTCATGAATTTCTTCACTTTGACATTCAGAGCACTTGGTAGAAATCAAATTGCATCTGCACTGACTGACTGCCTTCATAATGCTATGTTTTAATTAGATTGTCAGATTCCCCTGGTCCGTGCCAATTCTGAGTCAGCTGTTTTGCCAGCCAGGAGCGAGCAATGTGGCTACTGCCACGCAACCGCGACTGTCCATGGTAAGACCCTGACACTAGTCCGCGATCGTCTTTCAAGATGAATGCAGTCCAGCTGTGCAGATAACTGCTTCTGATCATGGCCCATCTGACCCAGCTTTCAGAGCCAATCCTTATCCCAAAGTTACTGAACTAACTTGCCAACTTCCCTTACCTACATTGTTCTATCGACTACAGACCTGCTGCGGATATGGGTACTGTCTGGTGCGAAAATCTAGTTCTCTCCCTCAGATTTTCAAGGGCCGACAGGAGTGCTCCGGACACCGCAACAGCCACCAAACTCTAAGTTTTCATTTGCGTTACCACATCGGACCCAAGAGGATCAGATCTCTGCTTGCGGGTTCGCGAATATTAACCCGATTCCCTTTTGGGACACCGAGTTACACGATTTCTTGCTGACATCTCTGCTCGGAATGGGTTTCCCCTATTCCTTAGGGCCGACTGACCCATGTTCAAGTGCTGTTCACATGGAACCCTTCTCCAATTCAGTCCTCAAGGTTCTCACTCGAGTATTTGCTACTACTACCAAGGTCTGCACCAGCAATGGTTCCATGTGTGCCTACGCCCGACACCTTCGACGCACACTGCTGCGACCCTCCTGCTTGCCGGGGCTTTTGGCTAACCAGAAATCTATTTGCCTCGACAGCTGGACATGGACCCGATGCTGCATCACCATCCGTTTTCAGGGCTAGTTGCTTTGGCAGGTGAGTTGCTACACACTCTTTAGCGAATTCCAACTTCCGTGGCCACCGTCTTGCTATCTGTAGCAAATAACACCTTTCATGGGGTCTAATGAGGGTCCCCATCGGGCGCCGTAACCCAGCATTTGGTTCATCCCACAGCGCCAGTTCTGCTTACCAAAAATGGCCCACTGGGCACTCTTATCTGATAGCCCAGCTTCAGTCAAGTAAGCCGGACTTTTCACCCATTTAAAGCTGGATAATAGGTTGAGGTCCTTTCGGCCCCCAAGGCCTCTAATCATTCACTTTACAGGATGAGACTGCATTCCTCACCGAGCACCAGATATCCTGACAGATACTTCAGAGGGAAACAGCTACTATACTGTTCGATTAGATTTTTGCCCCTATACTCAGGTCCGATGATTGATTTCCACATCAGATTCGCTAAGGACCGCCACCAAGAGTTTCCTCTGGCTTCGACCTGCACGAGCATAGTTCACCCCAACGTTCACCCCAACATGTGCGCTCTGGCTCCAACTCGCCAACGAGAAACGGCTGAGATGGGTCGGCAGTGCGCCACCGAGCTCCCCCATGGGGATTGAGCCCGCAAAGGGAAGAAGATCCTGCCGCAGTCAATGCGTTGCCTGACTTTCACTTTCATTATGCCTTAGGGTTTTGTAATGCTTTGCAAGTAACCCTATGACTCACGCACTTGTTAGACTCCTTAGTCCGTGTTTCAAGACGGGTTGGGTGGGTTACAGACCTACTCGCCGCCGACCGCAAGTGCTACTACAGGAACAGCAATGCCCGACCACCAGTGAGCCAACAGCTCGACCTGACAGGTGGACGTACTGTGCATCCAGTGCAGGCACGTCATGCCTCGCTTGGACTGCAGCCCTAACTTCGACCCCCCCCCCCCCCCCGAGAGGAAAGAGCTCATCAGCAATGGATACTTGCCACTGTCCTGCTGCAAGACCGCCTTTTTACGAGCAATCCAACTAGTCGCAGTGTCCTACTGAGGAGGAAGTACACCCGCCCGCTACCATCATGCAATCACGTACAGTTTTTTCAGATCTATCCGTGATGCGCGACAATTTGCGGACAGGTTGAATCCCCCCATTCGACCTCGAGGGCCTGCCCTTTTGCCTCCGCATGGTCTCACTTACTCTTGAACTTGCTCTTCAAACTTTTTTATTGACTCTCAAACAAACGTTCGGCATGTATGTTCGAAATCACAATATTCAATGTGTCCTACAATTCACATTACTTCATGCAGTTGGCTGTGTTCTTCATCGACCCACGAGCTGAATGATCCACCACTTGGAGTTGTGAAAATGTCTCATTTGTTCTTGATCCGTCGCATAAGCATGAGTGCTTTGCATGGGTTGTCATGCGATATGGTTCATAAAGATACCAACCGGCCCTGGAAATCGTTCTTGGACTCATGCCGAGGAAAAAATAATACTACCGGGTGGCTCTGTCAATGGACTACTACGCGCAAGCAACCCAGAAATTCCCCACCAAAGGTTAATTCTCCTGGCGAGCCTGCAATCCAGTGTCTCTCCAATAGACGCACCTCGCTTGTCAAAAGTGGATGGGTTTCAAGCAGTCACCCTTCTGTTGGTGGGAAAATTCAGAGTCCTTCGGCAGTATGCAACTGGAGCGCTTCAAACCTCTCTCCCTACTGGCTTGCATCCAAGGCAGTAAACCCTTTAAGGCAACCCCTTCGCTGTGCCAATTTCGAGCGATCAGTGGGGTTTATCCTTGTGACTGCCCCACCAAACACGAAAATCTTGCAGGGAAGGCAGAAGCAGCTTTCAGAATCCACATGCGAAAGCCCTTTACTCACCTCTCCCACAGACAAGTAACGAGATGGTACCTCTGCATCAGTTGCTTGCAGGGAACACTCTTGTTATGGAAAAACTAGCAGTCGTCACCCCCACACATGACTTACGTTTGTGCATGGCCAGAACGATGCTGTCATCGGGATAGGTACCCCTTTGCGAGGTTTTAACAGGGAGGAATGCAGCCAGCCTACGAGCCAGCATGCAAACCTGTCACTGCCTACAAACAGGTATGACTGCCGCCAGACTCTGAGCAAAAAGCAGTGTTCTGGTCTTATAAGATTCCAACCAGCTACAGGAATCTTCTTAGGTGACGTTTGAATACATCCGAGCCAAATAACTACCAGGCAGTCTCTTGGAAGACTTACCACGTTGGTAGAAATTCGCTGACACAGTCAACCCTAACTTACATGGTCATAGGTGTGAAGGCTGCCGCCAGAATCTGAAATCGTGTCATCTGGGCTTAAAGGGTTTGACTTAAAGGGTCAGTTTCTTCCAGGGAGAATCCCAGCATTCGCCCATGGGGTAGTTTCTCGCATAGGCAAAAGGTCCGCCGAAGGTGGAGTTTGGTCTCAGAAACGTACGGCCTTCCTACAACAGAACCATCTTCATTATTGGGATACGATCAGCGTTTACATTTATAGTCAAAGATCGAGTTGAAGGGAAATTTCAAAACCTATGCCCCATTTCAACGCTTTTATCCTGTCAGAAGCTTCCAATTCCGTGCAAACAACTGTATGGGTTCGATTTACTTCACCTTAATTACCATGCCAATAGATTAGAAAACGACTGCATCACCTGATTACTGTCGGGAAAAATGCTAATTAACTAATTACCAATTAATAGTAAAACCCAACGCCGAATCTTACATAGAATTTCTTCCATCATAGGTACATGCCTTGAGGGCTGAGATAAGTAAAGAGGAACTCAAAGTTTTAATTTTAACAATAACAAGAAAATTTATTCATATTAAAATAAGAGGTTATGAGTTTGCACTAACTAGCTTCACTAATTTGATCATGTTAAAGAAAATACGAATCTGAACCAAAATACAATTAACAACTTGTAACCAATGAGAATTTATAAAAAAAAAACACTTTTTATATCCAGGGAAAAACAGTTTATATATACTCTTTTTGATGAGTCAAATGGTTTTGCTTCTTAGGAATCTGGGTTCACTGGTTTGCCAGAGATGTTTTGTGGCTTGTAAGGAGTCTTCGATTGCGGTTGCCTCATTTATGGGACAAATACTAACGGAATTTTATAGGCTAACTGTCATTGTTTTAGCTGGGTCACAGCTATAGGAAAACTACACTAAAATGCCTCAGTTTCAAGAAAAATTTAAATTATAACTCGTTGGACCATGAATTAAAAGAAAATAATATAATTGAACTAAAAGAATTTTGGTGTTCCGTTCATGGCTGACGCCCATGAGCCAGGTTCAAGGAGGAAAAGGGTTGCAACCAAGTAGGATTTCTGAGATCCAACCCGCCACTTATGCCTTGGTATGCCCACACATGAGAGGGCGAGAATTGGGAAAAGCTGCTCGTGATTTAGACGATGCAGAGTCTAAGAAAACACTGCTTTCAGACAAATACAAGTTCCCTCATTTGCGAAGGGATTTGGAAACGACCAATCAGCGATTGATTATGACGTCAGAGTTCCGGATTCTGGGGGGTCATATGCTGAAGCCAAAAGCCCGTTTCTGGACTCTTGAATTAGGCGCCAATTAGTCTCACAACCACCTGCAAGAGATTCACAACGTGCAGGTGTTGTATGGCAGAGGGCCATTAGTATGCCTTCTGCTGTTCTTAATTGTCGTTGGGGGTAAACTTTACTCCTTGGGTTTTTTTAACCTCACCCCACGATCCGCTCTTTCTTTCCAATCTGACTGGTTTCCATAAACAGTCGTAATTTTCAAAGGTTTCTAACTGCCTCAACCGAGGTGGTAATTCAATGGATCAACCCACGAGAGTTTGTCATTGTTGTTCGGAGAAAGGGGAATGAAAGCTAAAAGCATTCCGAACGTAGGCAATAAACAAACTTGAAAACAGAGGGAAACTTTCCTTCAGAAAGAAGAGAGTCTAAACTTCTGACAAAATTATTTATCCCGATTTAGAAATTTAATAAAAGAGGAATAAACTATCCTTTATAACTTGTCTCAGTTCAAGAATATTCAAGTAAACAAATCAATACATGAGAGAGAGAAAGGAGACTCCACTTGTCCACAAGAACATTTTAATACACCATATATGTATACATTTCGGTCATAATGTGGCCTTCTTCAGTATGACTCCCAAAGTCATATATGGTGTATTAAAATGTTCTTGTGGACAAGTGGAGTCTCCTTTCTCTCTCTAATGTATTCTAGCATCCACAGATTCGTAAGGTCAGTTTTAAATTTATTCTTTAGCTTAACAAATGAATAGTTTTAAAAAATGACCAAAATTAATGTTCGGGATTCCATTCTCTTATGAATAATTATGATTATAAAACTGGAACGTCACACAATGTCTCTTTAGACCCAGGTCTCTCCACTCGCTTTCTGGGTACCTTCCCCATCTTTCAGTGGATTATCAACTAATGTTCCCCTACATAGGAAGAAGATCCACTGAGGTGGAGCCAGGTCTTGGAAATGTATGGCCTTATGCACCAGAACAGTCTTCTTTATAGGAAAACAATCAGCATTCTCATTTATCTTCAGAGATCGAGTTGAAGGGAAATCTCGAAATCTATGCCCCATTCAACGCTTCCTCCCGTCAGAAGCTTCCAATTCTGTGCAAGACACGTCTCTTAAGACCCTTAACCCGTATCTGTCCACTCACCTCACCAGACCACGTACACTTTTTCCGAATATACGAGGGTTGGGGCATAAGTCATGGCAACTATTAACTATTTTTTTTCTCATAGCTAAGGGATGGTATCACAAAATGTCATATGACTTCAGGAAACCGTTCATTCATTGTATGTTTCCATAACACCAGATGGCTCTGTGATTTACTTTTTGTTAAATAGAAAACAATGTTAAATCAGTTCTTAGTCAACCACCGTGCAGGATGGCTGTAACCTGAGTTGAACAACGCTCAATATAGCCGGTCTCCGCTGGCTTTGGTAAGAATTGGAGCACTCACTATACTCTTCGGACTTTTCTCCATGTGATTTTGATCTTATACGGACAGTATGGAACCATTACGTGGTAGACAGCTTCGGACACGAAAAGACATTGCAAATACCCGTATTGTTCAACAGGAGATAACCAGATTTCCACACTGTGAGAGAAATGTTGAAGCAGATGATATGGGTGCCTGACATTTCCTCCATTCCTTGACCTTTCATCTATATATTTCGCATTTTCCACCCACGGAAATTCTCACAAAAACAATAGTTGCCATGACTTATGCTGCAACCCTCGTAAGTAGACAGTTGAAAGTACAGTAGTAGATGGAGAGATTGGGTGGCACTCGACAAAACAAACGCAGCATTGCATGGGAATCTGCGGCAAACATCTCTGAAAAGAGCATGTTTATTTTTAGACTGTTGATGTCCGAAATTTTTCCATAGGGAGATTCTTTAAGTAATGCGTACTATAAGAATTAATTATGGATCTGCCTGACTTGTAGCTGGTAGCTGACAGGAAGAATAATTTGTGTTTGTTTCATATCCAACAAAAAGTTCGTCATACTGCCTTGCCCGAGCATTGTCCGTGTTGGACTCTGAAATTTTTTCCTTTAGTTTCCCCATCCAAGCTTTTTTCTTATTGACTCTTACAACCTCTTAGATCGAATCTATGTATGGCAAGCACCCTTTCACCTTCCCTGGAGCTCCTTGCAACCCGACTCAGGGTCCATTTCACAGCTTTTTTGTACTTTTCCACTTTGTTTTGGCTCAAAGTCGAGTGCGGGTAGGCGCTTTAAGGGTTGCCAGGGCTCCCTGCAGCTCGAATCGGCCCAGCAACAACAGATTTGCTATAGTATCAAACTCTGCCTCTTATTTGTGTCAAACGTTTTAGGGTGTGCCACCCTTTTATTACCCCCAGTTGTGGTCGAGTGCGCGAGAGCACCCAGAATGCTGCCCGGGCTACCTGCAGCTCAGCTCGGCCAGAAATCGTTTTGCCGTATTCTCTGACTTAGTTTTTTTTTTTGCTCCCAGCTCTGAATGGTTCTTCCTATATATATAGCACCGGACCATCTACACTTGGACCGAACAGAAAAGTAGGTATTTCAAAGTACGGGAGTAGTGAAGGAACTGGCGGCACTCGACGCACCAAATGCGGCATGAGATTTGCTTCATCGGTAAACCTCTCATAAAGTAGCATATTTATTTTTGGACTGTTGATGTTTTAAATTTTTTCTTACGCTGTTTGTCTAATTAGAGGCTGCTCAGGCTTTATGTACTTAGGGGCTTTAGTACTTCCACCAGCCATCCTCGGGGAGGTCAAGTTGCTGTTGGGCAGTGTCTCACACACAACACGATCGAAAAAAATCGGACCACAGCCATAGAGTTTCAAATCGATCATCGAACGCCCACGAATTTTGAAACCCCGTCTACGCCTTTTGAGCTTTGTCCTTACCTCTGCCTGGCATGAGACGGAACGAAAAATCCGATCACAGGCAATCGCCTCGTTATTTGGCCGATTTTAATGCCCTGCTAGTCTGCATGTGTCCAAAGAGTTTCGCCTCGACCTGGGTGCCTCATAGCACTCTGCTCTACCGGGCACACAATGGGCGACATGAATTGTCCTGGACAGCCCAGTGGGCTATGTGCGTGGCCAAGTACATTGCAGAAATAGGCGTTGTGTATGGCTGGAGAGTCCCTCTCTCCTGGAAATTCTTCCATATACACTTGTGATATAATTATCTCTTATTATGTGTATTTATCATTGCACTTGTTTAAGCCTAGCCCACCTGTCCGCTGAGTCTTGTTCGTTTTACAAAGCGTGTGTTGTTCGTGTTGTTTGGAGCCGCTCCTGCGTTGTTTGTGTATCGATTTCTACTGATTTAGTGACGGCTTCATGTTGTTTCTGCCAGTAGGCGTTGAGAAGTGCCGACCGTTGAGAGAACGTCTTTTCCTTTGGAAACCAATCACCATTTGATGTCTTCAAATTGACCAATCAGGAGCGACTTTGATCTTTTGCACACACATTGTATGAGCCAAGATCCTCCCGTGAATCACATGGACAGATTTTATTTATTATATATAGTGAAAATTTGTAATTATGGCTACGGGCAGAGCAGCAACATCATGCTGCAAGAGAGTCTTTGAAGAAGCCTGATGACCAGCCCGGCAAGATTGAGGAGATGCCATCCCCGAGGAAATGGAGTGTAACACAGCCTAGACAGTTGGGTTACTGGACCATCTAGGCCTAATGTTCTGCAACCCTTTGCCTACGGAGCCCAGGAGGTTATAGGTAAATAACCGCAGTTCGCAATAGTTATTAATTCACTTTGAGGTGAATTCTTTTGGGTAGTGCTTGATTTAGTCACTAATTGCTTCAGTGTCTATGGTGTAGTTTAAGCATTTAAATTCCTTTTGGCCTGGTGTATTATTTCAGCTGTTTTCATGTATGCCTTATTTATCATTTGTATAGTTTGTTTAGAATTTCAAGCGTTGCACTTTTGAATATAGGGGGGATTTAGTATTCATTTATTGTTAATGGTTACTTAATTTGGGAGTAGTCGAGTTAATGTATGGATTCTTCGCACATGATAATGTTTATGAAGTTTGTTTAACATGTAAAAGTGACCTACTGTTATTTATTTCTTTTATGTATTTCTACTCCAGTGAGGTAAGGAGCAACACTTCTTTTTTTCATATTGTGTTAACTATTGATAAACTTAGAACTTTAGGGTTACCATGTTCCTCCCTTCTAAAGGAACACAAAGCACTGTCTGTGCTCAAGTGTATAAATTATTCATTTCGTATCTAGCTCCTGTATTTTAATGTATTCAATTCTTTTTATCCTCATTTAGTATAATTTTTGTTCTTTCATTCACTCACCTGTATATTGTAATTTTCTTTTATTTCGTTTGTTATTTAATAAAGATTACATCCCTTAAGTCTGACTCCCTTTTATTGACGAGTGTGACTACGACATTATTGGGGTCGCACATTTCATCACAGTGGCACCAAAACTGGGACATGAAAGACCAAGGGTCCCTTCGACTCATGGAACCTTTTTGGGAACTCTTTGAGTTCGGGAGTTCATACACTGTTTTATTTGAGTGTGGTTTTTATTTTTTTTTGTATCTCTCCTCTCTCAGAGACATTGTCTTATTTATTCCAGCAAGCAAGTGTCCTCTTTTAGGGGGAAGATGTGTGATAGAATTATCACTTATTATGTATTTTATTGTGTATTTATCATTGCACATGTTTAAACCTAGCCCACCTGTCCGCTGAGTCTTTTTAGTTTTACAAAGCATATGTTGTTCGTGTTGTTTGGCGCTGCTCCTGTGTTGTTTGTGTATCGATGTCTGCTGATTTAGTGACTGTTTCATGTTGTTTCCACAAGTTGGCATTGAGATGCGCTGACCGTTGAGAGAACGTCTTTTCCTTTGGAAACCAATCACCATTTGGTCTCTTTAAATTGGCCAATCAGGAGCGACTTTGATCGTTTGCACACAGTTTGTATGCGCCAGGATCTTCCCGTGACGCACATGGACAGATTTTATTTATTATATATAGTGGAAATTTGTAATTATGGCTGTGGACAGACCAGCAACAACGTCATGCTGCTGAAGAGTCTTTGAAGAAGCCTTATGACCAGTCTGGCAAGATGCCATCCCCGAGGAAATGGAGACCAAAGCGGCATAGACAGTTGGGTTGCCGGACCATCTGGGCCTAATGTTCTCCTTCCCTTTGCCTACGGAGTCCTTCTGCTGACACCATCATTGTAGACACGCCTACGACTTGCTGTCTCGTCGTACTCTCGTTCCCGTGGGTGGACACTGCCAGCGAGCGTTCTTCAACTGTGCCCTGTGTTTTTTCTGGTGGGACACCGGCCTGTTACTTATGGACTTGCTATTGGTTGTGCGCTCATCTTTGCTGTGGAGTGGTGGCATATCGGCATTTCTTCAGGTGATTAGAACTCTCAAATTCTTGTACATAGAACTCTGTTGTTTTGTGGCTATGGCTTCTTTTTCTTTTGTATTTAAACTTGTTGATTATTAATTTTTATTTTGTTTTGTCATGGTAGCTGGTGGGAGGCTTAGCGTATTATGTTGTTTAGAGAATGGCGACCCTTTTGTTTGTATTTATTTTCTTAAGCCTCGCTTGTTTGTAGTAGGTACCATGATGTTAAATGATATTTGTTATTAAGATTTGTTGTGTTTATTCTTTTTTTAGGCACGCATAAGAATTCTGAGATGGGAGGCTCATGTTATTTGTGGTTGGAAATAAGCTTACAGTAAGTTATTTTGAAGACCTTCATTTGAGAAGGCTTTTATTTATAGACCTTCATTTGGGAAGGCTTTTATTTATAGACCATCATTTGGGTAGGCTTATTTATTGGAATGGCACTTTTCAAAGCAGATTTTTGGTTACTCCTTGCATTCTTGTTAACATTGAGTCATTTGGGACTCAATGGGAATCCGTTTCGAATCCAAATGGACATAAGAATATGTCCAGGGAGCGCAACGTAGTTTGTTAGCACATTATTTATTGTAAGTTTGGTGATTTATTCACCAAGCTGCTTCAGTGCCTGTGCGTTTTTTGTAAGCCTATTTATTTACTTGGAGCATTTTCTGTTAAGACTCATTTTGTTCGTTGTTTCTTTTAAAATTCTGATGCATTGCTTAGTATTTTCTGGGGTAGTACTTTACTTATTTATTTATGTGTTTTTTTATCTCGTTTTCGCACACTTGATAATTCGTTAGTGGGAGGCTATTGTTTCTTCGGATTGGTAAGGCTTATTTTGTAAAAACCTTCATATGTGAAGGTTTGCTCTTTTTGTGACACTTTTTTATGAAAGCAATTATAGTTTTCACTGCGTTCTGTTTTCAGTAAGCAGTTGACTTACTGGAGGAACCATTTTAAGATCCCAGGAGGTTATAGGTAAATAACCGCAGTTCGCAATAGTTATTAATTCACTTTGAGGTGAATACTTTTGGGTAGTGATTTAGTCACTAATTGCTTCAGTGTCTATGGTGTAGTTTATAGCCTGGTGTATTATTTCAGCTGTTTTTGTGTATGCCTCATTTATCATTTGTATTGTTTGTTTAGAATATCAAGCGTTGCACTTTTGAATTTAGGGGGAATTTAGTATTCATTTATTGTTAATGATTACTTAATTTGGGAGTAGTCTAGTCGAGTTAATGTATGGATTCTTTGCTCATGATAATCTTTATGAAGTTTGTTTAACATGTAAAAGTGACCTACTGTTATTTATTTCTTTTATGCACACTACTGTTTATAAAAATCGCAACACCCTGATGGAATGGTCTAATCCATATGCAATTTGCAATATTTGCATACAATGGGTCAGAGTATAAATGATTAGATTTCCAGAGTAATTGCTTGAAAGAACACCATGCCTCGACGACGACGAAGGGTACCATATCAACACCTCACAGACTTTGAAAGAGGACGCATAATTGCTCTGCGTGAAGCGGGATGGTCGTATCGTGACATTGCTGCTCGTGTAGGACGTAATGCAACGACACTTATGCGTGCATGGAGGCAGTAGAGCGAAGAGAACAGGGCACACCGAAGACCAGGCTCAGGAAGACCCAGCACGACGACACCGAGAGATGACAGACACCTCTATCGCATGTGTGTAGCAGATCGTACAGCCACTTCCACAGTGTTAGCACAACAGTGGGGTGCTACAGTAGACAGGACAATGTCTGCTAGCACTGTACGACGCCGTTTGATTTCCAGAGGATTGATGGCACGAGTACCATTGTTGCAGATTCCTTTGACTCAAAACCACCGGCGCCTCAGTTTGCAATGGGCCCATCAACACCAACAGTGGCAAGCTGAATGGCAACAAGTTGTGTTTTCGGATGAGTCAAGGTTTAACTTGCAGCACTATGACGGCAGGATACGAGTCAGAAGACATCGTGGCGAGCGCGACCTTCCAGAATGCATCCTGCAGCGTCATTCAGGACAAACGCCAGGGGTGATGGTGTGGGGTGCAATCAGTTACCATGGCCGTTCCCGTCTGATCAGAATCCATGGCAATCTGAACAGTGACCGGTACATCAGGGAAGTTGTGCAACCCGAGGTCATCCCCTTCCTGCAGAACCTTCCAGGCGCTGTATTCCAACAGGACAATGCCCGACCGCATGTGGCCAGAAATGTCCTCGCCTTTTTCCAAGCACATCAGACGCCCTTGTTCCCCTGGCCTGCTCGTTCACCAGACATGTCCCCAATCGAACATGTGTGGGACAGGGTTGCTCATCGATTGGCTCGTCAGACTCCTGCAGCAGCAATTGTGGATGAACTGTATACCCGTGTAGACAGAGCATGGCAGGACATTCCCCAGGCCCTTATTCAGAGCTTGTTTGACTCAATGCCACGACGTTTAGAGGCTGTAATTGCATCCCACTCGATACTAATGTGACAATAAAACGCATTGTATTGACCTGAAAATCTAATGGTTTCTTTTCTGACCCATGATATGCAAATGCTCCAAATTTAATGCAGATTGGGCTATTCCATCAGGGTGTTGCGATTTTTATAAACAGTAGTGTATTTCTACTCCAGTGAGGTAAGGAGCAACACTTCATATTGTGTTAACTATTGATAAACTTAGAACTTTATGGTTCCCATGTTCCTCCCTTCAAAAGGAACACACAGCACTGTCTGTGCTCAAGTGTATAAATTATTCATTTCGTATCTTGCTCCTGTATTTTAATGTATTCAGTTCTTTTTATCCTCATTTAGTATAATATTTGTTTTATCATTCACTCACCTGTATATTGTAATTTTCTTTTATTTCGTTTGTTATTTAATAAAGATTTCATCCTTTATGCCTATGTCTGACTCCCTTTTATTGACGAGTGTGACTCCGACATTATTGGGATCACACATTTTATCACAATGGCGCCAAAACAGGGACATGAAAGATCAAGGGTCCCTTCAACTCATGGAACCTTTATGGGAACTCTTTGAGTTCGGGAGTTCAGACACTGGTTTATTTGAATGTGGTTTTTATTTTTTTTTTTTCTCTTCTCTCTCAGAGACATTGTCTTATTTATTCAAGCAAGCCAGTGTCCTCTTTTATGGGGAAGATGTGTGATAGAATTAACACTTATTATGTATTTTATTGTGTATTTATCATTGCACTTGTTTAAACCTAGCCCACTTGTCCGCTGAGTCTTTTTAGTTTTACAAAGTGTGTGTTATTCGGAGATGCTCCTATGTTGTTTGTTTATTGATATCTGCTGATTTAGTGACTGTTTCATGTTGTTTCCGCCAGTTGGCGTTGAGAAGCACCGACCGTTGATAGAATGTCTTTTTCTCTGGAAACCAGTCACCATTTGGTCTCTTTAAATTGGCCAATCAGGAGCGACTTTGATCTGTTCAACATAGTTTGTATGTGCTAGGATCCTCCCGTGATGCACATGGACAGATTTTATTTATTATATATAGTGGAAATTTGTAATTATGGCTATGGGTATTCTTTATGCCTAAGCCTGACTCCCTTTCATTGACGAGTGTGACTCCGACATTACTGGGGTCACACATTTCTTCACACATTCACCAAAAGTCATGGCACACCCCTCCAATCAGGTTCCCTGTCCGTAATGAGACAGATTCTGCTGCTTCCATTCTCTGAAATCAGGTGCACAGGACTTCTTAATATCACACAATCATTGTAAGCAAAACCAGTTGCAGAAATGGCAGCACGCCAAGAGCTATCCGCATTTGAACAGGGGATGATTGTTGGTGCCAGACGGATGGGTGCCTCAGTATCAGATGTTGCCAACACCCTGCATTTTTTTTGCACAACTATTGCAGTGGTCTATCGAGAGTACACCCAACAAGGATTACCCCCATGTCAGACAGCGGATGGGCTGCATATGCCTCATTGATGCCAGAAGTATTCACTGCGTTACCCGGAACAACTGTTAACAGAAGAGTGACGGTGGACCAAATCACCATGCGATGCAACCAGGGATGTCCCACAACTTTGGGAGCAGGAGGCCACCAGAGCTGCTACTCTTGTTAGCTGCACATCATAGGCAACACCTAGCCTGTGCCAACTAATATAGATATTGTAGCACTGAGGACTGGTGAAGGGTTGCCTGGTCTCACGAGTAATGGTTTCAACTGTATTGGGCCACATGATCATATCCGTTTTTGGTGCAGGCCACACGAAGCCATGAACCTCACTTGTCAGGTGGGTACCACTCAGGCAGGTGGAGTTTCTGTACTGGTTTGGGGCATTTTCTGATGGCATGCAATAAGTCCATTGGTGCATATGACATCCACTCTGCATGTTATTTCCTACATCGATCTGCTTGGGTACCACCTTAACCCCTTCAGAACTGTATTTACCCGCAGGCGACGGCATCTTCCAGCAAGATAATGCACCTTCGCACACGGCCCTTGTGACACGGCAGTGGTTGGAGAAACATGCTACCGACTTCACGACAATGATTTGGCCTCCACGTTTCAAAGATTGCAATCCCATTAAACATTTGTGAGACGTCATCGAACTTTCTGTCAGGTCGTCACCAACACAACTGGTAAATGCAGCATCGTTATGGAATGCAGTGGAGGCGGCATGGCTTGGTAATTATTATTTTTTGGTAATTTTCCAAATTTCAACAAGATATTTTATTAACAATAAGTTTCTCTGTTATTATATATTGTTTCTTTTTGTTTTTTTACCAATACACCTGTCAATAATCGCATGTTTAAAACTCTCACTATGATGTTTTCATGGCGCCATGTTACTTCCCTCATCCAAATTAGTATTACCTATTTTTCACATTCATTATGCATGCAAATTGTCCAATACTTCAGAGTACCTCATTTTATAGTAGCGGGAGGAAACCTTTTAAAACAAACTTGCCAGAATTGTAAGGTAATACGAACATCTTTTCCAATCCTGAGGTGATACGAACATTTTTTTCCAGGTACCTTTCAAATAACATGAACTGTGCGGGTAATTTATGACACATTTGATAATAATTCCGCTTTTTATAACAGCGGACATCTTACACAATAATGCATTATCTTCAACTCGATATAAACCTTCTTTATCTATCGAAAATAAACATATCTTCGGAGCACTAAACAGGTGGTCAGTGAGATACGAAAACTTTTTTACAGGGATTGTATTCAGCAGCAATCATCAAAACATCAGAAACTACATTATGTGACTTCTGGATTTAAATTTAGTGGTGATCAATGTTATACATGTACAGATGCTTTTATTAAAATTTCCACTTACCGCATCGTGACAAATGGCACGTCTTGAATTTTTCCAGTGCCAGGTGTTGCCAGTGCTCAAGATTTTTGATATGCAAAATTTCTAAAGGCAGAGTAAGCAGAATTCCGGCTTTTAGTGACAACTCGCTTTTGAATCACAGGAGTAAGTTTAAATGTTTTAATTCTTTGTTTTATTGGTATAACTACTCCTATAAATCGAAATAAAGAAAATAAATGAAAATACGGCTGATTACACAGGTCTACAAAAAACATTTTTTGTTTGATGCCTGGAATGTTAGAACTGATTTTCATTATATTTGGTGTGTTGATTCCAATTATGAAAACAGTTTCTCTCTACCAGCTATAGATTTTGAGATACAGCACCACTATACTTAATGCGCTTTTACTATTTGTTAGGTACAGAGGTGCGACGTCGATATAATAGTTCTGGGAAAAGTTCGTGGCGTTTTTTCCTGATAAATGGCCACGAATTTTACTAAAAAAACGCCATGATTATCAGCACCATAATTATCTAAGTTTTCCTTAATTTAGTAAGTACTGTAAAATTTGACAACTCTGTATAAGCCTACTGCTAGATTAGTGGAAAATTTGACCTTTGCAGTTTGAATATGGAAAGTTTTGTGTTTGTCTTTATTTAAAAATTACTCTGAGCTTCCCCTCACAACTTGACACCTTCAATCAAACAACCTCACTACTTCACACCACACAGTTTTAACTCCTGCATTCTCACAGTGACTCTGACAGAATAGCTTTCCGTATGAGAAACAAGAAATGACTGTGGATAACGACATAATAAACCGATGACGAGACCTCTTGTCCACAAAAATTTTTAATTTGCATATACGTATTTCGAACTCATTCAATGCCATATGAGTATCTGGTAAAACAAAGCAGTCTTATGTAAGAGAGGAGGAGGTTACCGAACCCCTATCAGGACCAATTACAACACACACTGGCCAATGAGGAATGGGGAACCACCTTTACAAACAAAACGCGGATCTAGGACAAATGCCCCAAGGTAACAAGCAAGATACAAAAACAAAATAACAAAAAGAGGGGGAATTATACCAAGCAAATAGAAGGGTGAGAGAGCGACCGTCTACATTTGTACAAATTGTAAAAATGATATGATTATACAAAAGAGAATGAACAATACAAAGTAAACCGAAAAAATAAAAATCTCTAAAACTTAATTAGAGTCGAGTCCACGATAGGGCCTGCGTCACCATTAAGCAAGAGACCCGGGTCCTTTTTGGTGATTTCTAAAGTCTCGAAGGCATCCAGTGCACTCCTACTTCATACGTGCCTATGCAGCTTGCAATTTTTAACAAAATGTCGTGTCCAGTACCGAGCATATGTTTAGCTACTGCCGACTTTTGAGGGCATCCAAACCTGGCATGGGCTGTATGTTCCATGAACCATTTATGAACGTTAGTACACGTTGCTCCTCGATAGATCTTGGGCCATTTACTACAGGAGATCTCATATATCCCAGACCGGAGTAAAGGTGGACTCTTCTCTTTGGGATTCCCCAGGAGGTTCTTCAGGACATTTGCATTTTTAAAAATGGTTCATAGCTTAGCCGACAACGCTTTGTTGTAAGTAATCGGTAATCTAAACGTCGCTGCTGATCTATGGTTGAGGGTCGTCGTGTCTCTTAACATCTTTGCAAATCTTCTTCTCCATACCAAATCCTTAACTAATCCGTTATTGTAGCCATTCAATCTCGCTATCTCCTGTATCCATCTTATCTCCGTGATCAACCTGGCCTTAGACAGAGGTATATTTAGGGATCTCTCAATCAAAAAAACAAAATCGGCCAGCTTTTGGCTCCAGCAGTGGTTGGCGTCGTGGCGAATGTATACGTCTATGTGGGTTGGTTTCCTGTATATGTCGAATTCAAGCTTCTCAATCGTCTGTATAAATGTTAAGTCTAGAAAGGGAATGGCACCGTTCTCTTCCAACTCAACCGTGAATTGAATAGTTTTGTAAAACTATTAATGTGCTTCAGGAAAGACTGGACGTCCATCTTGCTGGTATCGATTATGGCGAAAACGTCATCCACATATCAATACCATACTTCCGGGAAATAACGATCAGCGGCCGCCGGTTGTGGTTCAAACTTCCTCATGAATATTTCGGCCAATATGGGGCTCAAACAACTTCCCATGGGAGTTCCCACAGACATGTGGTAGAATTCCCCATGAAATTGAAAGAAGTTGTTGTTGACGCACAATTTGCATAAGGTAACAATGTCGTCGATCACATCCTGTCCCAATTTGTTATCCATCAATACAGTTTTAAGGAAGTCCAAGGTCTCTAGTATGAGTAGATAGGGAAAAAGTGAAGTGACATCGAAAGAAACTAACTGGCAATCTTTAGAAAGGGTCACATTCTTCAATATACTCGCTCGCTAGTTGAACGCTTTTCTTCACTGAAAGATCTAGTACGTCGATGTTTAACTTGGACAAGTAACCAGCTAAATATTTCCCCAGCTCATATGTAAGGACGGAAATATTAGAAACAATAGGGCGGAATTGGTTCCCTGGCTTACGGATTTTAGGTAGCGCGTATAACTTTGGTACTAACGGGTTAGGAATCGATAGTTTACGGGCCAAGGTGGAGTTAATGAAGTGTTTGAAATTGGCTATGGCTGTCTTCACGGTCCTAAACAATTTAGGTAAAGGGTCTTTACACAACTTGGTGTAAGGACCTTCCTCTAAAAGTCTAGTGCCATTGGCAAAATAATCATCTTTCCACTAGCATAACAATTGAATTACCTTTGTCCGACTTTAAGAAGAAGCAGTCCTTGTCTTTGAGAGAGGCGATGGTGGAGAGAGTCTTCCTGTCCAAACTGTCCTTTGTCCAATTCTTCGTCAATTGTCGGGAGCAAGCGTTCCTGATGAATTGTTTCTTATTACTAGGAAGAATCTTATTCCCACTTTCAATATCGCAGACGATATTCTCTAGGTCACCTCGACCTTTGCCTATGGAAAATTTCAATCCTTTTGAAAGTAAGTTCAATTCATCATCTTCTACTGGTAAATTGGTTTTGTTGATAACCGTGGGTCTGCGTTCGGTATTTGCAGGGCCCAAGGGGGGGGGGGGTTGTAATTAGTCCTGATTGTAAACTCCTCCTCTCTTATATAAGACTGCTTTGTTTTACCAAATACTCATATGGCATTGAATAATGAACTCAAAGAGTTCGAAATACGTAAATGCAAATTAAAAAGTTTTTGTGGACAAGAGGTGTCGTCATCGGTTTATTTTGTCATTATCCACAGTCATTTCCCGTTTCTTATCCCTCGCCTCTCAGGCTTTTACACCTACAGAATTTGTTAAGCTCGTTTCTTTGAACTTGAAAGTGAGACTTATTAAGGCTGATCTTTCTTTTTTACTTAAGTGCAGACGTTCCCAAGTGTTCCCCAATTTTATTGTTATACTAAGATTTAAGACGTTATCTTATTGGAATAAGAAAGCATTATTCTTTGCGAGATGCAAGAGATTAGATTTAAAAATCTCTAGACTCTTTAAAACTTTAGCCACTAATAAAATACAGTTATACAACATACATTTGTTAATTAGCAAGAATATGCCCCAGGATCTCTGGGATGAGTTCTCCGGACACACTACGGTGCTAAATCAACCCTTATACGAGGTGAAAAGCAATAAGCTTGACAACAGGTTACAGTGCATCTTAGCCCGCCAAAGGAACTGCCCCCCCTTGGGCCCTCCAAATCCCGAACGCCGACCCACGGTTATCTACAAAACCAATTTACCACTGGAAGATGATGAATTGAACTTACTTTTAAAAGGATTGAAATTTTCCGTAGGCCAAGGTCGAGGTGACCTAGTGAATATCGTCTGCGATATTGAAAGTGGGATTAAGTTTCTTCCCAGTAATAAGAAACAATTCATCAGGAACGCTTACTCCCGACATTTGACGAAGAATTGGACAAAGGACAGTTTGGACAGGAAGACTCTCTCCACCATCGCCTCTCTCAAAGACAAGGACTGCTTCTTCTTAAAGTCGGACAAAGGTAATTCAATTGTTATGTTACGAAAAGATGATTATTTTGCCAATGTCACTAGACTTTTAGAGGAAGGTCCTTACACCAAGTTTTGTAAAGTTCCTTTACCTAAATTGGTTAGGACAGTGAAGACAGCCATAGCCAATTTCAAGCACTTCATTAACTCCACCGTGGCCCGTAAACTATAAATTCCTAACCCGTTAGTACCAAAGTTATACACCCTACCTAAAATCCGTAAGCCAGGGAACCAATTCTGCTCTATCGTTTCTAATATTTCCGCCCCTACATATGAGCTGGGGAAATATTTAGCTGGTTACTTGTCCAAGTAAACATTGACGTACTAGATCTTTCAGTGAAGAAAAGCATTCAACTAGCGAGTAAATTGAAGAATGTGACTCTTTCTAAAGATTGCCCGTTAGTTTCCTTCAATGTCACTTCACTTTTCCCCAATCTACCCATACCAGAGACCTTGGACTTCCTTAAAACTGTATTGATGGATAACAAATTGAGACAGGATGTGATCGACGACATTCTTACCTTATGCAAATTGTGCGTCAACAACAACTTCTTTCAATTTAATGGGGAATTCTACCACATGTCTTTGGGAACTCCCATGGGAAGTAGTTTGAGCCCCATATTGGCCGAAATATTCATGAGGAAGTTTGAAGCACAACTGGCGGCCGCTGATGGTTATTTCCCGGAAGTATGGTATCGATATGTGGAAGACGTTTTCGCCATAATTGATACCAGCAAGACGGACGTCCAGTTTTTCTTGAAGCACAATAATAGTTTTTACAAAACTATTCAATTCACGGTTGAGTTGGAAGAGAATGGTGCCATTCCTTTTCTAGACTTAAAGATTATATAGATGAATGATAAGCTTGAATTCGACATATACATGAAACCAACCCACACCAACGTATACATTCACCACGTCTCCAACCACTGCTGGAGCCAAAAAATGGCCGCTTTTGTTTTCTTGATTGACAGATCCCTAAATATACCTCTGTCTAAGGCCAGGTTCAACATGGTGATAAGACGGATACAGGAGATAACGAGATTTAATGGCTACAATATCGGATTGGTAAAGGATTTGGTACAGAGAAGAAGATTTGCAAAGATATTCAGAGACACAACGACCCTCAACCATAGACCAACAGAGACCTTTAGTTTACCGATTACTAAAAACAAAGCAATGTTGGCTAAGTTACGAACCATTTTTAAGGATGCAAATGTGACGTTTGCGTACAAGAACCCGAATGTGCTAAGAGACCTCCTGGGGAAACTCAAAGAGAAGAGTCCACTATTACTCCAGTCTGGGATATATGAGATTTCCTGTAGTAAATGCCCCAGTCTATCGAGGAGCAATGTGTAGGAACGTTCATAAAAGGTTCAAGGAACATACGGCCTACGCCTCAAAAGTTGGCGGTAGCTAAACATATGCTCGATACAGGACACGATATTTTGTTTAAAGATTGCTCGCTGCTTAGGCACGTATGAAGTAGGAATGCACTGGATACCTTTGAGACGTTAGAAATCGCCAAAAAGGACCCGGGTCTCTTGCTTGATGCAATCCCTATTGGGGACTCGACTCTATTCAAATCGCTTTAACTTTAGAGATTTTTAATTTTTCGGTTTAGTTTTTATAGTTTATTCTCTTTTGTATAATCATATTATTTTTACAATTTATACGAATGTAGACAGTCGCCCTCTCACCCTTCTTTTTGTTTTGTATAATCCCCCTCTTTTTGTTATTTTGTATTTGTATCTTGCTTCTTATCTTGGGGCATTTGTCCTAGATCCGCGTTTTGTTTGTAGAGGTGCTTCCCCGTTCCTCATTGGCCAGTGTGTGTTGTAATTGTTCCTGATTGGGGTTCGGTAATCCTCTCCTCTCTTATATAAAACTGCTTTGTTTTACCAAATACTCATATGGCATTGAATAATACGAAATTAGTTCGAAATACGTATATGCAAACTAAAAATTTTTTGTGGACAAGAGGTCTCGTCATCGATTTATTAGCTTCCAGTAGAAAAAGTTGTTTTAACCATCCTGATAAATTTTGCTACATGTTTGGTGAGTACATCCTAAAAGGAAATGCAAAAAGTATAACTGACTTCGTAAAAAAGAGTACCTTGCAGCGGCATAGCTACGTGCGGCCAAGGTGTGTAAAGTACATGGGCGCAGCGAATTAGCGCACTAAAAAGCTAAATTGAAGGGGCGCTAAAAAGCTTAAAATGAAAAATGAACACGGGCGCTAAAAAGCTAGCTGCACCACTTGTACCTTAGATACTTTGGCGTTGTGCTTGGTTATCAAGACAAAACGTGGACCCCACACGTGTGTAAAATTTGTACGGAACACTTACGGCAATGGATAAAAGAGAAGTCTGAAATTTTTGTGTGCCGGTGGTTTGGAAAGAACCCAGAAACCACATTGATGACTGCTATTTCTCTATTTTGAATATTACTGCCATCAATCGATAGAATCGTAGCAAGTGGACGTGTCCCGATTTAGCCTCTGCAAGACGGCCTGTTGCTCACTCAGATGAAGTACCAATTCCAACGTTTCAGCAGCTACCAGAGATCTCAGTGGACGAAGTTTATCCCTTCAGTGCCTCATGTACAGATCAAAGTGGCGACAGTGATTATAATGGAACTTCATCAAGTCCTCAGCGTTTTAACCAGAACAAGTTAAGTGACCTCATCAGAGATCTCAGCCTTTCTAAACAATCTTCTGAATTGCTTGCTTCCAGGTTGAATGATAAGAATTTACTCCATTGTGAAACAAAAATTACATTCTATCGAACAAGGGAAAAAGATTTGCTACCCTTCTTCTCTCAGGAAAATAGTCTTGTATTCTGTCAAGATGTTACAGGACTGCTCATAATAATGGGTCTTTGTGAATATTTTCCACATGATTGGCGCCAGTTTATTGACAGTTCTAGGAATTTGAAATGTGTCCTACTGAACAATGGCAATAAACATGGTTCAACATCTATTGCTCATTCAACCAAACTGAAAGAAGAATATGATACAATAGCTTTGGTCATGAAAAAATTTAAGTATCATGAACATCAATGGGTAATTTGTGTGGACTTAAAAATAGTCTACTTTCTCCTCAGTCAGCAAAGCAGCTACACAGTATCCTTGCTTCTTGTGCCTCTGGAATAGCAGAGCCAAACAAGACCATTGGGTGAGAAGAGAGTAGACAACGAGAGAGAATATACCTGTTGTGGAATTTAATATCATTCGTGAACCCTTAGTTGGACGTGACAAAATCATCTTACCGCTATTGCATATAAAGCCAGGTCTAATGAGACAGCTTGTGACCGCTCTTGATCATGAAGGACCATGTTTTGCATACATAGTAAGAAAAATGCCTAGACTAACCACTGAAAAATTGAATGCTGGAATTTTTGATGGGCCTCAAATAAGACAGCACATTGAGGATCATGATTTCTCAGCCGTAACGAGTGAGGTTGAGTGAAGCGCATGGATGTCATTTGTTTTGGTTATTAGAAACTTTGTTAGCAACCACAAAGCTGAAATCTACTTTGAGCTAGTAAACAATGTGCTCAGTAATTTCAGAGAACTTGGATGTAAAATGAGCATAAAATTTCATTACTTACACAGACACTTGGACCGTTTCCAGAAATTTTGGGAGATTTAGGGGAAGAGCAAGGTGAGAGATTTCACCAGGATATCAAATCAATGGAAGAACGCTACCAGGGAAGATGGGATGAGCACATGATGGAAGATTACTGCTGGAGTTTGCAAAGAGACTGTACCAACAAAACTCATTCAAGAATGTCCCAAAAGAGAAGCTTCCATAGTGTTAACTAAGACTTTCTTTCTTCTACAAGTGATTCTTTTAAAGAATAAATGCTTATTGTAATCACTATAGTTTTAGTGCTATAATGCTGTGTTTTTTCATGACATTAAAGTGGTCTAAAAAATGAAATTATGTATTTTTAATGCTTCATGTCTTATTTATCTGAACCAAATACCTAATCGAAATTGGGGTAACGTAAATTATGCTTTATCATAATATCTCGAAAATAGAACAAATATGAAGTTATTTTTGATTTCTATACCCTAAAAGTACCTAAGAACACTTGAAAATTCGCCGGCACCAAAATGTGCGTTGATCTGTGTTATTGGATGAATGGCAAATTTTTTTTTAATTTCCCACCTTAAATTTCCACTTTTTATTATCGTAACTATACCTGTTTCGAGGCCAATGAGATAACAGGTTCTGGAAGCGGAAAAGTCACCTGACCATCGGGGTGGTAGCAGGAATCCAACCTTCATTGTTTCCACCAAACGGAAAAACACTGATTGTTAACATCCAAAATAGAGACAATGAAGTTTGGATTTTTGCTAGTGCCCAGATAATTAGGAGACTTTTTTCACTTCAGGGCTTGTTTCTCATAGGCCTGGATCTGTTTTGTAGTAAATAATAAAGACACGCCCTGGCTCGGAAAAGTCACCTGACCATAGTAGTACGGCCAACAAACCAACATTCATTGTTTTCAACTAATGAATAAATATTCATTGTTAAAATCCAAAATAAAATCAATGAAGATTACATTCTTACTCGGACTACTATGGTAACGTGATTTTTCCGCGCCAGGGCCAGTCTTTCTTGTTGGATACGATCTGTTTATTTGATGTCAGAGATTATGCCACATAAATAGTAAATATGATAAAAGATGAAATCATAAAAGTTTAAAAATAACAAATATTATATCTTTGATAAACAGGTTTATCTTCAAATGAAAGACTAAAAATTATTGGATTTATTTTTATTTTTTTTATACCTCACTCTTATTTTCTTTATTTCGGTTTATAAGAATAGTTATTATAAAGATATAATAACAGAATTATTTCAATTTAACATGTTACCATGATTCAACGGTGAGTTGTCAATAAAAGCCGGAAATGTGGGAAACTTGAAAACAATATTTTTCGATATTTATTAAATTTGATTTTAAAAACGCTCAGTTTGAAAATCATTTATGATTGGTTTTCCTCAAATTGAGAATCAGATTGAATCGGATTTCCATTTCACATTTCCATTTGTCAAAGTTTTTTTTTTAATTAACAGTAAAATTACCATGACCGATCCAGGATATAAAAAAACAAATCTGATAATTTGCTGAATATTGACATATTATTAGTTGCGGACTTTTAAGAGGGATACAGTCAAAACTCTCACCGGTTAAAACACCAGGTATAAAACCCCCACTGTTAAAGTGCAAAAGAGGGGGAAACTCCAGGTACAAATTATCAAAAGCAAAAACCCCCCACAAATGAAGCCTTAATTTTTATTATTATTAGTTTTAATTTGTACATTATTTTTATCGAATTATCTGAAAAAAGGAGTTGTTTTTAATTTTAAATTTGGAGGAAAGAGTTTTTTTCTAATTTTAATTTACTGGATTTCCAATTGGCGATGGCATTGGCCATAAAAAATTAAGATGTTATAATTTATAATGTGTTAAGAAAAAACCTAAACTTTTAATAATTGATCATATTATTATTTATTAGACCATTATTCAAAAAAGGCAATTGGTGTAACGTGAGTAATTACTGCCCAATTGCTGTTTCTAGTGTTCTGCTAAAAATTTTTGAATTGTAGATTAAAAACAGAATGGAAAGTTTTTGTGAAAAATATAAAGTGTTCAACGATGAACTACTCGGCTTCAGAAAAGAGAAATCAAAGGAAGGTTTGTTGTTAAATTTAACAGATAAGATAAACTATGCATATCACCACGGCCTATTTTCACCATTCATCTTCATGGACTTGAATAAGGCTTATGATCTTGTGGACCATGGACTATTAGTGAAAAAAATTGTACAATAATGTAATTAGTTGTAAACTTAAAAAAGAAATGTTAGGTAACCATTCATAAAAACTGTGTTTAGGTAAAGTGAGTAGCACAGTACAATGTAGTCTTAGTGAATGATAGATTACCACAAGGGGCTGTATTAAGGGAGTGTCTAAAAAGTCCGAGCGGTCACGACCGGACTAAGCCCGTTGGAAAGCTCGTTTTAGGGCCACCAGTGACTGACTGGAAATTTCGACTATGTCCAATCGACTATGTCCAAATTTCGACGACCCTCGATTCATAAAGTAACGACTGGTCGCGATGAGCGTTTTCATAACGCGACCAGCTGCGCTAATGGCAACTGGAGTCCAACGTCGGTCCTAATTAGCGCAACCGGAGTTCAACGCTGGTCGCAGTGGGCTGCCTCGGTGAGTAGAAATAAAATGGCGGATGAAAGTAGAAAATTCAAGTGTTCGAGTCCTCTGTGTCACACATAAGTTATGAGCGCAGTGGAAATATAGATTCTTAATTCTAAAGAAAGACACAGAGCATAACTGTAGGTAATATTAATAAATAAATTGATTTTATTTGTTGAATTCTTTTTAAAAAAAATTACAAAGATCTGGAAAAGCTGAAGTAGGACAAACTCAGGCCCCTTCGATTAAGGTAAGTAAACAACAAATAATAACTAAGCTATTCCCCGTGACCTCCGCTTACGTGCAGAAACTCACGAAATGGTATTCTAATTTACCAAATACAAACAATAATTTAAGATGCGAAACTTTACCTTTATAAATGGTTCACAACTTAAGAAGAAGTATTACTGCCTACAATTCGACTAAATAGAAATGGGCGTAATTCCTTTGCTGGGGACTTGCTTCTGCTAAGCATAATCATAAGTGTGATTATGGCGTCAAACGAAATGCACCTCCAAGAAAGCATTCACGCTGTGCGTTTAGGCCCTGGGACGACCCCACAGGGAATCTAACAGTGAAAGACAAAAAGAAAAAAGAATTACTATCGTTGTCAACGCAGTCCTAGACGTCACCATGATTACCAGTCCAATTCTAAACTTATACAAAAAGAAATTAACTGCTAGCACATTAACTTTAATATTAAATTTACGCAGTAGTAAAATTGCAATACCCTAGCGAAAATGCCTGCGGCCTGAAAAGTCTTATTACGCCGAGGAAAAGAACGCTCCTCCGTAACAGAGGACAGAATTGCTTTTAATGGCGAGATGTTTTGTGACCAGACAGGGCCAGTTAATGGATAAGCGAAACATGGCTTACCTGTCGTACGGGGTAAAGGCGCCGAGACCCCTGTATGTAGGTGGAAATCGTTCAGGGAAATATGTCGGTCCAATTTTGCTCCCTTGCCGGGCTGCTGCCTGCTGCTTCTTCCAATTCATTCTGAATCATCCACTGTCATACCCCTCTTACGACCACTAATGAACGAGCAGTGTATCATAGAAAATTAGGGCCGTGGCGAATGGAGAATTCACGTACTTTAACCAAGAAGAAGACTCTGCGAGCCTCGTCGTGACTGCGGTCGCTTTCGTCGCTGTCTGGCGGGCTAGAAGCGGGAAGAACTCCTGGCGTGTCCATAAATTCCGTCGTCGAGTCCATGGGCTGGTTTTCTATCGGGAAAACTTTAGTTACAGTCTCATTAGTAAAAGTTCCAAGCTTAGATACACAAGACGCACACGTGCTCGAAGAAAGAACTCCATCTTCCTCTCCTCTCGCACTGGCCTTTTTTTCTGAACTTGAACTCAGTAGAAATCTCAAAAAGTCATTATTTTGTAAAAGAGTCTCTACGTTTTGCTGCACCAACTTTCTCGTATCAATCCCCGGGTCACCCTTCACGAATTTCATTTCCTGCCTCGTCTCATTGCTTTGCACAGCCTTCTGCGCCCCTTCCATGGCTTTCCTAGAGAGCTCACTTGAGAATCTCTGGCCCTTTCGCTTAATTTTGTCACCTTGCGGTGCGTCTCGAACTCCGACATTATTACTTAGCTGATAGCATCTGCTAGTAATATCGGAGTGATCTTGTCGCAAAACTTTGTGACACACTCGCCCTCTGCTTCACCGATGGGTCTCCCATCATTTGGCTATCTCTACCGCAAATGCTACTACCTCCAGCACTGTCAGCCCCTTGGCTATCATTCCGTTTGGGATGCTTGCTGGTGTGTGTGGTCGCCTTTCTTTGCCGCTGAAAGAATTTAGCTACTAAACCTTTGCTTCTATGTAAGTGACTCTCTGGCACCCAGGAGGGCTGGGCATAAACGACACATTTGAATAAAAACTCACTATTTGGGGGTTTAACCCTGACATCAAATAACTCTTGGACTCTGTATACGTCCGGATATAACGGGTCTTTTACTGGACCCGGCTTCGCTTGGGTAGGCTTTCCCTTTTTTTCGCGCTGCCCCCTGTCTTTTTTGAAAAACGAGCAGTGCAGGGTCTTGTTAGTGCCCATTTTCTGGGTATTTTGACTCTCGCCAATAACTTATTAATTACCTCTAGTATCCTGAAAGGCTCTGTATATTTACTGTATAGTTTTATTCCTACTGTAGATTGGGTTTAGTCTTGCTGCCCATACCCACACTTTGTCACCCACTTTGAAAGGCCATGATGTGTGCCGTTTATCGTAATATGGTTTGTATTTCTTATTAACCCGACTAATAGCATTGCGAGCTTGCTTGAGGACTTTCATTAAATGGGCTGTATAAGGCCTCTTTTTATCACTTGCTCTCAGATGGAGGAATAATTATTTCCCGCCCAAGATCGGTGAAAAATGGTGTCATCTTCGTAGCCTCTGGTACTTTCTTAATATCTGTACCACAGTCTGATTCGTCCTTTCAGATTGTCCATCCGACTGTGGATGATACGTGCTGGAAAATTTCAGCAAACTACCTGAGGCCCGGAATATAAATTACCATAAATCGGCATTGAAACGTACATCCGATACTATGGCCTGCGGGAATCCATGAATTTTGACTATATTATCTACAAGCAGCTTGGCCGTTCCTTCTGCCGAGACGTTAACATGACAAGGTATTAACCACACTCTTTTTGTGACCATTAACAGCGCATCGTGACCTTTCTCTGTTTTAGGAAGGGGAAGGATAAAATCAATGGCAAATATCTGCCACCTTTGGGACGGCACCTCTAACAGCTATAGGTCGCCAAACGCTTTACGACGTTTGACTTTGTTGGCCTGACACTGCTGGCATTTGGCAATAAACGCTTGGCCATACTGGCCCAGGTGAATTGCTGCCTCACCTTAATCAAGGTTTTATAAATAACTAGGTAGCCCACTGCCAGCTCGCTATGCAGTGAGGTTACAGCTTGGTAAACCAATTTTTTGATTTCTGGCAAGAGCAACTTAATGCCGTTTGTTGTCCTCTTAAATATTAACCCATTTTCCCGAAAATATGGCTCCTTAAGCGCCTGCAACCTCGCTTTAACACAAGGGCACCTTTGAAAACCCTTACGTATTTGGCCAATCAAGTCCTCATCTGCTAACCAATTCGATATTGCCATTACCTCCGCGTTCTGTGCTTTTCCTGTTCTTCTAGCTTGTGGGTAGTTTCCTCCTTTTACCGCCTCCACTCTTTGGATAGCCTGTTTCAACCTTTTAGGTGGGGCACTGCCCAAGCTCTCTTTAAATTTGTTTTGTAACGCATTATTATAAAGCTCTATTTTTTTCCCCTCTGTTATTGCATTCAGCTGTTCGGCTAATAACTGGAAAAATGCGTTAAATTGATGTAGGTCTTGATTTGTGTATTTTACCTCCACCAAGGTTTTATAAATGGATTTCGTTAACTGCCGCTAGTCTTTACTTTGTTTTGCCATGGTATAGCTAATCCTATAATGCTCCATTTAACTCAATATCCTGTACTCAAAATTTTATCTCGCTATAGTAAATGCTCTGGACTGAACAAACCGACTAATCTAACTATTTCAAATGTTTTGATGCACACAGCACCCAATGGCAACTCACTGTAGAACCGTACCATCACTAATTTGCAAAGCGAGCACTCTTTATCACAAAGGAAAAGTGGCGCAAGAAGCAGACAAAAAAAAAGAAAATTTCCACCTGAGCAACAATAGCGTTCTAATAACTTAACATACATATGTCTATATTTTTTTTTCTACAATGCGTCTTAATGCACGGAGATGCATCTAGTGAACACCCCAAATTGGGTTAAAATTGCCACTAATGCCAAACAACCCGAAAAAAATTCTACGCACCACAGGCATTGGCCAGATTCTGGCCGGTAAATTCTCCGAGCAACAAGACTGCTCGCAAAACTTCGGTTCGTAAATTCTGTACATGAAGATACCGCTCGCTAGAGTCTGATACCATAAGTTATGAGCGCAGTGGAAATATAGGTTCTTAATTCTAAAGAAATACACAGAGCATAACTTTATTTAATATTAATAAATAAATTGATATTATTCGTTGAATTCTTTTTAAATAAAATTGCAACGATCTGAAATAGCTGAAGGAGGACAAACTGAAACCCTTTCGATTAAGGTAAGTTATCAACGAATAATAACTGAGCTATTCCCCGTGACCTCCGCTTACATGCAGAAACTCATGAAATAGTATTCTAATTTACCGAATACAAACAATAATTTAAGATGCGAAAGTTTTACCTTTATAAATGGTTCACAACTTAAGAAGAAGTATTACTGCCTACAATTCGACCAAATAGAAATGGGCGTAATTCCTTCGCTGGGGACTTGCTTCTACTAAACGTGATTATGGCGTCGAATGAAATGCACCTCCAAGAAAGCGTTGGTGCTGAGCGTTTAGGCCCTGGGACGACCCCAAAGGGCACCTAACAATGAAAGACAAAAAGAAGAAAGAATTACTAACGTTCTCAACGCAGTCCTAGATGCCACCATGATTATCAGTCCAATTCTAAACTTATAGAAAATAAAATTAACTGCTAGCGCATTAACTTTAATATTAAATTTATGCAAGAGTAAAATTGCAATATTCTAGCAAAAATTCCTGCGGCCTGAAAAGTCTTACTATGCCGAGCAAAAAAATGCTGTATGGTGTGGGCATCATTTGGCTACAAAGCAAAAAGCAATATAGTGTTTTTAAATGGAAGACACATTGCATCAGACTATCAACAAACTTTGGAGAATAATTTGCTTTCATCTGGAATTCGTATGGTAGGAAAAAACTACATATTCCAGCAAGACAACGCCAACATCCATTCAGCGAAGTCAACAATGGACTGGTTTAAAGCAAAAAAAATAAAAGTTCTGGACTGGCCAACAGTGTCACCGGACTTAAATCCAATAGAGAATCTTTGGGGTTATTTGGTACGTTTGGTATACAATGATGGAAAATAATTTGACTCAGTAAATGACTTAAAAGTTGCGATTGAAGCAAGTTGGAATCAAATCTTACAGAAAATGTGCCAGAAACTAATTGATTCTATGCACAAGAGATGTGTAGACGTAATAAAAAATAAGGGCAAAGGCATACGCTATTAAGATTTTTTTGTTAACATTTTTTATGTTGTTTTGTGACACGTAAAACAAGTCGGCCAAAGTTATGTCTATCATGATTTTGATATTTTTTTTTATAATAACTAAGATTTGTATTTTTTTTCATAATTATTGTAGAGCAAATGTTTATTTATTTATATTGTACCAAACTGATTAGTTTTTCAAAATTTAAGAAGTGTTAAAATAAAAAAAAGATGAAAAGTTCCATTCGGCCAAAGTTTTGTCCAACACTGTATATATATATATATAGAAGAATGTTTGTGAGTTTGTTGTTTCTTATACAAATCTACAGTTTTATTTCGATCTTGATGAAATTTTGCTCACTTGACCTTCAAAGCATGAGGAAGGTCACTTTACCTTAGATCTCGAAAAAAAATAATTATCGATAATAAATCGATATTCATGAAGATGGCAGTGCATATTAAGAAGAAGTATCTCATGACCTACAATGCAAGGCAAAGTTTGTGCAGCAATAGTTATCAACAATGGTATCAACACTCAATTCACCGACACTCCGCATAGACCAACAATATATATCTCATGACCAACAATGCAAGGAAAATTTTGTGCAATAATATTTATCAGCAATCGTATCAACACGCAATGAACCAAGACTATGCAGGGATCAACAATATTTATCTCTTGACCAACAATGCAAGGCTAAGTTGGTGCAATATAGATAATGTTCAATTTGTATCAATGCATAGAATTCCTGTTATTAGGCTTTTCTTAGAATTGAGAATTCTCAGTACGTAACAATTTCATGAAATTCTTTAAAAATAATCAGTAAGTAGAGTTAATGGAGAGTTATCAGACTATTGAGAAAGAGTGGAAAGACGAGAGAGGAAGCAGTCCTTTAGCTCCGTGCTGTACTGAGCAAATGGTATGCATGTCAAAAGAAGAATCGGCGACCACTAGACTACACAAAGTGATGAATAGCCAAGTTTTGCTTCAGTACATCGGGAATTGCAACAACATCAAGTATACATCTAAAGTAAGATTACGTGACTAAGAAATTATTTAGGCTAGCAGTGGCACACTTGGTGAGGTCCATCCATGGTGAGCCGGCTAGGTGGCCGAGAGGGCTAGGGTGTAGGCTTTCTAGTTCTTGAGTCCGCCTGGCCATGGGTTCGAATCCCGCCGTGGGGATGAATGTTTGTGTTTGTCCTGGGCTGCGTACAGATATAACTTGTGTAAAAGGCGCAAAATGACCTTAGTAATCGACGCCTTAATTTCTAGAACCTCCCCCCGCCATCCATGGTGAGCATTTAAAAAATTTTTTTTTTCGAATTTTCATTATGAATTTTTACGGTATTAATTCTAAGCGTTTTCGTGAGTTTATTTTTAAGATATTGTATAATTTAATAGAAAAAAACAAAGACTCCGAGCCATGCCAGGGTTATCACCTGGCTTATTTGGTTGCATAGCAGATCCAAGCATTTCATAAAAATACATTTGTACAATATTCTGTGTGAATGTGAATATTTTGGAAAATGACAAGACATAAATATGGCAGTTTCTATTGAGAAGGCAAAGCAGTCACACGTGTCTCCCTTGAGCTGCCTATCCAATAGACGAAATAATCCTGATTGAATCTCCACCTATAGCGTTTTTTGTTAAGTGTTACATTATTGTATTTATTGTAATTGGTCCCTGACCATGCTGTTCCCTCTATAAAGAAAACGTTGTAACTCCCTTTACCTCATCTGAACAACTCAGCCCGTTCTGATCAATTCCTCTGTATACGCTGAAGAGGGCAGCGTGGCTTCCGAAATGCGCATACGTCTGAATAAACAACTTATGTGGATCAGTGGTTTCCTGCCGTCATTGTCTCCCTATCAAACGTCCAGACGACTGGCCAAAAATTTTGGTTCTGTAAAAGAAAAAAGAAAGAACCAGTATTGGTCAGAGAAACTCTGCAACTAAAACAGAATAGGCTATACGGGCATTGGAAACATCTGAACAATGAGAGTTTCGAATAGAGCAAGAGGGTATACGAGTTTCTACGTCAAAGGCAAGAAAAAGTTGGATTCAAAGTATGCAGTGATGTTACTCGGTGGTGAAGATGGACATAGTTTTAAATAAAGTCCCGGTATATTACCTAGAATTCCTCTTTTTCGGATTATTCATAGAATGGATAGTCTCTTCGCTGTGTTGTATTGATTGAGTTATTATTTAACCAATTTGGAGTTATAATTTAACTTTTTGAGATTGTTCTGATTACCTTCAAGTGTAAATTTCCCGGGCAACGCCGGGTCCTCTGCTAGTATATGAATAATTTTCACTGAGTGATGAAGTTGGGTCTTGGCGCCCAACAGACGTGTCGTGATTTATTTTTCCGAGTTGAGGCTGGGAACTTTACATACAGCATGACCTCCTCTATTATTCCACAATGGAATAATGTAGGTCATGCATACAGCCACAACCCCCAAGCCCGATTGATAGATGACGTAATATTGTTGCAAGCATTGAGATTGCTGAATTTAGGAACGCGTTCTTTATTTGCGAATTGGAGTGTACAATAAGTGGAGTGGCCAATAACTCGTGTAATGGACACATTTTATTAATATTGTAGACATTAATGAAAATATGTTATTCAAATTTTAGCCAATTTTCAGCAAAATATAAGCGAAATACAAGCAACATAAATGCGAAATATCGCTGGGATTAAAAATAAAAAGCTAGCGACGCTATAAATGCGCTGACTCTGTTTGGGAAATAAGCGCGCTATGAAATTGCTAGAATAGAGATAGCGTCGCTAATAATAGCGCGCTATTTATAGCGGTAGTAGTGCCAGCATTGGCTACAAGACGCAATGGACAAAATTAGAAGACCCGTCCCATTGACCACAAATTTTTTTACTTATATTGTTGTAATTATTTATTTACAAACATTTTAACGTACTAAAACTTTGTTTGCTTTCCATATAAACATATCACTTCATTAAACAGTTTGTCATCGACTCAGACAATTTTTTTAGTCTGTCGAGTGGGATATCTTTGCCAATTTGTAATGCTACTTTTCAAATCTTTTATGGTTTGAAACTGCTTTCCACCAGAATAAACGCTTCGTGTCACATCACCTCACAAGTTCTCAATGGGATTGAGATTAGGACTGCACACTGGCCAGTCCTAAACACGAATTTCTTGATCATGAAGCCACTGTTGAGTGGATACTGCACAGTGTATGGGCGCGTTATCTTGCTGAAAGATAAAGTCCGGATCGTTCAGTTCGTCTCTAAATGGCAACAAATTTCCTAAAACATCTTGATAATCGTCTGCATTTGACTTTGGCTTCACAAAATACAAACTTTATTTGCCTTTGGCAGAAAAAGCATCCCAGATAATAATGGAACTTCTGCCTTGTACTCGTCTTGAAACGAACTGTTCTGGCTGCCTGAGATCATGCCAGTAGAATCTTATGCCATCAGACCCATCCATACTAAATTTTTTTCGTCACAAAAGATAGTATGATTTCACATTTGCGAATTCCCAATGTACTGTTTCGTAAAGGCCAGTCTTGTACGCATGTGGCTTGAAGTTAATTTTGGCTTTGATTTTTATTTCCTGCAAGTGCGTTTGGTGGATGCTTGGAGTACACACATTGTTCTGTCTGATACAGGATGGTTCAGAGATGACGTGATGTTAGAGGAGGTTGCTCCTGTGTTCAGGATAGCACATTGGTCTCTTTATGACAGCTTCGGACGAATTCCTGGATGAGGATTTTTTCCATAGCCATGTGGATCAATCAAAAAATTGTAGACCACAGTCTTGGACTTTCCAATAATTCCAGCAATTTCTCTTTCACTCTTTCCAAGCTGTAATATGTAATTTAAGCTTGTTGTTCACTGCTTAATTTTCTACCACCTCCCATGAGAATTATGTTAAATACATAACAGAATTTTGTTGTTGACTAAAGTAATCATAATAACTGAATTCCTGGCAGAAAAAATTCAAATTAGCAATTCAAAATTCAGGATAATCCATTATTTTGAAGGTGGTCCTATAATATTGTCCATCTCGTTTTGTAGCTCACAAATGAAAAACAATGATGCTAGTTTTATTTCTTTAAACTTGATTATTTCCTTAAAAATTAGTTTTATTGTCCATTACAAATTATACACAGGATTGTGATCCAAACAAATTCATTTTGCATATCTTGACTACTCCTATAATTTTGTCGAGGACTGTATGGAATTGACGATCGTCGTGGCGGAAAACACTCCTGGAATATCTGTATCCTCCGCCTTTATTACTTTCTTTTAACGATCAATTAGTCAAGAATATCATTACCAGAGAATCTAATTTTAATTTTGGGAAAGGAAACTATCAAGGGTTATATTGTGAGCTAGCTAGCTAAAAGTGGGATGAATTCTTGTCAGATTCACCTGATATCAATCAAACATGGGATGCCATTATTAATGCATTAACAAGAGCTATCTCAGAATTTATACCTCTCTCCCCAGTATCCCCCATGATGGAGATAATGGATGTAAAAGAACAAAGAACGCAAAGTTATCTCAGTTCTTCCCTAAATGAATTAGTACAAACACTCGCAAAGCTTGGGCTGCTAAACAAGCGTTACATAAAAGATAAAAGATTACTATAGCTCACGAGGATTATGTAAAGTTTGCTTCTGCTAGAAAAGACTTTAAAAAGAGCTAGCCACTCGACCGGAAATGATATTTCAATAATTTGGAGCTACAGATACGTTATAAGCCCCAAGTCGTTCTGGGAAACATCTAGAAATCTGAGTACTAACATTCGTAAATCGACTGCTCTCGACGATGTCAGAATTTTTGAAATCGGGGCAGTCTTTTTTGCCACGATGAGTAACGAGAGCAAATTTATCAATAAATAGAGTTCTCCTCAAAAGTGCTGGTCCACTTCAAATCAAAATTTCTCTTTTCAACCTTTTTCCGCGCAGCAAATACTTGACCGCACTAGCAAGGTTTCCGCTGCCAAAGCGTGTATAATCCAATATATTCCAGATTTCATATTTAAAGGCTGCACTGATAACACTTATTTTACATCTGTTCAATATTTCATTAAAATCAGGCTCTTATAGGACCCTTGGAAACAAGTTTTGATTCAACCCATCCTTAAAAAAGCGGATGCAAATGGGAAATAAAAGTTTAGGCCAATCAGCTTAATATTCTTCCCTGCCAATTTACCAGAAACCCTGATAGTAAAACAGTTATCTACCTATATCGATCCTTACCTGCGGGACACTCAACATGGTTTTCGGACGAGGAGATTAACTCAAACGAACTTGGCGATTTTTCTTCGCCTTCTTACATTCCACGTGGACATATGAAATCAGGTAGATGCGCTATTCTTGGACTTAATTAAGGCTTTCACCAAGGTAAATATCCAACTTTTGCTTGTCAAATTAAGTTACGTCGGCCTGACTGATGCAGCACTTGATTAGTTTAAATCGATGCTATCGAATAGAAGCTGTAGAATACGGTCACAAAAGGCAACAAACTGTATTTACCCTATCAAGAGCGGGGTCTGTCAAGGGTCGTCCCTAGGACCACTGCTCTTCAATATCTTTATTGGTGACCGTACGCAGCTCCTAAAATACAGCCCCATTCATCTGCTTTTCATGTTATTAAAGATTGGGAATCGTGTAAGGCTCTACAGGATGACCTTTACCTTGTTTCGTTATGGTCCGTAAAGAACGGGATCGAGCTTAATGCTCAGAAATCTTTCGTCATTTCCTTTCACCGGAAAACAGCTCCTTTTTATCATGATTATTACATTGGCTTAGAGCGCCTGGAAAAGTCCAATGGTCTTAAAGATCTGGGCGTTATTTTCGCAGACAATTGTTCCTTTATTAACCACATTGAGCAGGTTTATTTAGATATTGCGCGCCGACTAGGTCTGCTAAAGATAACAAGGCACTTTTTCTGATCTGAAGACGATACTTTTATTGTTTAAAACTTTTAATATCTCTAAACTAATATATTGCGCGTGAATCTGGTACGGCAGCAATATGCAGGCCGTTTCCAGTATCCAGCACAAACTCTTCACTTTTAGGGAGTTTTTAATTTTTATCCTTCTCAACGTTCATTTCTAACCAGACTGAACCTCTTTAGCATTCAGGTTATCATCAATCCTTACTTTTTAAATATGCTAATCAAAGCTTTTCATGGCAGGTTTTGTATGCCTTCTAAAGAGTCGAGTCACATTATTATTACCACCAGCTAATATCCCGATAACCACCTTTAGCAGCACGGACAGCAGCTAGACGGCGTGGGAGTGAGTCAATGAGATTCTGGTAGGTTTCTACTGATAGCTGTTGCCATTCACACTGTAAAGCATCCAATAGCTCCTAAAGGGTACGCAGTGGTTGTTTCATAGCACGCACATGACAATCAAGGTGATCCCAAAGGTTTTTGACTGGGTTGAGGTCTAGGGAATTAGGGGGCCACAGTACGACTTGGAACTCATGGTAGTGTTCTTCAAACCACCCTCGAATAATTGCAGCTGTATGACACGTCACGTTGTCTTGCTGGAATGTGCCATTCCCCTCTGGGAAGACAGTCGCCATGCATGGGTGTACTTGATCTGCAATTATGGATAAATAACCGAATCGGTTCACAGTGCCTTCCACAGGTATCAGTGGGCCCAGACAATGCCATGAAAACACTCCCCACACCATGATGCTGCTGCCACCAGCCTGGAGTCGTCCAACAATGGTTGCAGGATGCTTGTTCTCGGAGGTTTCTCGCCTCTCCCGTCAACGGCCATCACTTCTGTGGAGCAGAAATCGTGACTCATCGCAGAAGGCAACCTTTTTCCAGTCAAAAGTGGTCCAGTTCTGTACTGTTGGGAAAATTGAAACCGTTTTTGGCGATGAACCTTCTTCAGCATGAATGCGGTGACCATCCATTGCTGCAGAGGCCCATATGTAGCAGGGTCCTCTGTATTGTGGTTTAAGAGACATGTCTGGTAGCACCCTCGTTGCTTTGAGTGGTAATTTGGTCCACTGTAGCTCTTCCGTTTGCCCTCACGCACCTTCACACCTAACGATCACCTCTCTCATCAATGGCACGTGGTGCTCCACAGTTCCCATGCCGTTTATTCTGAGTGGTCCCATGTTCCCAGTCATGGTACACTTTAACTACAGCAGCACGAGAACAGTTCACAAACTGCGCGGTTTCCGAAATACTGCCATTCTTGGCCTGAAAGCAGATTATCATCCCCTTTTGCCAGACCTGATAAATATCGTGTCTTAACCATTGCAGCAATGAGTGACATGTTTTTAACATAGTGGAAACCTACCTTATATAGTTACCTAACCAATTCCCAACACGTGACATAGTTCCTTGGCTGGGCAACCCCGAAGACAAACGTCGCCATAATAATGTGACTCGACCCTGTATAATCAACGACTTTAATTTCATTAGTTATCATAAGACACTTAGAGGCTTTGCCTTTAACCGTTATATTAAATGGAGAAAAACCTATCTATTCTAAATCCAATCATCAAAGTAATTAATAACTAATTGACGCACTTTAATAGTAATGACCTTGTGAAATTCAAGGATGTTCACGTTCCACTACTCACTTAACAGCTTGCCATCTGTTTTTTCTTTCATTATTTTTTGTCTTTAGTCTTTTTTAGTGTTTGATCAATTACCCCAGGCTGAGCTTTTCGCCCATTGGGGGACAACTTGGTGTTTCCCCGCCGAGACTTCTTTGTGTGATCTACCCAGTTGTCAAATTATTATTATAATTATTATTATTATGCTGTCTCTGAAGCCATCCCTATGCATAAGCGACAAGTTGATGATGAATGCATTTCAATGAGGAAGAATAGATCAATGCCAAGGTTCCCTAATTGGATTACTGCACAACCTCGAGATGCTTGGGAATGTAAACGGAAAAGACATAAAATGTATAAAAAATCTTCGGCCCAAGACGATTATTTTTTATTTGCTGAGGCCAGAAGAGCGTTTAAGAATAGCTGGATCAACGACCGCATGAATTACTTTAAATGTTTGGAAGAGCAAGTTAATAATAACCCTGTTGCGTTTTGGGAAACTGCCAAATTGTGTTTAAACCCCAATAAAAATCATAAGCAGCCTCTGGATGCTAATGCTTTGTCGGAACTTGCTCATTCGTTTGCGTCAACTATGAGCAATGATTTGAAAATTTGTGCAAATGAAGATATTTTGATAGCGTGCTGGGGCACTTTAGATAAGAAGTTCATTTTTCAACCTTTGGTTGCACAGGCAATTTTAGATCGTGCTCGGAGATTATCTGCATCAAAAGTCTGCACTTCTCCAGATATCCCGGATTTTATTTTTAAAGGCTGCTTATCAGCGGTTATCTCTCTATTAACTCACCTGGGGTCTGGACGTTACCCGATTGCATGGAAGCAAGTGGTGATCCAGCCGATTCCTAAAAAAAACGAGCATTCGGCTAAACCAGCTTTTCATCCCATCACTTAGTAGCTATACCCCTGTTCTGGGTGCATATTAATGAGGTGGGCGTGGTTTATTTCAGCTGATCTACGTCCTCCCCCTCCCTTAATTTGGGCGTTGGCCCTTTCATTAGGGCGGTGGCCTTTTATTCGGGTGGGGCCTTTTAATTTGGGCGTTGGCCTTTTATTTGGGCGTTGGTCTTTTATTTGGGTGGGGCCTGGAATAAAATTAGTTTTATCATCCTCTGATATACCCCTGGTGCTAAGCACCAGCACCAGGGTGGGAGATTAGAGGGGTCCTAATGCTCTCAGCAAAAGCCACTTGGGTGATTCTGGCTTACAAGTGAACACCTGTTGACGAGCTTATATACCATACTTTTCGGCTAGCGGCTTCCATACTGGCGCCTCAGCGGATTACCTTATTACTAATGCACTACGGATTACCTAATTACTAATTCACTATTGTTTCTAGGGTAACCAAATTTTTCCAAACTCTTTTACAATGTCTTCTACGACTGCTGTTTCAAATAAATACAGATGTGTTCTTTACATAACTTAATTTTAATTTTCAACTAATGGATACATTGTTTCAATGGACAGGTGTGCATCTGAGTAGGGACTAATGTTATCTGAACTCTCATATTGTTGTTTATAAATACAACGAGGTCACCTCAACCTGATGAAAGGGTCGTATTCACTAACCTTTTAAAGCTTATTTTAAAGCTGGGCTGCTGGAAATTTGTTTTATTTTCATGTTTGCCTCTCTCACTGATAGCCTTTTGTTCGCATGAAGGGTTGTTTTTCTTCTAACGGTTGAACATGGTTGAAATGTTAAATAAAAATACAAATTTCACATTTCTCAATGTTGCTGAGGCATACTTGACTCTCTCTCTATACAAAATTTGTACGACTTTGGCTCACAGAGCTTGTTAAACGCGTTGTTTAATTCCCCCCACCTCGCGTATCCAGTCACCCACCCCACCCCTCTCTCTCGCGCTCTCTCTTTCTCCCTACTCCTACATAACCAATACAAGTTTACAAAATGTTGTTTAAAACTGTATTCTAAAAATTGTTTTCGCTCTCTCTCTCTCTCTCTCATACAGTGTACAACTTTTTGTTCACTTATGGTATTAGGATACGCGCGTGTCTATGCTTCGTACTCTTTATAGTGCAAAAAGTCTGTATTCGATTTAAGGCTATGGTCACAGGCGATGATTTAACATCACTCGGCACAAGTCGTTAAGTTCTCAAAGTCGCGCGCTTGTTGGTTTGTTTTACAGCTTGAATTTTAAATTTTTTTTTTTACTTAATAAAGGGTGTACGTGGACTATGCTTTCGTTTTACATCGCTCTACAATTCACGTACTGATGACGTTCGTGTATGCGTGCAGCGTGATGCTGGGGTAGGCACTCACGGCCACGTTGGTTCTCGGGCATGCTTTCTCGATGACGTGTCCTCGTTGGCTTGTTTTCTGTCTAATTACACGGATTTTTACTTTTAAAGGTTTGTCATGGGATGTATGTTCGTTTCACGGGTCTTTTACGATGTGTTGCAAGTTGATTGATGTTGAGCCGGTGTGTTGCGCCTGTGTGGGCGCCGGTTACGTGGATGGGACTGACGACCAGGCCACGGACGCCGGGCGCCGTTTGTTCAGCGCGTTCGCTCGGGAGTTGCATTGTTCATGTGTTAGTGTTTTGCTTAATAAAGAAAAAACGGTGTCTTCAGCCAAAGATATATGTGATATGTTTTCTGTACTTTGTTAGGTTAGCCTGCTTTTTCTTCGTTTTGTTTTTGTTTTTTTCCCCTAATTAAATTCTCTCCCGCTTACACACGGCTGATGTCGAGGCATTCGCACGAGGCCTAATAACGGTGCTTTGTGTGGTCGGTCGCTACTTTCGACGCGCAGACTAATTCAAGCTAAAAATCTACGTCTCTGACAATTCAAGATATTTGAAATACGTTTTGTTTGTTTGTTCTGCATTGACGTTTTCACATTACTTTCAGAGTTTTTCATCTAATTTAAAAAACGTACGCCCTTGTTATCACACAGCTAGCAGGGGTAGGCTTAACGAGCTCGTGTGGAGTACAGCCCCCTTTCGACACTACGGTTCGTGTTCAAACTATATCGGGCTAAAATTCCTTGCATTTTTTCTAGCAGATATGCGATATACGTTTTGCTTATGATGCATTGGTGTTCCCCATTCGTTTCGTGTTTTTTTTTTTCCCGACTAAATTAAAAGCCGGTCCTATTTATAAAAGTGTACGTAATTCTTACCCCGCCAGCCGTACGAAGCCTAACGTATCAGAGCCGTGTACAGAGGTGACAACAGGTGTATTCAAGGCTCACGTTCAATCTAAGCTAAAAAAAAATCCTTGTCTCATCCGTAGGGTTGCTGCATTTTACTAATGTAAAACGGAATGTTTTTAATTTTTTTTTTTTTAATACAATACCATTTTTGTTTCACATGTGCGGTGGGACTTGTTCATTTCTTAGGTCTCACAATCATTCGTTGCCTTGGAAAATTTATCTCCACATGTCCACATCTGTTTCTGTTTTGCTTTGATTTATTATAAAAAATAATAACAAATAATGTTGATGGTGATGATGATGATGATGATGATGAAAAGTATACAGGTATTCAATTTTAGTTACTACTTACTGCGTGTTTTTTTTATTCCCTATAATTTTAACTGACGTGCTAAAAATAAAAATAAAATAAAACAAAATTCTGCCTTTACTTTTAATGTATTTAGGCTAGTGCAAATGTTAAATTTTCTAAGTTAATCTGCATTGCATAATAAACGTTTAAGTGCAAACTCATTGTGAATCGTTTCAAACAATATTAGTATGCAGCTACGTACACTGAAGGTTGCTTTTAGCAACACAATGCTTTGTTGCTTAAGAAGAGTTAATGTAATGATAGCCTCTTAATGTTAAAGAGATATCGAATCCTTAATGTTTTAATGCTAATCTTAATTGTTTGTAAGCTTCCATAGCAATATTAATTTATTTATTATACTCTGTATAAAGGTATTAAAAAGTGTGTTGCTCTAAAAACGAAGTCATGAATGGATGATTTAAAAAAAAAAAAAAAAAAAAGTGACGTTAAATGAATGACTTTGAATGAATTTGGAAACTCTTTTTAGTTTGTTTACTTAAAAATTATGCTGTGGAAGCTTACAAACAATTATTGATAATTATTTCTTTAATTCACTACGCTGACATGGTTTTTACCGCATAGAGATTCGATTTCTCTTTAACGTTTCCTAAATTGACAGATAATAGCGAATCTATCTATCTATCCATCGGTGACCCCAATCTGACTAGATGCAGTTGCATTCGTTTTGGGGTCTTGTTACTCTTTCGACTGAAATTTTGTTTTAATCAAATTTTTTTTGTGTCTCTTTAACATCAATTTACTGTGTTGTTATTCATTCGTTTCCGTCTACGTGAGGCTGTTTGAAAAAAGAAAATTGTCTTTCCAGGTTTCCTTTGTTAAACGATAAGCCCTACCTATTAGCGTGTTGTTGCTTTTTCTGTGAATTTAAGCTAAAATGGTGTTTAAAATTACAAATTTTACTGTTTTTTCAACATCATCGAGGTATTATGGGTTTCTCGTTACTAATATATGTCTGAAATGATGTGCTGTGATCGTTTAAAAATGCTGCATTTCTCGTTGTTTCAATTCGATATGGTTAACCTTATCTTCATCTCTCTCTCTCTCTCTCTCTCTCTCTTTTATATATTTTATTAATTTTTCTTGAATGAACTTTGACAAACTTCCCAGGTTTTTAAACGTATCTTAAAAGAATATATATTTAAATAGATTTAAAAACGTTCATGGAAAAAAACAAACGAATGTTGTTGTCAGGCTTGGAAACAGGTGGAGCGAATTCTATCCTTCACAACAAAAATGCAAGAGCGAAATTTGCCACATAGATAAATCAGAGACGCGAAAAACGGCCATTGGGCATTTGTTCAAAATGTAAAAACGTACTATGCATAGCAAAATTATGCTGGAAACGCCATAGAACTAGGAAACCACTCTAAAAAATTTGAACTTTTAAGAGAATTCACTTATGAGAAATCTGTCCTATTACAGATTTCACAAATGTGAAATTTCACTCCCTAAGAAAATCATCAGAGTGAAAAACGTTCCCCCACAACAAACGACTTTAACAAAAACGATCACCTCGGAAAAAAAAAAAAAAAACTTTTTGCTGAATTGATGTAGAGTCGGAAAAAATATTTTTATGTGTTGTTAAATAAGTACGAATGTATGAACATTTAAGCAACATGGCAATAAAAACATATGCAGCAAAACATTACTGAAACCCGCGTACATATTTTGAAACGGAAAAATAGAAGTTCTCGTATGAGTTGATAATTATATAATTTTCATTAACGACGTGAGATGTTACACCGTGTGTCAAATAATGGTATCTTAACCTTTAGAAATAATTTATGACTGTTGAGTACTAGTCTTCCCGTTGATAAATTACGATTTGGATGAAGACGTGATTATTGCAAGTATTTTTGCTTTGTTTATGAAAGAGGTGTCTGCTGAGTTTTTTTGTTTTTTTTTTGTTTGTTTGGAGTTTGTTTGAGTGTTTGAGTTTGGCACTTTTACACTGTTGAAACTCTTAAACGAACAAATACATGTGGTACCATCGTCAGATTTGAATTGTTGGTAACGAGTTTTAGAATGTAAAAGTTAGATAAATTCGGGTTGTTTTTCTGTATTACATTTCAAAACCTTCGCTATGGCTGAACGAATGACCCCGTATTTGAAAGTGTGAAACCTGAGTTTGTGCAAGGAGGGCATGAGATGACAACCATAAGAATAGTTTGCACTGAAGAGGAAGACCATAGAAGCATGTATTTTGCTTACCATTTAAAGGCATCTTTTTTTTTGTTTATGCATTTTAAAAACGAACTTAATTGTGATATGTACCTAAAATGAATACCTGTCGTATTTCTTACGCCCCATACATCAGTGTTTGGTACTGTGAGCGAAAACATGTTTTTTAACCGTGACATTGACATAGTGCATGTTAAAACCTTAACTAATCTGTTGTGTAAAAATACTGAGACGTTTGACTTTGGAGAACGTTTGCTGCCATACGACAATCCAGGCTGCCAAAACAAGAAATTTACTTTTGTCACACGCCTACACACACGACTACCTCAGAACGTGGACGGATTAGAGAGCTTGTAACTAAGCATTTCCAATAGTGCTTGTAGTCGTTTTCACATCAGGCCAGTGTTGCATAACCTCCAGAGCCATTGATCTGGTGTTGAAGCATTCAAAATAGCAAGAATTGCTATCATTTAGTCATAGTTAGTCATAACTATACACCATTTTTGGATAAATGAGGCTTTGTCATAAAGGAGTTCTACCATCCTTGTCGTGAATAGATTCACACTCGGGTGCGGAATTACAGCCGTACAATGCTATAACAGTAATGTGTGACAGTGTTTGTCAATTTAAGGAAATGCATGTAATGTTTTCAATCTTTAGATAACAAACTAATTCACCAACAGCCAACCATCCGAACGAAAACTCTTAATTTTTAGAACATTTTGGACTTAATGAATGAATGAAATTTTGACTGAAAATCAGTGTATGTATGCATGCAGAATCCCTGAAAAAAAAAAAAA
>JAHWFO010106747.1:705267-734915 GCA_023313115.1 Rhysida immarginata
TCACTTTAATTTTGTTTCCAGCTAAGCTGTTGGAGACTTTAGTTGCTGACCAACTTTCTCAACAGTTGACGCTCATCTTCCAGATGCACAGCACGGTTTTCGATCACAGAGAAGCACACAGACTAATCTCGCCATATTTTGCACCATATTACCCATTGTCTTGATACACGGACCCAGGTCGATTCACTATATTTGGACTTCTCAAAAGCGTTCGACAAAATTAGTATCCCTTTGTTGCTGTTTAAACTGCGATTTGTAGGATTGGACTTAGTGGCCAATGACTGGTTCAATGATATGCTCACAGGTCGGGCTTTCAGACTAAGAAATCAGTATTATTCTTGTCCTCTCTTTTATATGAAAAATGGTGTGCCGCAGGAGTCTCCTCTGGGCCCTTTATTGTTTAAAATTGTTCTTGCTGATCTTGCATATGTTTTAACTGATTCCCATACTAAAATCATTATTGATGCTGATGATGTTAAACTTTTTCGGACCATTAACGACTGGTCCTCATGCCCCGAGTTGCAGGTCATGCTAAAACGAGCATATCATTGGTCCTGTTGTAATGGGCTTGAAGTGAATGCGTCCAAGTCATTTGTGATGTCATTCAGTCGTTCCTTTACCGTTTGTGTTTAACTATGTTATTAATGGTACGCCCTTGGTTAGAACTAATACTTTGAGGGATTTAGGAGTGGTTATGTCATACAATTGTTCCTTTTCTGAGCATTTAAATCAAGTATATCTGGATATTTCACGTCGCATCGGCATGTTGAAGAGGTCCATTCAGTTCTTTACAGAAGCAAAAACTTTTTTACTTCTGTTTAAGACTTTTGTGATTCCTAAAATTGTCTATTGCGCGTGGATCTGGTTTGGGGGCAATCAACAAGTTTTACATAAAATACAACGTAAATGCCTTTATTTTCAAGCTTTAATAATAAAGAACTTTGGCAATCAGCTACCTCTGACGTCCGCCAATTTTTATAACATTTTTAACACTGCGCGTATTATTAGTATTTCACTTTTTAATATTCTTGTTAGTATTTTTCACGCGAAGTTGAGCATAGGTTCTTTATTGAATGATTTTAACTTTCAGAGTATTAGATTGACGCGTAGGGGCTTTGTTTTTACTCCCTTGTACAAATGGAAGACGTTTATTTCACGGATCGATCCGGTGTGTAAAGTGATTACTAATTACTAACATAATTTCAATGATGTTTGCTTTACGGCTTCTGAAGAACTCCATTTTTCTCTTTTCTCATAACAACTGTCTCTTTCTTCCTTTCTTCTTTTTTTTATTCGTATATTATTTTATTATTTTTTATTATTCTCGCTGTGTTAATGTTATTATTTATTGTTTTATTTTTATTATTATTAATTTTTACATGTGGTTCATTAACCCCGTTTTGGGCTTAGGCCTGTTGGGGGACAACATGGGGCCTTGCACTCCGGTTTATCTGGTGTGTTCCTCTTCCTGTTGTTGTTACAATTATTATTATTATTATTATTATTATTATTATTATTATTATTACTTCTTGGTGTGGAGGATTGGAAAGATAATTTTTTATGCAAATATCCAAAATTCCAAGAAGTTAAAAGCATAAAATATTTAGGAATAGCTATCGATGCCAATCTATCATGGCATATTCACATTAATAATTTGGTGTGAAAATGATGCAAAATCTTATATTTGATGTATTTTGATAAATTTTACTGTCCTCTAAGGGTTAGAAAATTTTTATATCATACACACTATGAATCAAGAATATGCTATGGTCTGTTGGAGCACAATTTTCAAAAGTAAAAAACTTGCAAGATAGAGTTATAAAATCAATGGTTGCTGGAACACATTTGGAATAAAACAGCTTATTAAATACTTATAAAAAATTATAAATACAAAAAGTTACAGATTTTATAGAATATTTGATAATTACAGAAAAAAAAGTTTTCAAAAAAATATTTAGTTAAAAGATAAACTCAATATGGTTTAAGAAGAAATACAATTATGTAATACCAAAAATCTTTAACTTATATGGTGCAAGAGAAAAAGAATATTACATCCCACAGATTTTTAACAGACTCCCAACATGAATATTACGTTTAATAACATAAAGAGTATTAAAAAATTGTTTATTAATTTGGGAAAATAATTCGTGATTATTATAATTATTGTTGTTATTTATGAAGTTTATTTGTATTTTGTATAAAGTTTAAATCGTTTTTATATATTATTAAGTTTTTTTTGTTCTTGGTTATGAAACTTTTTGTCCCTATAATGCTGTTAAGGATATCTTCGTTATTTTGCTTATTTCCTGTTTTTGTCACTGTGTGGTGTTACTTGTTCTTTCTCTTCTTATTGTACAAATCAGTGAATAAACATCGTTTGTTTTTTGCTCTCGTATTTGTGAGAAATGCCGACGTTTCTTTCACCAAAGACAACTCCATGAGCACATGAATTGCAACAATCGAAATTATTTCTCTCGAGTGCTTTGCTTTCATGACCTCAGTTGATTATTTCTTCTGTGTGTTTTTTACTAAGAAGACATCGTGATATTTCTTTCCTCCAATTCAGTGTACTGATTGTTCTTCCTGGTTTGTGACTGTTCCTCGCCGCTCCATGTTCTCATTTGTTCAACACTGATCGTGTTTCCCGCCATCATTACTGTTTTTTCCCGCCATTCCACCATCTTGTCTCTACGCATCTTCTCCTGTTTCATCAAACACAATGGATTTTAAAAGAAAGCGCACTTCCATCAAAGCTATGCTAACTCGTTTCAAATCCTATGTTCGAGAACTTTCATCTGCAAATCCTTCTGCGCCATTGAATGACTGTGATGCTGCTCAATTACGTAAACGACTGCTCAACGTGGAACCATTACTCACTTCGTTTCATGATATTCAACTAGAGATCGACGCAGATGAAACAGATGACGACTCTGAATCCGCTGAATTTGAAGATAAGTACCGGGTGGGCAAGAAATAACGTGAGATGTTCAGAGCTCGCTAGCGGGAATTCTATTAGGCCAAATGCAGTACATTTTGGTGTATATACTAAGTTGAACATGCAGTTTCGATTTCAGCAAAAAAAATAGTATCAAAAGTCACCATAGGGGGCGCTTATTTCAAGAAAACAATGAATACCTAATTGTCAAATGAACAAATACCGTACAAACCAACTTTAGTAACAACAATAAACAATGTTTTATTTTTAATTACAAATGTGTTTCAAAATGACCACCAGTGTGCTGTTCCAATAGCTGCATTAATTCGTCTGATATGTAACGTTATTTGATCCTTTAAGGTTGAGAGGTCAGGAACATGTGCTTGATACACAAGGCTTTTCAAATATCCCCATAACCAAAAATCACAAGGGTTGAGATCAGGCGACCTGGGTGGCCGTACCATGGGAAATGCACGACTAATTATTCTGTTGTCTGAAAAACGTTCTCGCAAGATCTGCTGCAAGTGATGTCCGATGTGCGGTGGCGCACCATCATGCATAAAAATGGTAGAATCCAAACAACCCTTTTCCTGCAATCGTGGTATCACAAAATTATCAAGCATATAGGCATACCTGGCAGAATTGACGGAACAAGTCACCGGTCCACGGGGACAGATTTCTTCAAAAAAGTACGGGCCGATGATGAAAGAAGCAGTAAAGCCGCACCATACTGTTAGTTTCGGTCAATACATAGGAGTTGGCAGACACACTTGTGGATTTGATGCAGCCCAAATACGGCAGTTGTGGGTATTGATATCACCATTCAAATAAAAAAGTGCCACATCACTCCATAAAATTTGCCATGGCCATGCATCATCCACTTCCATATGTGCTAAAAATCTCAATGAAAAGTCAGTTCGGGTACATTCATCTCCAGGAAGCAATTGTTGAACACGTGAGTTTATAAGGATAAAATGTCAATATCTTATGCAATATTTTCCTCACCGTCGAATATGGGATATCTGTTTGGCGTGCTATTGCGTGTGCACTGCTGGTACCCTGCTCAGTAGTCATCTCCTGTTCCACAACAGCAGTTGCAACTTCTTCAACGTGTTGCTGCCTGATTCGTTTGCATCCCCGGCCTGGTTGCACTCCTAGAGTTCCGGTAGATTAAAATCGTTCAATCATTTTCCGTAAGTTAGTTATGCTCATCGGTCCTCTTTGTAACGTTTTCAATCGCCAGAATTCACGAAGGGCAGCACTTGCATTGTTGCTCTTTTGATAAAACAACTTGACTAATAATGCCCGGTCAGGCAGAGTAAGCGTCATCGTCAGGCCATTCGTTCGTGAATGATGGGAAATCCTCAGCCTTGCCTTTTATTATCATGATTGCTCAACATGGAACGTGCTTATGCAAATGTATTCATTGTTTTCTTGAAATTAGCGCCCCCTATGGCGACTTTTGGTACCATTGTTTTTTGCAGAAATCGAAACTGTATGTTCCACTAACTATATACACCAAAATGTACTGCATTTGGCCTAATAGAATTCCCGCTAGCGAGCTCTGAACACGTCACGTTATTTCTTGCCCACCCGGTACTTTAACATAATTACTGATGCTGAGAGTTTGTTAGGTAGAAGTAGGCCTTGCCCAACCTCCTCCCCCCCTCCATTGTGTAAGTTTGTATTGAAGTTCAGGCCACTCAAATTCGTCATCTAATTTAATGAAATTGCCTACCACTAAACTACCAGAATTTAGTGGAAAGTTTGAAGACTGGCTGAACTTTAAAGACTTATTTACTAGTCTCGTTCATGAAAATAGCGAACTCAGCAATATACAAAAATTTCATTATCTGCGCACCTCACTGGCTGGCACAGCTGCTGAGGTTGTTAAGAATTTCACCTTCACTGGTAAAAACTACATTATTGCTTGGGACAGTCTTCATGATCGCTATGACAATCGAAAACTACTAATTCGTAACGTTATGAAGGCCATCTTCGATCTAGAGCCCATTCCCAAAAAATCCTCTGCTAGATTACGCACCTTGATTTAGTCAGCCCAGAAAAATCTTCGATCTCTGGATTCTTTGACTAATAAAGAGCATCAGAGAGATGCATTCCTTGTCTATCTTATCAACTCCAAATTAGATAACTCCACTGTAAAGGAATTTGAAAACGAGACTGCTACTTCTGATCCAACTTCTTTCGATGATCTCATTAATTCTAGAAAACAAAGGCCTCTTTATTGGAAACTCTAGAACAAAGACACGCTAAACCCACAAATGAATGATATGCCACATCAAGAAGCTTTGTCTCGACGTTGTCCTCTTATCTAGTCTGCAATAAAGATCGTATAACTTATATTTTTGTTCCATTTTCAAATCTATGCCTGTCAAAGAACGTTTTGCCAAAGTAAAGAATTTAAGATGCTGCATAAATTGCCTTTCCAAGGGCCACTTTGCTATGAACTGTAGCTCTAAGCACAGCTGCAATAAGTGCAAAGCTAGACATCATACTCTTGTACATTTTGATCCCATAACCACCCCCGAGAACTCAGTTGTTGAAAATGATACAGTCACCCTTTCGGCGTTGTCTTCTTCTGAACAATGTGCTATCTTCTCCACTGCTCTTGTGAACGTTGTTGATCATCATGGTCAAGTTCATCAGGCAAGAGTTTTAATTGATTGTGGTAGCACCTCATCGTTTGTAACTTCCTCTCTATGTCAGAAGCTCAAGCTGCCTCAAATTCCAGTCAACATCCAAGTACAGGGCATCACCAATTCTACTACGAGTGTCCATTGTCGTTGTGAAATTCTTTTGCATTCTCGAGTCTCCAATTATCGTTTGAAATCTTAATGTTTAGTTGTTCCTGAAATTACTGGTCATCTGCCTGACACACCAATTGATCTTGCCAGCATAAACATTCCCCACGGCCTGAAGATAGCTGATCCTCACTTCAATGTCCCTGGAGAAATCGACATTCTTCTTGGAGTAAATTCATCCTGGCAAATTGTTTTCACTCAGTGCACTCCACTTGGACCAAGAATGCCTATTTTGCAAGCTTCTCATTTTGGATGGATTGTAGCTGGTTCGTTTCCTTGCACAACTGCCCAAGACATTCGTTGTAATTTTAGTCGCAGCTCTGTTTGCATTCTAGAGAAATTGGAAAATCTCTGGAAAATGGAAGAACTTGTTACCCCCAAGCTATGCACTTTAGAAGACGAGCGTGAATCTCACTTCAAGAACCATACAAAGCGTGATTCTAGTGGTCGATTTATTGTCAGTATTCCTCTTAACAAGGCTCCAGAATATAAAGACTTGGGCCACATGTCCGTTTGCGATCCTGCACCTTCTGAGGTTTCCTGCCTTTTACCTCACCATGGCGTTCTCAAGGAAGATAGCCTAACCAAAAAGCTCCATGTCGTTTTCAATGCTTCTGTTCAGTGTAATAATCCGATTTTGCAAACATGTCTATGCTTTCTCTGCTAATATAGAAAATGTATCGCCAAGTTTTGATTGATGAGTCTCAAAGACCCTTGCAGCGCATCTTATGGAGACCTGATCCACGTGATGTCATCAAAACCTATAATCTGAATACTGTTACTTATGGTACTGCATCTGCTAGCTACTTAGCAATTCGATGTTGGTAGGAATTGGGCATTGAATGTGCACACTCTCTTCCTGAGGTCGCTCGAATCATAAAGGAAGACTTCTACGTTGATGATTTGTTGAGTGGAATGAACGACGTTTCCACAGCTAAGGTACTGTGCAAAAACCTTTCTGCTACTTTACAAACTGGTTGCTTCAACGAAAATGGATCTCTAACGAGCCTCTAAATATTTCAAACTTCATGGACTCTGACATTCACCCTATCCTAGTTGATATTGGCTCACATGATAGCACAAAGACTCTTGGACTGCATTGGTCACCACTTGGTGACAAGTTGATATTCTCTATTTCTCTTTCCTCTCCAAAATGAATAACTAAGCGTGCAATCCTGTCCGACATCTCGCAGATTTTCGACCCTCTTGCTTGCTAAGCCCTTGTACTATTAAGGCCAAGATGATGTTGCACGCGCTTTGGTTAGAGAAACTTTCATGGGATGATATTATTCCTCGCTCCTTGTCCACTCAATGGTTGAACTTGAAAGGTGATCTTCCTACCCTAAACGAAGTTGCCTTTCCCAGACGTATCATATGCGATGAGCCAAAAAGTATACAGCTTTATGCCTTCTCCGACGCGTCCATCAAGGCCTATGGCGCCTGCATCTATGTGCACTCTGTTGATCAAAACGGTTCTATTTTCTCAAACTTATTGTGTTCGAAAGCCAAAGTGGCTCCTCTCAAGTCTATATCTATTCCCAAACTAGAACTTTGTGGTGCTCTTAATGTCACCCGCTTAGCCCAGCAGATTATTCTGCGCTCCAAATAACGTTTGATCAGCGCTTCTTCTGGACTGACTCCACTATTGTACTTGGTTGGGTGAAAATACATCCAAATCGTCTATACAGGTTTGTCGCCAATCGTATATCTGTGATCGAGACATTCTTCAAGAATTCTGTGCGGAATCATGTCTCCAGTGGCAACACTCCTGCCGACATCCTCTCAAGAGGGGGTCTCTCCTACTGTGCTGAAGGATTCTGCCTTGTGGTTTCATGGACCACCATGGCTCTCTCTAGAAGAATCCTCATGGCCAACTCTGCAAGCGCCTTCTATACCACTTGATCTTCCGGAAGTAAAAGAGTTAGATGTAATATCTGCCACTACTTCATGTTCTTCATTCCCATTTTCAAGATTCTCAGATTCTTCATTTGAATCGCATTGTTGCCTTTATATTGTGCTTCAAGAGCAACTGTCCATGTTCTAAGGATGCCCGAATGTATGGTCCTCTTACACCTTCTGAAATTGAGCGTGCCTTTCTGACTCTTATTAGACTTTCTCAAAATCACTATTTCCCTGATGAGATTAAAATTAATCAATCTCACGATCCTCGATCACGTTCGAAGCTACCCTCCTTGTCCTTGTTATTAGACTCTGATGGCCTACTATAGGTTGTAGGTACATTGCTTAATTCTGATTATTCATTTGATAAGAAATTTCCTCTCCTCATTTCTGGGAAACATCCACTAGCTAGAATGTTAATCACCTCAGAACATCTTCGTCTTCTGCATGCTGGTCCTCAACTACTTCTTTCATCACTGCAGTTCCAGCTTGAAACTAGACTCCCTTGTGCTCGTCAAGGACGATCTCCAACCACCTATCCATTGGAAGCTCGGTCGTATCACCCAACTTCACCCTGGCAGAGATGGCATCCCTTGTGTAGCCACCATCAGCACTTCTACCGGAGTTTTGAAAAGATCCTTTTCCGAGATTTGTCCTTTACCCAACGATTGTTAATATTTTTTGATTATTTGTTTTATTGCTTTCCTTTTGCCCACGTTTTTAAAGTCAAGCCTTTCAAGGCGGGGGCTCTTATGTTAAGGTTATCTTCGTATTTTGCTTATTTCCTGTTTTTTCACTGGGTGGTGTTACTTGTTCTTTCTCTTCTTATTGTACTACTCAGTGAATAAACATCGTTTATTTTTTGCTCTCGTATTCATGTGAAATGCCGTCATCTCTTTCGCCAAATACAACTCCATGAGCTAATGAATCTCAAGTATACACTTCCTTAAGTTTGTCATCATAATTAACAAACAAATTCCATGCTAGCTTTATAGTAGGCTTCGGGATGTGAGATATACACATGAATTGTTGAATTGTATAAATAAATAAATAAATAAATAAAATAAAATAAAATAAATAATAAATTATTATTAAAGATCTTAATAAATTAAAGGTCTTAAGAGGATTTTTTCACGCCAAGCCACAGATGTTGATATTATTGATGAAAAATAGGAAAAAAAATTCCACAGCCTGGGATCGAACCAGGAACCTTCTGTTCACCATGCAGATATGCCAACCAATTGCGCCACCGTGGACATGGAAGCATTATGCTATCTACATGTCCTTAGGGCTGGTTGGAGCAGTACCCAATTCGCGGGCTGGGACTAACTTTCCTACTGGCGTATAATCGTTAAAGATTAATAAATTAAAGGTCTTAAGAGGATTTTTTCACGCCAAACCTCATGTTGATATTATTGATGAAATAATATAGCGCATCTGCAATTGGTTGGCGCATCTGCACGGTGAGCAGAAGGTTCCTGGTTTGATCCCAGGCTGTGGAATTTTCTTTCCTATTTTTCATAAAATTATTTATTAATTTTATGTTAATAATATTAAAATTTATTATTTTTATATTAATAAAATGCATTTGTTTGAATAAATTACTCCTTAAATTGTTTGTTTGTTTATTTATTATTGTCATGCATCCGGTTTGAGATGAAAAATTAAGCCAGGAGCCTACAGTCAACAATGGCTTAATTGACCAGTGTGAGTGTGATTAGCCAAAGGTTCCTGTTTCGATCCCAGACTGTGGAATTTTCATTTTCATTCCTACTTTCATTAATAATCGTTTAAATAATTCCTCTTGGACCACTCATCAGCTATTCTTATAGAATAAAAAAATTCTTTGGACATACGCAAAAGAATTTGAAAGTTGAATGATATTGGCACCTTAGGACTCAAGGTAACACTGAAAATTATCCAAAATTATAAACGAGTTAAAATTGAAATGGAATAAAATACAATAAGGAAGAGATTCAGAAAAAGAACATGGTAGGGGCTGTATGGAAGAAAAAAAAAGTCAATGGAATGAGGGGTCAAGGTCAAGAGAAGAATATATGACACTGCTTAACCTTGTACACTCATCTCTGTAATTTGTGTAGAAATAGTAATATTTTAGATCATCCAAATTAGACTGTGTAAATTATTCCCTTCTCCTATGCCATCCTTTTGAACTGTATTTTAAACAAACACTATATTTATTTTAAAATATTTTGAATTTAATTCAGTCTTTTTTTGGGAAAGTAATGTAGAAAAAGAAAAATTTACGTACATAAGATATAGTATTTGAATAATATTTTAACGGGACAACGCAATGCAGTATTTAGATAAAAACAGCGTTCGTCAAAACTTTTTTAATATTCTTGGGGTACCGTCGGATAAAACGGAATGTCAGTTAATCGGGACTCTACTCTATCAATTTTAGGTCATCCCATTGGCTCTCTTTCATAACTGCTGCTCCCCCAAGGGAAGCACTCCTTCTCAAGTTTCTCTGTAATCATTATATGACTGAAATATGAGAACCCCCTGTCGTAAAAGTATTTCTTGTTTTTATAATAGGGGCCATCCATAAATTACGTCACACGCTAAGGGGGAGGGAGGGGGTCAACAAAGTGTGACATCTTGTGATAAGGGGAGGGGATGAGTCATATGCTTCGTGACGTCACATGTATAAATCAAAAGTATTAAAGCTCTAAACTTTAACTCTAACGAAAAACTTTAAAATATTACCAACTCTATCAATATAATAATACAAGAGTGAATCAGAGAGTAATTTACACTCTGAAACAGTAAAAACAGATGTAATTTAAGATCTCATACACACCAAAAGGGAGAATTGCCAGAAACTGTGCACCAACAACGATCAAATAAAACCAGAGAAATCACGATTCCTCAACGAGACATTTTTTTGCACAGATACGCATTTCGACGGCCAAGCCGTCTTTGTCAGCATCATACAAGATGATCAGAAGCCTGTTCTGATGTAGTAACAGGTTAACACAGGGTTTATATAGCAACGATTATACCCATTAACCAATCTAAGAAAAACAGTTATATAATGACTACTCAGGAGACAAAAGTTTTGAGTGAACAAAAAAATAATAACGGTCGTTTATAGTAGCTACAAGTCGTTAATAGTCACAGTTTATAATGCTCAAGTTTCATTTATAGTGCTCAGAGTTGAGATTCTTTCTTCCTTGTTAAATGTTTTTAAGGTGTAGCCAATCTGAAACGTTTAGAGGGCCATTATCTGTGTTTAGTAACTTCTCTCTTTCTTCACTGGCTATTTCGAGAGATTCCAGAAAGTTCAGTATTCTTGGGTTACTTGTGATATGTAAGTTTTGGAAGTCCTTTTGTCGTAAGTGTTTCTGATTCAGTATATGGTCATCGAATCAGGAAATAGCGTATCTCCCATTTCTGACGCTAGCCAAATATTCCTCAACTCAGGTTTTGATGTCTCTTTGCGTCTACCCGTATTAGCTTGTGATAAAGTCTTGTGATATAGTCTAATACGGGCAAACGCAAAGAGAATCAAAAACCGAGTTGTAGAACATTTGGCTAGCGTCAGAAATGAGAGATTCGCTATTTCCAGATTCGCTGACCACATACTGGATCAGAAACACACTTTTGACAAGAAGGGCTTCCAAATCTTACATATCACAAGTAACTCAAGAATACTGAAGTTTCTACATATTCACCCAACAATTGTAAACACTTGTCTGAATGTGAAATTAACTTTTCCATGCTGCTGCGGTAAAAATCCGCTCCAGCATTTCTCAACCATGTCAGCACACTCCCATAAGAAACACTAAGCGCTCTGGCGATTTCTTTAATTCTGATTCATCGATTGTCCCGAATCACTAACGCAGGCAATGTGCTCGAGAGTGTTGGGCGTGGATGGCTTCCTGCGCGGTATTCGTCCGTCAAATCTGAGCGCCCATTTTCGAACTGAGGCACCACTTCACAATTACAGGACGAGAATTCACATTATCCCTTAGACATTGCAAATTTCCTTATGGATTTCAGTGCAATTTAAGCCTTTTGCCCACTAAAAACGGATTGTTCCGCGAATCTCCAAGTTGGAGTGTACAACCAGTTGCTGCACCATGACAACAATACTCTTGTGTACGCAGTAAACACGTGAGTACATTGTAATTATAGACATACAGGGAACATCCTTAAAAACGACGAATGATGTCGGCACTCTTCGATCACAGATGGTGCTGAGTGTAACTTTCTTTTTGATTCACTCTCTTATTATAAGGTTTAAATTTGTGTGTATCACCTTTTAGCATATGGTGGCTGCGCAAGTTCACGCTCGCTTTAGTTTTAGCATGGTTATTAGAAGTTAGTGGTTGGTCAAGTCCTCCTCAAAAGGCTATTAGCGCCAAAGGAGACCACCAGGTGGCATTGAATGAGACCAGTAGTCCATTTTTACTATACTTTGTAGCTGATTCAGCTACTAATTCAGTGAATTAAAGCAGTTTTTTTTAATTTTTAAAAATTTTATTTCATTTTACATAATCAAAAAATTAAATGTAGGAAATATAAAATACAAAAAACAATCTTGGAATTCAGAATAATTTCTGAAAGTATTTTTTTTGTCATTACAAATTAGATAAAACATCTTACATTTAATTAATAATAAATATATTTTTTTAAATTATAAAAAATTGTAATTGTTGAATAATAAATTTTAGCTTAATCAATAAAATAAAAGAATTAAAAAAAGTAAATAAAATAGATATTGAATAACAAAAACAATTAACACCAATAGAATCATCACTAAATTAGTAAAATTTCTAGATATTTTAATATACCTGATCAAATTTTTTAATTAAATCATAAAAAAATTCAGTATTGGTATAAAGATTAATGCAAACAACCAAACCTGATATCAAATTTTTACATTAGACATACCAAATATATATATAAAAATATTTCAATTATGCCAACATTAGACAACATAAAGAAGAATTTAAAAAACATTTACATTTAGTCAAATATTAAAAATCATAAAAACTATCAATTTATGTTTCATTAAAAAAATTTGTACCCAAACAGGTGAATCTATGGGTAGTTCATTATCACCTATCATCACAAATATTTGTATAAACCATATGGAATACTAATAATTAAAATACCTCACAATATAAGCAAAATATCTAAATTTAATTAAAATATTGAGATGACATTTTAATTATCACCATTAACTCTATACAAACACCCATTAACTATAAGGCCCACATTATCTATCAATAAAGTCTGTACACCAAAAATTAATATTATCAAATAATTTCAATGAATAAAAAAATCTAACCTCACCATAATATATATCCAAAATAATTAGTTATTTATATAATAAAAATAGAAGAAAATACTTTTATATTAATAATAGAAGTTATGTTATATTTACAATTTATATAATAATAAAAATAGAAGTTCTCAGTAACAAAATACACAATAAAATTAATAGACAACTCATTCATAGAAATATTTAGAATAAAACGACTCAAAAAACATACACAAAATAACCAAATTAAAAGGTATTTAAACACCATGCAATACAAAAACTTTTCATAAAACAGAAAAAAAAATAGAACAAATACCCAAAATTAAATAATACCAAAATTAAAAAAATAACAGTGCTTAAAAATTGAAAAATAAGCAAAAGAAATGAGCACTGGCGAAGGTCTCCATTGAAACTAATGTAAGCTTAATGTATGGTGGTCAATAGACTACTGACACATCGAAGCCACCTAATGGGAGCAGTTTTCCCCAATTACATTTTTAGCGTCGAGAACAAAGGAGTTGACCAACCACTAACTTCTAATAACCATGCTTTTAGGTCAGCGCATCGGCCACCTTTGGGACATGCCAGGGAAGAATTTGTTTGATAAACGATGACGATGCTATGTTTGGATGAAGATGATGTTGATACATTGAATGTACCTAACATTATCCAAATCGAGAACGAAGAAACTGATATGCTAGTCATAAATAATATAAAGGAATGGGTTCAAAGTCCATGGACACAAGATGATTAAATTTTGATCGTACATTTGATTGGTTATGCTTTGTAAATTTTCTAAAATGTTTGATTTATTGTTGATTTTATGAAAAAAGATTTTAAATAAAAATATATAAATAATTTATGAAGTGCTGTTTTAATTTAATAATTTCTAAATTTAAAATAGCAAAATATGTGACGTCACGCCAGGGGAGGGGGGGTCACAGAAATGTGACCATCTGTGACAAGGACGGGGGAGAGGTCCAAAAATCATGAAAATCGTGTGACGTAATTTATGGATGGCCCCATAGACCTGTCTATTTATATTTATAATAAAAAGACCTATCTATATATATTTACAAACTAACACCTAAAAAGTTTAAAGATATTTGTATAGTGCTAATATAAGTGTTCATTTTTGTTTATTAAAATGTTGACAGCAATTCAACCATGTATTGCAAAGCATCCATTAATTCAATTAAGACGTACAATACTATGACCAATTCATTATCAGACTTATTTTTATACTTGCGGCATAAGACCATGTGGTGGATTGTCAAATTATTCCGAATGTACGAATAATTCCCGTAATAAGAACAATTAATTAGATTAGAAAATTTTTTATTCGGTAAATTAATTATTTTTTAAAAGACAAGTAAAAACACTTCAGTTATCATTTTTCGGATAACTCAATAAAAATGATCTTTGTAATGAACGAGCTCTATGGTAAGAAAGCGTGACGACATTGAAAATCCACAGTTGTAGCATAGCAATTCGTTGGAAGCACAGAAGTCTCCAGTCAAAATGTGTTCTTTTGCTCCACAATAATATCTTCCTCACTAGGCATATAAAAAGAAGTTATAATAATTAAGGCTTCATTTGGAGTTTATGTCCTCTTTTATGCTTTTATCACAGCTTTTATCTCTGGTTTTTTATTTAACTGTGCTTTACTCTGGGAGTTTTGTACTTGGATTATTATTTCCTCCCTTGTATTTTGGGCATTTTGTTCTACCATCGCTTAAAATCCTACATTTAAATTTAGCCTTTTCCTAAATGATTTTTATTAAACTTGATGAAATTTTTAAACAAATGGAATTAATTTTTTTTTCAAAATTTAAACAAAATTAAATTTTGTGAATTGTAATTCCAATAAGTTGCTTCAGCATTGTTCAGTTAATGACAGTATAAAAATGTTATTTTTTATTATAGTCGAAATATTTTTTATTCCGACTCTTTATCTAAATGTTGAAGTTATACAGGGTCGAGTCACATTATTATGACTACCTCCTACGTTTCTCATGTAGATTTTTGAATAAATGTGACCAGTTCAATAAGGGATACTGCTTAAGGATATACACTGTAACGCCACAGAGCTGGGAGTCCCAGTTAACTGGACACTCCCACAATTTTTTTGACTGAATTAGCCTTCTGAGGACGAGAAAAATAAGTCGTTCTGCAAGTCAAATTGAATACTTAGATGTTTCGTCAGAGAAATAAAATTTTTTCGCTCATTGTTTTGGTGGACAATAAAAACAATCGTCGTCTGCACTAGATTAAGATGAGTGTCATGGTTAGTGGACTAGACATTTTCGGTTCGGATTTTGCAGTGATGTTTTACCGTGTTAGGACCAATGACGTATATTAAAGATACTCTGAAACCAGCCACAATGCTTGAAGCAAATAGGGAAGCTCTGCCGCCCAGAACCGTCATGGCCAAAAGTGAGTGAAGATAATGCAAAATACATGGCTACACATCACGGTAGCTGATTAATAATTCTTTCACATGCCGATCACGGAGTGATAATATTATTTTTTCGTTAACTTTGTATCTGAAGTATTTTTTATATTTTATAAACCATTTTTATATCATGGTTTCAATTTCAATTTCGTTTTGATCATCTTTCAGTTATGTATCAATCATCTTTTAGTTAATTATTTTTGACTTATGCTTCTGGAAAATGATTCCTGATCCTTTTTCGTGTCTGTTTGTACAGTTGTACGCAGAATAACTTTGAGGAATGATTTTGAATTAATTATGCCTCGGCCCCAAAATCGTCAAAAACAAAACAGCCAGACAGCTAACTACTCCACGGCTCACTCTTTCCCAGACTATCTAGGATTCGGAGTCTATCTTTAGTATACGTCATTGGATAGGACCAACACCTCCTAGAAAGAAAGCCAAACAACTGAAACGTCATACATTGTTACATCATATTTCGACCATTGTTAATTGCATTTCTACCAATAGTAAACCCTAAATTTGGTCGAGTTATGATGATGTAAAAATGTATGGTGTTTCAGTTGTTTGGCGTTCTTTCTAGGAAATGTTGGTTAGAACTGCCTGTAGTTGAGGGCAGGAGAACTTACGAATGTAGTTGGATCTGACTGAAGAGGCCCACTTGTGGCTCGACAAGAGAGCCGGATTTATTGTGTGGATTTTATAAAAATGATTATAACGTAAAATCAAACTGTTAACGCGGAAAATTTTCAAGCTGCTGTTCGGGATATTTTGCTAGAGGAATCGTAAACCTAATTTGAAAGACTTGAAGAGCCACAAGAACCATGACTGTAGAAAGTTATTGTTCTGCGAAGCAGGATTGTTCTGCGCTTCAATGCATAAGCTCTGCTGCTTATTCCGGTACTGCTTCCTGGTTTTGGCCAATTTGTGGTTAGTGAAGAGCTTGCCAGTGTATTTCTTTTCTGTTTTAGATGCCCGAGGACGCGGGTTCGACCCCGGCCGAGGACGACGAGGATTTTTTCAGGGGGAAAATCCTGAGATCACGCACTTCCTTCGGAAGGGAAGTAAAGCCGTTGGTCCCATGTAGTCGTTTGCCGGCTGCACGTTAAAGAGAATTTGCGGCCCCAATAACGCCGTCCTGAAATGGCCATAGCCGATAAAAAGGATGTTAATACCAAATAAACCAACCAAACCTTTCTATTTTAGCGACTCGAAGAGATGCCTAGGAAGCACCGCCTATTCTACGGAGACGCAAGGGGATGCCACTAATGCGCAATTCACGAGAAGTTTTACAACGCCCAAAGAAACGTTGTACATCAGGAGGACGCCAGTCGAAATGGGTAAGAGGTCAATTAGATGACGTAGGTTCCCCTACTAACCCTGTTAATTTCCTTTACTTAGCTCCTCCCTTCCGTTCCGAAAGCCCACCACTCATCTTCTGCCTCCCCCCTTTGTTATCATTATGCGTAAGTTGCGATATTCTAGGTTTGTGAATTGATCTTTCACCTGACGTGATGCATGGACCTGCGGTCGATGGCTGCAAAAAATATAAAAGGAGGACACTAAAGTAAGATTTTCTAAAGATATAAAAGAGTCGAGGATAACACAGCAAAGTGGAACAACACTTACCATATACCTCTTGAAGCTGCATGATCGGACGATTAAATTAAGAGATAAAAATAAGTGGAGCTGTGATTGTAGTCAACTTTGGATTCTAAGATTCAAAAACTTACCATAAAATGAGAAATGCCATACCGTCCTGAGTCAGAATGTGGAGACTCAGTGCGCAGTTATGAAAGATATATGCTAAAATGAAAACATTTTCTATTTTTCTGACTGCCGGTCGCAGTAAGCTACAGTCTTTGCAAAAGTTCTGATTAATGACAGAAAGGAAAAGTGTTATGCTTGTATATTATTGAACTGTTGATTTTCTTGTGCGAACGAAAGATTGCAACATTGCTCTGAAATAATATTACCAAGCTATTGTAAGACTTTGCCTACTTGTCACAAGATTTGGGAGGAGTTAGTTTAAAAACCTGCCAAATCCCAGTTCCTGTGAGAGGAGACAGGCACAGAAAAGAGCGAGAGCGAAAGCAGACGATGGAAGAGAAACGAGGTCCAAAAGATGGAGTGTTAAGTAGCAAGAAAGAAAGACAGAAAACATGTAGAGAGATTGGCGAAGTGAGAGTGGTTAGAGGAGAGACGAGGACAGGGCCAATAGGAAAGAGATAGAATGTGAAGAGGAGACTTGGAAAGGAGGAGAGAGAGAGAAGGGGAGAGCAAGTTAAGATTTGGATGAGGAAGGACGAAAGAACGGAGCGGTCGTGTCAAGGCTATCTTACTGAAATAGAGAAGCTGTGAGTAAACCTCGCTGCCGCCTGTTCCGCGGGAAGCGAGAAGCGTTTACCTCCTGGGCACCACAAGGGGAAGTCCGTAGAGAAGCGAATTTGGCCGACGATAGTTAGGCCGGCATTACGTTCTTATGCCAAGTGTCCTATGCTCTCGTTATTTACGAAGTCCGAAAACAGTATTGGTTCGGAAAAGAACGCAGGGACGTTGGAGGACGGGCATGAGGACGATAATACGATGTTAGTTTGGGATGCCAAGCTTCCTACGCTCTCATTAATTGCAGCGTCGGAAGATTGCGGCTATTCGAAAACGATTTCGAAGACGCATGCGGACAGGCAGTCGGGGCTCTTGAATAACGGAAATTCTCTCGAAAGCCTTAAGGACGATTGCATTTTCCAAGGAGAGATGAATGAAGGTGGAGCAGGCATCGGCCTAAGCTGAGAAACGTTAAGCAAAGCCGAATTGCTTTCCATACCGGCATTGGAGCAGGAAAAATTCCTGAGCAAAAGAGGTAGCAGCGTATGTGCGTTGCGAAGCTCTTAATTTGTTGCCTTACCGTGAGTTGTTCACTTTAATGCGCAATTAGAATTTTCATGTTTGTGTAGATTTTCATATTGCCTAATTAATTGTCGTATAGTTTCTTTATTGCAACTTGTTAATTCTTACAAACATTTTATCTACCCTGATTGAAATTTCCATTGCGTCACTCGTTCAATATACGGGTTCCAGTAATCCTCCCGACAAAAGGATCACACAATGGGTTCACCATTGTATAGTGAAGGACTTTGGAAGGCTGCAGAAGTAGATGAGAATATTGTAAAAGATTCTTGTGTAGCAAGCTGTTCAATGTAATAGAAATTAATCGCCGTTATAGCGAATACTTTAATATACTTTGTAAAAAGAATTAATAGACTAAAGCATCTTACATTCTTTACGTTTAATGTTAAATTTTGAAGTTAATATTTGACAGACCAGGACTGTTGTAGAGTAATCGTTTCTTTGAATAATAATTCCTTGTTGACTTTATTTCAAATTGGAATTTCATTCATTGTTAACTCTAAGGCAAGTTAGAATATTATGCCCAGACAATTAACTTTAATTTTCTGACTGGCTAATTGGTTACGCCAGGGCAGGTGCTGAGTTTCAATTTTTATAGGTTTCAATATAGGCACTGCATATAATTTAAACTGGAAGTTCTGTTTAATTTTTAATATAATCCTAATAGATTTATGCAGTTATTGTAATCAATTAGTAACTTGAAAAAGCATCTAATGATTATTTATGCATTTTTATTTGTAATATCATTGAGCATTTAAGAATATCAATAAAACTAATTTTCATTTAGCTGACTTTGATACATTTATCAAAACCCATACTTTCCCCACTGTTAGTTACGTTACACTACTTAATGCAGTATCAGACAAGAAGTATCCTGGGAGCAGATGGAGGTTTGATCAGCCTTTGAGAACATCGACTCGGTCATACTTGTTAATTAGATATGTGTTCACCAATGCGTCGTAGTTTTGCTTTATGTTTAAAAGATTTACCTTTGTGATATTTTGGAAAACCATTAGATGGATTCATAGAAAAGAAAAATTATTAACACCTATTCAAAACATTTTTTTTTAATAAAGCACCGGTAGCAATTTGAATCAGGAACCAGCAAGTTATGTTTTTTGAATTGGATTAGTAGTATATGGATAGTAGTTGTTGACGAATCTTATAACCTTTCCTTTAGTCCAGCAGTCCCAAACTCTTTCAGTCATGGAGCCCTTTTTGAAACAAGTTTCTCGCGGAGCCCCAAAGCATATTACACATGATACGTATAAGGTATATAAGGTATATATATTAATACAGGAAACAACAGTAAAAATTAAATGGAGACACCATCATAACTGCCGTGGATGGAGCCCCTGAAAATCACTCGCAGAGCCCTTGGGAACCGCTGCTTTAGCCCATTTACAGTGGCCGCTCCAAGAAGTGAAGACAAATGCGTTACAACACATACATGTATGTGCATACTACACCATATTTTATAAGGGCAGCGAAACTTGTTAATTCAGATATAAGACTAATTGGTTTTTAGGACCAAAAGGTCCGATCGGCCTCGGTGGCTCAGCGGTTTGCGTGATCGCCTCTGATGCCCGAGTACGCGGGTTCGATCCTGGCCGAGGACGACGAGGATTTTTCAGGGGGAAATCCTGAGATCACGCACTTCCTTCGGAAGGGAAGTAAAGCCATTGGTCCCGTGTAGTCGTTTGCCAGCTGCACGTTAAAGAACCCTTGCGAGGCAAAATTTGCGGCCCCTATAACGCCGTCCTGAAATGACCATAGCAGTTGAAAAGGACGTTAATACCAAACAAACCAACCAACCAAAAGGTCCGACCCGATGTGGCCCGATTATCCGGCTTCCTCTTTACAACATTTAAAGTTTTTTTTTTTTTATATATTTAGAAAAATTTTTATTAAAAAAATTTAATAGAGAATCTGAGAATCTGAAATTTCGTAAACTCATGTTTTTTTTTACATAAATTGGTATTTTAAATGACAAAATTTATTGTAATTTTAAACAAATGACAAGTTCAAAAATAATATACATGAAATTTGAAAATAAAGAAATGAACAGTAATACAGAAATACAATGAAAAGAATTCTTTTAATGATTTTTTGCTTAGATATAATTAATTTTGCTGGCCTCTAAACAAGCATTTAAAAAAAAAAGATGATATCAGTGGTCATATTATATAAGAAGGACTATGATAATAAGATTCAAAATTTCATCACGGATAATGACTTTAAACAGATGGATAAGGACCCGAACCCTTTGTTCCAGAAGGAGGTAAAAACAATAGTCAAAAACTTTCGATTCCAGTTGTTTCAGTATATGTGGACAAGTCTTTGGCTTGCAATAACCTTGTCCCTCCAAGAATCCGAGTTCTAATGAAAGTGCACAAACTTCTACACCCTATTCGTCCAGTCATCAATATTTTACCACTTGGTCAAAAAAAATAGCCCAGATTATCAGGAACATATGTCCGATAAACAACAGGTATTCCATTAAGAACAGTTCACAGGTCATGGACAGTTTAGGTCAAATTGAAGCAGAGAAGGACTTCTTCTTTATATCGTTAGGTATTACATTTGATATTGTGAACATGTACTCAGTGAAACCATTGACATAATAGAAGGAATCCTCAAGGACAATAACATCAGCGAAGATGTCAGATTGGACACTATCAGTGCATTAAGGGTTATCCAAAAGCAAAATTATTTCAACTTTAATGATTCGTTTTTTAATATCCCTACTGGAGTAATGATGACATCCCCCATCAGTGCTACTGTGTCGGAAATTTTTCTACAATATATAGAGGAGAAATTTGTCACTCCTTTCTGATGGTACAATAGTCCACTACCAATGATATGGTACAATAGTCCACCACTTAATAGCTTTAAACCCACTGAAAGCAAAACCAAATTTGATTTTGGAAAAATTCAATGGTTTCCGTAAATGTCTTTACTATACCATGGAGGAAAAACAACACGGAATCATAAACTTCCTGGATTTATCAATATACAAGAATAAAATAACGAAAAAACTAGAATTCACAGTTTACAGAAAACCAACTGCAGCGGGGAACATTATCGGTTTTGAATGGAACCACCCACTGCCCTCGGCTATTTGTTCCGTTATGCCCTTACCTACGACATCACAAAAAAGGATATGAAGGATGAAATGCACCTTACATATAATCCTGTCAGGCGTAACGCTTTCCCGGATTCCATCACTAAAGCTATATTTCGTAGAACAAAACATGATATCAATTCCAAACGGAACGGACTTGAAACCAATCAGGAAACCAAGAAATTCACTACTTTTACATACACGGCCCCGAGGATTTCCAACGTTTTCAGGAAGCGGGGCTTGAAGGCGGCTTTTAGAAATCGCGAGTGTTCCACTGTTACGTCCGTTTTTACATATCACAGGACGAGATACGTCTACCCGACAAAAATGGCCATGACGTCAAATGAGGATGCTCATGCTCTTCAGAAAGAAGAGAAGACAGTAGACGCGAGAAAATGGGGGGCGATCAACCCGTCAGAGCAGAATGGAAACGCCTGTGAGCGGAAGTGAGAGGATGAAGCGGAAGTCAAGGAGGAGATGACGCTTTCGGTGCCTGTAGAAAAAAGGAGAGATTCACGGATTTCAAGCGATCGATTGGTGGCTGTAATAAGAATAAGAAGAAACATTAATGTTAACAAAAACGACGTTCCAGAGCGAGGAACGAGATTTCTGGATCCAAGTATCTCGGTTGCAGCAAGCCATAGTCTTTCTCTACAGTTCGAATACTTCAATCTCTAACATGCAGGAAATATGTTGCGTTTAACGACGGAGGAAAGGATTGCCATGGCTATTGCACCATCCTGCGGAATTTTCCCCTTCGGATTGAGAGGATATGTCAATGACGACTTGGGCTGCATCGTGGGACCGATTCATCAGGAACTCTTTTAATTAGCGGCAATATCTGGAATAAAAGGGGTAGGCCAAATTAGCTACCTTTGAACTAGGCTGTATCTTCAAAGTTTGCACGATAGCCGTTCTTCAATACAAACTGGCCTATAATTTCGCTTTCCTAATGATATGAAAGGAATTTTTGACTTCAAGTGACCTAACCGAGTTACGTCATTTTAAGTAGTATTTGTGGTGGATTTCCTTCTCTTCACGGCTGTGCAAGTTAGCAGTGATGGGCCATTTGATTTCGCTTACATGCATTTAGGCCTCGTCTTTAATTAAAGTACCTGTGCTCTCACAAAACTTTTTGCATGTACAAAACTTTTTTGCATATCTGCGTTTAGGCCTCGACTACAATTAAAGTAACTGTGCTCCCGACGTAAGGTGCTCATTGACAATATTTCTTAGTGCCGTCTTTTGACGTGTGTGTGTGATTGTGATTATAATCTCTAATGTGAATTTCCATTACACAACTTTAAAAAATTATTTTTGGGATAAGCTGTAGTGTGAATAAGTTATCCAGTCATATCTATATTTTTCCTGGTGAATCCGTAGCTGGCAATTGTGTTAGTCAGCTGTGCTTATGAGCGCCGTACTTTATTAGCTGGAACAGTATTATGCTTACCTTTTCATCTGTCCGATGAACTTCGTCCCTCAAGTAGTACTTTAAATCAGACAGAATTTATAGTGTGTTAAAATGAATATGCTTCAAACTGAAGTATACTGTGCTTTTTTCTTAGTTTAAATAAATCTTATTGATTTTGGGTATTATTTTTAATTATCCTTTTATAAAGGGTGTTTCATAATTGGTGTCCCATCTTTAGGTCCAAATAACGCCTCAAGGGAAACAGGTGGGGGGGGGGGAAATGAATTGAATATTGATTATTTGGTTTTAATGTCCCCTAATTCAGAATAAAAACATTTCGCATCCCTGGGGATGAAGGGGTAAATTTTGAAAATTTTAATTTTGTAGGGGTAGGGGTTAGACCTCAAGTGTTATTTAGAAAGTTGTAGAGCATCATGTAAAATGTGGGTTTAGCAAAAAACCCGATGTAAAAATCTCATCCCCTGCCCTCTTTATCGAGTGGGTAAAGTGAAAGGTATGGCTAGCCGATGTGGACAAAAACCATGTTTATTAGAAAACATTAGGGCCTACATTTGGAAAATTAATGAGAATGAATTAGTCGTTACCCTGAAAAGCTAATAAACTCAACTTGGCTTTTTTCCCCAGGAATAACATTATGAACTTTGAATGAGTTTTCTAATGAGTTTTTCTGTTTTTGTCTACATTAGCTAGCCATACCTTTCATTTTACCCACTCAATAAAAGGCAGGGAATGAGATTTTTTTCACCGGGTTTTTTGCTAAACCCACATTTTACACCTTTCTAAATAACTCATGGGGTCTAACCCCTACCCCTACAAAATTAAAATTTTCAAAACTTACCCCTTCACCCCCAGGGACGTGAAATGTTCTTATTCTGAATTAGGGGACATTAAAACCAAATAATCAATATTCATTTCTCCCCAATCTGTTCCTCTTGAGTCGTTATTTGGACCTAAAGACGGGACACCAATTATGAAACACCCTGTATACCATACATGCCTTCCACTGCCATGTGACAGAAATAAGGGATACAGTTATGATAGCCGATACGTGCAACGATTTGGACTCTGGCCCAGCAACAATTAAATGTTTCAACGAGGGAATGAGCTTTTGAGTAGTTAAGAAAAGTGCTATTCTGGAACACTTTTGCGCCAATATGTCCGCTACTTTCAGTCCACTTTCAATTCCAGCTCTCTGACCATCATTTTGTGTCGTCACTTCCCGTCGCCATCTTGAATGAAGGGTTATGGGATCGCGTTTCCTGGCGGGACTTTCAAAATGACCTTTTGTATAGATGGATATAAGGAAAAAACTTTTTTTAAATGTTATTTCCTTCTTTTTTGTTTACAAAGACTTTAATCTGTTTAACTCTTCAATGATGAATGAATTTCATGTACAATTTAGCACATTGAACTTTAATAAAAGAAATATATCATGAAAGAAAGAAATAATACAACACCAGTTTTAGGTGATTATTAAATGCTTTTTATTTACAATTTATAATAAAAGAATTACTGCAAAAGTTGTAATGAAAAAATAGGAATTCGAATATTAATATCATGAAAAACAAATGGAAAAAAAAGTTTGACTGTCTCTAGCAGATTCGATCCCACTCACAAGAATGATGAGATATATATAAGCTTGAGAAAAGAGAACAGGATTTTTCAGATGTGCTATGACAACCAAACTGTTTCTCATCATGTTGTTTAAAGTTATAAAAAGTAAAAAATAATTTCATTGGTGTATTGAAAGTGCTATTAAATTCTATTTTACAAAATGGTTATATATATGTTAATTTCTAACACAGTTTTGAAATGAATAGTCACTTATTTCTTAAGATATGCATTTTGGTTGTTGTCATTATCACTGATTTTGACAATGGTGATGATGATGATATGATGTTGATAACAAAATATGGATACATAAGTGATTAAGTTTCACTTGCCTATTATTTATTTTTTATGAAAAGCATAAGTTTGGAATTGTATTTTAGTGTTTTGTATTTTTTAATTTACAATGTCCGTATGAGCATGTACTTATTCCATCGTCAAAAATATACCTTTTATCAACATAAGCAGTTAGGCATGTTTTATTTAATTCTATTGTATAAATGTTATGTCCAATGCTTTTAATGATTTTCATAGGGTATAGATATTTTTTTCTCCATTCAATGTTCTTAGATAATCCCTATGACGTACTTTACTTTCTATTACCTTTTTTTTTTAATTCCTTTTGCTACTTTTTTGATTTTTCCTCCGTATGATAAACAGTACATTTTTTACCTTAATCCGACAAATTCCTCTATTGATTCACCTCCAGTCTCGTCTGTGAATTTTCCAGGTATTTTTTTGCTTTGGTTTGAAAATATGTCGTGTTTTTTAGGATAGTTTGATGTGTCAAATTTATCTAAGTTCTCTCCCATGGTTTTGTAGATATCATCGGTTTTAATAAAATAAGTTAGAGAATCAAGGTCCGTAAACAATAGTTTACATTTTTTTGGATATGTTGGTAGCAAATGTTCATAATGAAACCTATACATAATCTCCTTAGAGATATTTAAAATGGAAAAGCCAATGTAAATAGGTTTGTTTAATCTGAACAATGCAACCTCCTCATTTAAAATCTCAAAATATGTAACACTAGGTTTAGTTATTATTTTTTCAGTTTTTTATTTTGTCATTGCCAATTGAATATTAATATTTTTCCGTACATTTTCTATCGATTTCCCATAAATACTGTTATTAAATAATTTAAAGAAATCCTTTTCGAATTCTGTGGACACTGTTTGTCGCTTCTCTGTATTAAAATCGATGAACGGTTTAAGCCACGGTCTTTAGATGAAAGACACAACACGCCAAATCTTTTTCAAAATCATTCCCTGTTCCAAGTAAAATTTCAAGTTTCTGTAATGACAGACATATTTTTGTTTGGAATTTAATGTTGGTGTTAACTTTCTAGTCTTTTTTGGTAAACCATATTGATCATGTAATTTTTTATTAAAAGGGGATAACATGTCATTCAAAAATAACAATTTCACTTCTTTATTACCTTTAAATGAACTGACATACAGAGGGAAAACTGTTTTCTTTTCATATCCGTATACGTGAACCGTGATGTTGTTGTCAGTTTCAAATTTGGGGATGTCTTTAACCGATGTAGGAAATTGGATACAATTTAAATTTAGATGTTTTACATATTTTTTGTAATGACTTACGCGATGAGGATTTTGAAAACGATAGAGACCTGCTAACACGGAATAAATGAAGCAACAATTATCAAAACTCTTCACATTTACTAATGCTTTTTTAGATTTTAAATATTTATCCAATGTTTTATGACATCCACCTCATAACGGTTTATATTTTCCAAAGTGAACATCGCACTTATCAAAAGTTTCGATAATCCAACCCAATCCATAACTTAAAAAACTTTCAATTTTGTCATTAATAATTTTTAATGCGTCTTCGATTTCTTTTCTTATTTCTGATTTAATTAATATAATTCTTGGTTTACTACAAAAAAAAGTCGTTATGGTTTTCGGGTTATTCGATTCAGTTGTTGTGGCTTTGATCATAGAAACCGTAAAACATAAGAAGAACTTAAAATGTATCAAAGACTGGTGAACCTGATAAAATTTTCTAACTTTTTTTTGAACGTTTCATAATAAGAATTAAACTCGCTAGCTGTTACTTTTGGAGAATATGAATAACACGTACAAAAGCATTTGTACACGCTTTTAGTCATTTGAAAAGATGAGGAAGTTGTCGGTTGTTGATTTGGACTGTGCACAATCATACGGTGTTCAAGTAATAATCGATTGTTTGAAAATTTATTTTCACAAATACGACAAGTGAAACTTTTGTCTTTGGGATGTTGTTCTTCACAATGAGTCTTCATCTCCTCCTCTGTTGAAAATATTTCTCCACAATGCTGACAGAGTTGATTTGAATGTTTTCTGCGGACATGACGCATCATGTCTTTTTTGTGTTGATATTCCTGTCCGCATAGTTCACATAAGAAGGTCATCTTAAAAACAGATCAAAAAAAGGGAAAAAATAAATAAAATTTTCATTAATTAACTTATAATTTATTTACAAACTGGTATACATAGTAATCGGATTCATTCTGAGTTGATAAATTAGCATTAATTTGATCAGTACACATTCCTTTACATCTATTATATATATAATAAATACAATAATGAGCACAAACTTTAAAAGTATATTTTTGAAAACGTATTTTGTTATACCACCACCTCTTATCTCTACATTTTGATAAATATTCTACTACACTAAAGTTTACAGGAGGTAATCCCAATGGATCATAATAATCATTACAAGACAAAACCATCCAATGCGATCTTTTTTTTGTAATAGGATCAATGTTCACAACCATCCAACCATCAGTTTGTTTTGACGGAATGCGATTGCTCGCATAAACTCGGAGAAACTGTAAACACAAGGGGGATAAAATTTCATCAATTTCTAAACTATTCATCGCTATAATTTGTAATGTGCATTAATACTTTTCAATATTCCACTATGATGTTGCGTTGATTTCCACATTTGAAAGCGTTTGTGTATCTCTCACTCTCGTAAGTACCTTAAGTAATTATCCACAGAAATTAAGGTGTTTGCTTTCTCCTCTAGTCAGGATGGCCACACAGCCCTTTCATCACCTTAGTGCAAATGATAATGATTTAACCCCCCTCTACAATAAATTTTTTAGACTTAATCTACGCAATAGATCCATAAAAACTAATATTGATTTCCTAATACAATGCAAAACTAGGCGTACTATCCCAAAATTCATCAAGAAAATGAATTTATGTAAAGGCAATAATCCAATTATTGCCAAAGTTAGGGCCGCAGCACAGCTTCATTATCTCAACCTGGTCATTAATAAATAATTTTCCATTTTGGCGGATACAGAAATTGAAGCTTATACCCTCCATAGCTTCCTGAGCGTTAATCTCCACCCTGTGTTATTTGATACCTTACTTAATAAAATCCACACCATTAACAGCCATAAAAATAGAGCCAAACGTTTTAGGATTAAGAAGAAACTTAAAAATATTCAACCTACCTCTTCTAACAACACACAGCCTCAGAATAACCATGTCATAATTAATAAATCGAGTACACAAATCAAAAGAACTCGATCTTTATGAAAATTCTCCATTAATGATAATAATGAAGAGTTAAAGGTATTCCTGCCCTCCATCATAGCTGGATCCTCCCACTTAGATCGAACCCAGAATGAGGACTTTAAAGTAATATGCCGTAATCAACTTATAAAAAACGTTAACAATCACAATGAAAATCAAAGAGACATACAGTTCAGAAAAATTCTCAAATAAGCTTAAAAAGAAAGATGTTTTTTATATAAAAGACGATAAAAGCAATCACCTTGTAATAATTGATAAAAGTGAATACTGCAAAGGCGTCAATGAACTTTAAGTGAGGGTCCATACATACAACTAAATAAAAACCCAGTATCCAAATTAACCAATAATGTCAAAGATTGTTTCCACAACCGTAAGACCCTTTTTAAAGACCATAAATGCTATCAGTTCGTTCCTAGCAACCCACAAATCCCGAGACTATATTGCCTACCAAAAACGCATAAAAGTGGTAATAAATATAGATCTATCACTGACAATATAAACTCCCCAACTAGTCTTGTTGCTAGATTCCTTCTCCAACACTTTCAGAAACTTGCATTACCCGGTGAAAACTATTCAGTTAAAAATAGTGTTGATCTTATTGACAAAATTAAAGGTATTAAAATTCCCAACAGACATAGACTTATCTCATTTGATATCATTTCCTTATATCCTAGTACACCAATTAAGGAAGCCCTTTCATTACTTGAAGAAGTCCTTCATGACAATGATATCCCATTTGCAATTGTCAGGGAGATGATGATTTTAACAAGGTTGTGTTTCAATAATAATGTTTTTCAATTTAACCAGAAAATTTTCAAAATGACCAATGGCACACCTATGGGATGCTGTATCAGCCCCTTCCTAGCAGATCTCTACATCAGACATTTAGAAAATAAGGCCTCCCACAGTTTGTCGTACTTCCCCAAGGTTTGGTATAGATATGTGGATGATATATTCGCCATATTCGACTGCCAAAACCATGATCTAGATAATTTCCTAACCGAAATCAACAATTTAGCCCCCTCTATTAATTTCACCATGGAAACAGAGAAAGAATGCAAACTAACTTTTCTAGACTTAACGGTACAGGGAGAAGGCCCTGACCTGCACTTCAACATACACAGGAAACCTAACTTCATCCCATCATGTATTCATGAAAAATCCAACCACTGTTACTGCCACAAAATGGCAGCATTTCATCAAATGATCAACAGGGCATTGAAAATACCAATGACAAAAGAAAGAAGCGAATGACCGTAGATTCCTGAATTTTCTAGAGTCCCATGAGATTGCAAAAAGACCACCTCATGAGTTAATGAATACTGACAGAGGCCCAACAGACCTAACAAATTGGCAAAAACTTTGTACTTTTATCAAATAACGTTTGACATCCTAGCCTCCTTTATATAAAAACAGTATAAAGTTAACATCATCTCATTTATATTATTCATTTATACGTATACAGGGTGATTTACATCGAATGTAAAATACTTAAAGGGGGTATTATAGAAGTTAAGATAAACACAAAACGTCCTATGAACATGGGTTCAAATATGAACGATAACTGAGATATGAACAGAAATAAAAATGCCGCCACCAAGATCAACAAGTTA
>JAHWFO010106797.1:0-17072 GCA_023313115.1 Rhysida immarginata
AAATAAGATTGTAAACTTGAAATAATATCCAGAAAAACTAATTAAATGAATTTCAAAGCAGTATTCGTTTTATTTATTATTTAATCGAATAGCTGATGTTATAAAAAGTTAAGCGCAGAAAATAATTATATGGAAAAGTGTAATGGTTTTTAAATTGAAATGTTCTTTTTATATTTTACAAATTTCATAATTTATAATTTATTACATGTTATTGTGTACGTCTGAGCTTTAAAAGTTTACTTTCTTCACGTTTTGCACTTCTTTTTTCGTTTGGTGTTTTTACTAGAAAGTGCAAGCGCGTAAGAACGTAGAACTTGATAATGCTATTTGTTACTGCAGGGTTATATTATTATATTTTAAATTTTAATTTAGAGACACATAACGAAACCGTAAAACAAATATAAAACAACCAAGAAATGAGAAAAATGACTATTCGATTAAATAATAAAAAAAACGAATACTGCTTTGAAATTCATTTAATTAGTTTATCTGGATATTATTTCAAGTTTACAATCGTATTTTATTTTATTAAACAAGTATTTTTAAAGCGTTCGTGCTGTTAAACTTACATTGAATCCCATGCATTATAGAGTAATTGTCGGCGCATTAGATTGTCATGCCATCTGGCGGAGTCATCAGTCTTCATTACAATCTCATGCCTGCATTTAGTATTCAATTGCCACACTATTACTTCTAGCCACTGTAATTTGGGTGTCTCTGAGGGATGCTTCTCTGCAGTGCACGCAGTGCTCGCAGTTACTAAAAGTCAACTTTGCCGAATCTTCAACACATACAAAGATATCTTTAAACATACGGACTCGTGAAAAAGCTGTCCATGTGTTTTGGTAAATACAATCCTGCCCTTTAAAGCGTTTTGGTAAATACAATTCCGAACGTCTTCCGGGACGTCTCCCTTTCGGTCTGCCCGGCATTATGAAAACAAAAATCACAAATAGATAATTGCAAAAACATAGCGACAATAAAATTTAAACAGATTGCCACCAGATGGCGACATTTGTTTTTTATAAAAGTTTTTTTTTTTAATGAAATTTTTAAAATGTAATTTTTTAATGAAAACATTAATTTTATGTATTATCTTAGTTTTATGATTAGAGAGAAAAATAATTTTCAAACTGGCAGAAACATAGCGTAAATAAAATTTAATTTTTTAGTTAAAATTGCCACCAGATGGCAACATCTGTTTTCTTTAAATTATTTTTTTTTAAATGTAATTTTTTAATGAAAATATTAATTTTAAGTATATTAACTAACTTTTCGTCATTAGAGAGAAAAATAAATTCAAAATGGCGTATCAAACATTAATTTTGATACAGTATTAAGAGAGATATTTTATACCCACAAGAAAACACTTATGAGAAATAATATATAGGACCCAAATATCCAGGACGCAAATATCCGGGACATAAATGTCCTAGAGCCCTTTAAAAAGTTCCATCTACATACTATACTATTTTTCATATCAACCCACCGTCTAGTTGACCTGAGGCAATAACCACTTGGCTCAGAAACATGCTTGGGATGTTATCAAATAAATGTTTTCATCATCGCCTCGATAAAGGAACAGGGTTAAGCATAAGCAAAAGATGGAAGTAAGTAAGAGGAAAGAAAAGGAACAGAAAGAAAAGGGCACGAAAAGGAGAGGGCCCCCCGCGCGCCCGCACAACAACGGGAGGGAACAACAGACTCCCTCATGTCGGTAATATTGGCGTACGTCAGTCAGATGTTCGATTTATATATCTCGAGACCATCTTATGACATCGGAGACACAGTTTCTGAAGAAAGCCCGCGTATCTTTGGTTACAAAATTTGGCCAGAAATTTATCATTGTCAGGATCCTACGATCCTAATGAGCCCACGATGATTGGCTCAATTGTAACGGTGTGGAAATTGCTTCTTATGCTGTCGATGAGGGGACTGTATTTGTCAAGTGTAACGGTTTTTTAAAAATTATAGCTAACTACAAAAATCCTTCCGCACAGAGTCCTCCTAACATCAGAACCTGTAGGTGAGAAAATAACGGGAAGCTATAAACAATGATTATCGACGAACAAAGGAAATGAACAAAATCCTCGTTTCAAATGATAAAGTTACTTATCTTGTATCATGTTTCTTCACATTCATCCGTAGGATACCTCTCGTCATAGGTTTCATTAATTGTTGCACTGATTTCAATCGAAGCTCCAGGGATCAGTAGACATTTGGATCAACACACGCACAGCCTAAAAAATCTGATGCAAAAAATAGCCGGGGCTTTATTTCAAAAAAACAAACATACATGAAATTTTCATTCACACGGATTCAACGCTATTATCTACGAAAATGCACAAGGGTAAAGTTCTTTCAGTTGGAACCTAATTCGTATTGTTGTACTTATTTTGTACAGCCTATTACGTCGAGAAGACCTTTTCTTTCTTCGTCTCAGGTAAGTACTTTCTTATCCAAACCTCTTTTGAAATAATATAGTTCATATTATTTATTCTTACTTTCTTCTACTTCCATTCTCTCCATAGGTTTTTTTTCTTCCAGATCAAGAACCAATACTCTCCGTGTAAACTGGCGCGGGGCCTTCGTATTCATCTCTTCCTTTCTTCATAACAGTCGTCAAGGTTCGTTCTTAACGCTGGATATCAAATCTTTCGATAACGATGATTGTTTTATCGCCTCGGGCATTCAGAAAAGAAAATAAAATTCAAAAAAGGTAATGTAGATAACATTTCAAGAAAATTAAAGTCTAAATAAAAAAATCAACAGTGCAAAACATGAAGCATAAATATAGTTCAATCACATCAATGGAGTGTCTATCTGCGCACTCGATGCTTTTTTTTGTAGCGTGGAGAATTGGACACTTACTAGAAATCCATTTGTTGCGGACATCTCTGACGGGGTTATATCTAGTTTGCATACATAATATCAAATCATATTCTTCACTTCTTTTACGGGACATATCTATCCATTAGATTAACCCAGAATGCTTAAGAAGAGTCACTGAAATCGGTTTTACCGTTATTCTTACTCTTTGTTTTTGTTTAGCGCGTAAGAGAAAAGAAGAGAGGGAGAGGAGAGGGGAAATAGAAATACGCTAATAATACTAAAGGGAAGGAACCCAACAGTGGGGCATAGGGTTAGTAGGGACTTACTGCACTAAAATATCCGCCGGTACATCTTGGCGTTTCTTTGAGAGATCTCATACGCTTAGATTCGAAATCATCTTGTGCCGCATTCCTTTTCTCCGAACGCTTTATTTTCGGGCAGCTTTTCCGCTCTCATGGTGTAATTTAGTTTTGCCCTTTCTTTATTTATTTTATCTGCATGAACAATTCGATCTCTGAAAATAAAAAAATTATGCAATTAAACAAACGCTTCCAACCAAGTCTTGGCCCAACAACATATCATAGTACCGAATCGCCGGGTTTTTGCGTCAATCGAAAATTTTATCCAGTGGAAGGGTATCCAACTCTTCGGAACCATGTTGTACGTTCTAAACTACGACGTTCTTTTTCCCTCGATTGTCACGTGATCGGAACTCTCCAGATTCCATGGCGATCCAATAATTTATTTCCTCTCGGCAGGCAAACTGATCGACGATTTTCGCTTCATCTTCGTAGAAGTCAGAAGAGGAGACACACTATTCCCAATTCAACTAGAAAGAGAAGACGCGATCCTTTTTTATGTTTTGCATCGTTCATCTCTCCTTCTCTAAAAAGGCGACGCTTCTCCTCCTTCTACCGTCGTCAACAACAACATAATTGTGTGTGTAGAACGAACGTCGTTATATAGCTTAATTAATTTTCTAGCCTTTGCTAGCATTGTTAAAGCGACGCATTGTTTGCCTTTTAACGAGCTTGACAGGAGGGACAATTCGTCATAGATGTGATTTCGGTTTCGTTACAATATTTTTCTAATGATAATGGGAGAGAAAGTGTAGACGAGGAAAGAGATAGCTGACACTTAGGAGTGTTACACAAGGAATGCCTGGAGGGTGTTTTCAAATGAACATGTTATGTCGACGATGAAGCATTTCTGTTTGCTGCTCAGGTAGTCTGCCGCATCCAAGAAGTTAATGGGCCGATGGAGCCGAGCTGTCACGGTGGTGTTGACTGAAGGACGGGAGAGTTCGAGGACGATTGGGTCTGGTGACGAGAGTTTGAACGCGTTGTCGACAAGAAGGATGTCAAAATCGTCGGCGAGGAGGCGCAACCCACAGCATTCTTTACTACGGCTACCGTAAAGGTAGTCGTTGGAGGCTTCTTGTTGTAGATTAAGGGTTTGTTTGATTTCGGGACGCTGTACTTCGTCAACTCGTTTCCACTCACCCTTGGTGAAGAGGCCCATACATAGAGCAAACTGGACTGAAGGGAAAAAGAAAGTTCTGGGGATTCCAGTCGCTGCCAGGGGGCTAATTTGGAACAGAGTACTGAGGTGCCTATGTCGATGATTGTTTCAAGTGATTTCCAGTCCGAGAAGACTTGGCAGCCGACTGGCTTACCAAGAAAGAGGGTGGAGTCGCTGTCTGATAGGCTCGTTATTGGAATATCACCAATGGTGAATGTGGAGAAACGGCTTCCGATTGGCGTTTTCCCTGATAAATGGAGGGTGGAGCATTTCCTTGGATTGAAGGAGACTCTCCGATCAGTAGATCAATATTGTTCGATCAGTAGATCAATATTAGACTGCAGTGATCCTGGGTTCTCGCTTAGGAAGCACAAATCATCAGCATAGGCGAGTGAGTCGCGTTGGATGGTCCTGATGAGAGGGTCGATGATGAGATTGAAAAGGATGCCACTCAGCGGGCAGCCTTCTGTAACACCTGCCAATTGGGGGAGTGGGTTGGTTAGGCCTTCCTCTACAAGGATGGAAGATGTTGCATTAGTGTAGAGGTCAAACAAATTCAGTGAATGGCTGGCATGCCCCACTTGCAAGAAGGGCAGCTGGAATGGTAGCATGTGGGATGCTGCATTGTAAGGTCGAGCCATGCAATGCAGAGATCCGAGTGTGAAGTACGAGTAGACTCAATGCGGTTTTGGAGCACAAAGTTGTGCTCGAACACAACGTCATAGGGGAGGAAGCCCTTTTGATATTGGGAGAGGCTTAAATGTTTCTGGATCCATGAGGAGAGCCTAGCTGTTAGGACGTCAGCCAGAAGTTTGTATATCGACCTGGAGAGGGCAATGGGCCGCCAGTTGGCTGGGTCGTTGCGGTCGCCTTTCTTGTAGAGTAGCATGGTGGTTGAGTGTTTCCATACAGTGGGTGTGCGTTGGTATTTGAGGCAAACGTTGAAGATTGCAGTGAGTACTGTTGTCGTGGGGTCGACGGTCGAGTAAGGACCTCACCTGCAGAAAATTGGGGACATGTCCACGGGATCTCCAGCAGCGTGACATTTGCATAGATAGATGGGTCAAGATCCGAGGGCTGCCAGGAATTTCAGAACAAGGATTCTACTTCAGTAACTGGAATTGAACACGTTGGCGAAGGGGCCTCAGGTATGGTCCTCATTGCACGACGGCGATTGCGTCTGTATAATGATTACAGGGCTTGAGCATCATTAGTTATGTTGATTCGGAGACGGCCATTTGGATTGTCACTTCTTGGGAATAGGTTCACCAGTTCAGCGACTCTTTGCGTAAGATTGACCAGGTATGTCTCGAATGCAAACCAGTTGTCGTCGGAATTCGTGGCAGCTGCCAAGGCATGGAGGATGGTGATGAATTCTTCGAGTGGGAAGAATCTTTGGCTGGCGGATTATCAGTATGGTAATCGTTGGCGTTTTCGGGAATTGGGTTTTCACTGGGGATTGGGTCAAAGGCCAGGTGCATCAGGTATCTGGATCTGGATTGAGGATGGCTTCTGGGGAGTTGGGACTAGGGCCGGCGACTTGAATTGCCTGGCTGAGGGCTCTGGATGCCGAGGGAGATTGAGTCAGATTACGTGAGCTAGTAGGAGTGGAGGGTGGTGATGCACGGTGTTGGAGCAGGGACACTGATGAATTGGTCAAGGTGGAAGATGATACAGGAGGGATGTCGAATGAAGGGTCGTCACGTGTTGTGTTCGGAACTGTTGCTGCGACCGTGAGTGGTTGATTTCTACTATCTTGGGTGGGCCTGCATTGTCTAGTGGCAGAGAGAACGAGCGGGATGTTGTGCACGAGTGTTTGTGCCAGTTCCGGTGGCTACTGAGGCGAGGTTGGTTGGTGGAGACGTGCTTGGATGGACTGTGTTTTGTAAACAGTGTAGATATCGGTTTACTGTGGGTGTGATTTTAATGGCGTGGTCTCTGAAAAGGTGACGTTCCAGAGACTTACGCATTGTGGACCAGGCTGAGGCTCGAAACTTGGATGAGCATCCCTCCTCAGTGCATACAAAGGTTGAGCGGAATTGGAAGAAAATGAAGAGGTGATTCCCGCAGTCAGCTAGATGATATGTCAGAGGCAGGCATGCAGAAGAGGCTAAGAGCTTCCACAGGTTGATCAGAGTCTTCTGGAGTGCTTTGCTTAATAGCAGATAGTTCATTGTTTAGGTTGAGGTTGGGAAATCCGCCTCTGATGTCAGGGAAATCACTTCTGATAAGCTCCTCATAGTTGGACCTTTGGGTCTCATCCATAGTGACGGGGAGGGGGGGTGCGATATGGTGGAAAGGCATAGGTGGCTGTAGAGCAACACGCATGGAGTCACTCGTGGGACCTTTGGCATTCACGCAGTCAGTACAGCGCATTCCTCAAGCTTCCATACTTCCATACCTGGGGGTGGTGAGCGGTTAGGGGGCGGAGGCTAAATTACATGTAGTTCTTTTCAACATCATTGGCTGCAAGAACCCATATTTTAAGTCATGGTTTCAAAAGGTTCCCCATAATGTTAGTGTTTCCAGATATATATCGTGTTCTCAGCAGTATGGATCGGCGTGTTTTAACGAGCCACGTGGCATCTGCTAAACATCGCCAGTCAAAAACCACTCAATCGGAAAGATCATTGATGAAAGCTTTTACGGATTCAGCAATCGGACCACAATCTGCAGCTCAAATTAATGATCCTCAGTCATCAACAATTATTTCGTCGGAGCTACCAAGCAAGGAGCAACCTTCTGACTTGTGTCAAATGAATTTTAAGTTAGCAGACGTCGTCTAATCAGGGGTTCAAAGCTTTTATAGTCAATGACAATGTAAAAAGGGCTGAAATTTTGTAGTGTATCGAAACTGTGATGACGCATTAATCATTACGGACTGCGGGCAAGGATATCAAGTTAATGGCCCTGATGTTCCAAGACAGTGAAATTGCAAAGAGAGTCCAGCTCCAGAAGGATAAGATTGGATACATGTTGGCGTCTGGGATTGCTCCATATTTTAAAAGTCAACTTGCGATAAAACCCTCGAAGTGTGACTATGTCGTTTTTGGGTTTGATGAATCACTGAACAAAGTTGCTCAGAAGTAACAAATGGGTGTTAATGTAAGATATTGGGAAAATGAGTCTGAGCAGGTAAAATGTCAATATCTAACTTCTGTCTTCTTGAGCCGGTCAACAGCCCATGATCTACTCTTGGCCCTAAAAGAAGTCATCCAATCTATAGATGAAAAGAAGATCCTTCAGATATCTATGGATGGTCCGAACGTAAATCAGAAGTTTCTAAGAGATTTGAAAGATTAATTAAAGACTGAGCCTGAAGACAAAGATCTCTTAAGCTGGTTTTACACTAGCAATCTTTCCCGGGAAAGTGGCGGGGTGTAGCCGCGAAAGTTGTTTACACTATCCACAAGCGAGGCTGTGCGCGGGTAAGATGAGCGCGCTAACTTTCCCGAGCTGGTTTTCCCGGGTGGTGCGGCTCGCTTCACGAAAACGAGGCTCATCTCCGTTGATACGATTGAAACGTAAGAAAAAATGGTGGAAGATAAGCCCGGCAACGAAGCAATGGTGTATGTGAAAAGAATAAAGATGAAAATCATTTTTTGAGTTTTTGTTATTGTTACTGACATGTTGGCCTCCATGTTTGTTACAACGGAGGATGAAATGACGATTAAAAAAAATCTGCCTTCTTCACTTACTCGGGAAAACTTTCTCGGGAAAGATGCTTTTAATGTAAACAGTTAAGCGGCTACAGCCGGCTCTAGCAAAGCGAGCGCAGCCCGGGTAGCCTTTCCCGCTTATAAAACGTGCTAGTGTAAAACCAGCTTTAGATTCTAGGAAGCTGTGGATTACACACATTGTAAGTCATTACGGATTTTTTTTTGTTTTTGATTTGTGTAATAGTTCGTCTTTTTTTAAAAAGTAAAATTTTGCTTGCTTCTGTTTTAATAGTCAGTGTTCAAGGGAACAATGACAGAAACTCCGAAAGCACTGTATAACCTCTTAAAAGACTGTCCAGCCAGAAGAGCTATGTACACTGTAGTGACACAATTTAGTCTCTTTCCTTTAAAATTTTGTGCTATTCGATGGCTTGAAAATATAAAAGTTGCACAGAGAGCTCTTGAAATGCTTCCTCACCTCTGTGTCTTTGTAAAGGAGATTGTGTAAACCAGAGGAATACTGTAGTATCGAATAATAAGAAATTCTCATCAAGTATATAAGGAAGCAATGAGAAGGAAGAAAACTGATGTTGAAACTGCTTCTCGAAAACAATTCAAGATGAGGATTGCCGAAAATGAAGTGAAAAGAGCAAAACTCTTAGAAGAGGCTTATCAGCTATCATAGTCAACATAAAGAAAATACCCTGCATTTATTTGAGGTAGAATGTTGTATAAAGTTATGTACTTGAAATGTTTCAGTTAAGAAGAGAATTAAAAGCTTAACTTAGTTTTGAAATTTGGCGGACAGTTTGGGTTTTTCTCTTTTGATCAACTGGGAAAAGTCAGGGAATTTTACGAAATCCTTTTGCTAGACACGCTGTTAAACGCTACTTGTTATTATGTATATGTTTTAACAGGGTTCGTACTCTTGATCAAAGATAAAATTCCATGACTTTTCCAAAACTTTTCAAGGCAATTCAATACATTTTCCAAAACCATAATCTTTTATATTTTTAAGAATAATATATTTGCATCATTTATAAATAATTATTAAGAAAACATTAAATCTGTTCAAAAAACACTTTTTCCAAAACTTTTCCAAAACTTAAGTCAGAAACCGTTGATTTTCCAAAACTTTCCAGGCCTGGAATTTTTTTTCGATTTTCCAGGTTTTCCATGACCCGTACGAATCCTGTTTAATGCTTAGATATTTTTATGAAATTCGTGAAAAAATAGTCCAAATTGATAACTTAACTATTTCCATGCCACGAGGTTGACTATGAAGGAATGAATGAATTAGATTTTTATAGGATTTTTTTTTAAAATAACATTTAGTCGATTTTTATTTTTACTGAATTCTAAGAATAAATATAGTTTATTTTAAATAAATGAAATAATGCATAAATAAACGACAATATTTCTATCATTTTGCAGGTAAATAAAACAATGCCACATATTTCATTTTGACTTGCCTAGTATTCCTTATATTTCTTAATTCGGAGATATTTATCTTCAGATTCATGTATAATTCAAGTTATACGAGGCATGTTTTTTAAGTAAGTACCGTTTTGGAATTAAAAAAAGACGTGCAAAGATATCGCAATAATTTTATTTTTACATGAAATCCTGTACCTTAATCTACTTTTCTACATAATTTCCGTGAATATTGAGGCACTTGTCATAACGTGGCACCAGTTTTTGAATACCCTCCTCATAAAATTCTGCCGCCTGACTTGTTAACCACTGTATCACAAATGTTTTGACTTCGTTATCGTCTTGAAGACGCTGACCACCCAGGTGTTTCTTCAAGTGCAGGAACAAATGGTAGTCGCTGGGCGCCAGATCAGGGCTGTATGGAGGATGATCTAGAGTTTCCCATTTAAAAGATTTGATGAGATCTTTGGTCCGATTAGCCACATGTGGACGGGCATTGTCATGCAGCAAAACGATACCCTTACTCAACTTGCCACGTCTTTTGTTCTGGATTGCACGACGCAGATTGTTCAATGTCTCACAATAAGACGCTGCATTGATTGTCTCATTACGAGGCAGAAACTCCACTAGCAATACTCCTTTTCTGTCCCAAAAAACTGTGCACATGATTTTCCGGGCAGAAATTGTTTGCTTAAACTTCACTTTTTTGGGTGATGATGAATGTCGCCATTCCATGGATTGTTGTTTCGATTCTGGTGTGATGTAGGCCACCCATGTTTCGTCACCAGTAACAATTTGGTCTAAAAAATCTTCACCTTCATTGTGGTACCGCTCAAGGAAAGTCAATGCACTGCCTAAACGTTGGGTTTTGTGCAAATCCGTCAACATTTTTGGAACCCAACGTGAACACAATTTCCGGTAATGCAAGTTCTCGGTCACAATGCGATACAAAACACTACGAGAATATTGAGGAAAGCAGTCGCACAATGATGAAATTGTAAAGCGTCTGTTTTCTCTCACCTTTTCGTCCACTTTCTGCACCAAATCTTCATTAACGACCGAAGGACGCCCACTCTGTTCTTCATCATGCACATTTGTGCGGCCAGCTTTAAATGTCCGTACACTTCACAGATCTCACGATGAATATCGATCGGTTTTACGCCTTTAGCACTAAGAAATCGTATAACAGCCCGTACTTCACAATCGGCGGGACTCACGATTGTCGGAGGCATCTTAAACACTCAGTTAACAACGTATACAATGAAGAATCAGACTGTAATGGCGTCAGTGCGTAGAAAAGAGATGTAGTTAACCAGCGCGCATGCGCGGAACGCCGACCGTAGCGCTGCGGCGGCGGAATCGCAAAACGGTACTTACTTAAAAAACATGCCTCGTATTTTGTTCTTTTTAACTACATTTTTTTCCGGACATGTTATGTTTTTAACAGACCGATTTCGGCTATGGAGCCATAATATTGGTCTTAGTTTACATTATTGGTATAACAAGATATATTATCTATTATTATAATGAAGTTGCAGAGCGTTCATAATGTTATAATATTTACTAAATACTAATTAAATTTGAAATGAATTTATCTCCTTATAATGGGTAAAAAATTGTGAAATAATAAAACAAAATTAAAATTAAATTAGAGTCACCAAACTTGCAAATTTAATTAATATTTAACCTCCTTACATCAATAATTTACTAAATACTATTTACAATTGTTTTGAGATAATTTCCCCGCATAACCGCCTTTTTATAAACTCCGCTTCTGAGAGTAATTTTCAATTCCCCGACGGTGCTGTAACTTGATATATACCCTACTTTTCTATATTGAAAACTGTAATTGATGAATAAAAACTTTTTAATTTCATTTTTTCTAATGCCTCAAAATGCCCGAAAATGTAGTGTATACGGTAGTGTTCATTTGGTTTGTAATGAAAACGGTTATCGAGGAATATCATGAAAAATTTTACCACCCTAAACTTAAGTTACGTAATGTTAAAAAGGGAAGATTTGGATTTAGATCGTGAATGTTATTAACAAATATTATATATAGAAAATATAATTTACTGACCTGAGCTGTCTGTGGATACTTGTATGCAGAGAGACGGTGGATACCATCTTTCCACAAAATGAGTTTATTGAACATTATAAATATACATTTCGGCTACTAAGTAGCCATCTTCAGTATGAATCGAGTAAACATAGACAATCGTTCGACAATTGATTGTCTGTTCGATTGTCGATCGATTGTTTATGTTTACTCGATTCATACTGAAGATGGTTACTTAGTAGCCGAAATGTACATTTATGATGTTCAATAAATTCATTTTGTGCTAAAGTGGTATCCACAGTCTCTCTGCATCGTGAATGTTATTGCAGTGTATCAATAGAGAACAAGTAAATGAAAATACAGTGTGATTCAAATCGCGTGTAAAAGAATACTTACTTTTGGAACAACCCTTGTATATCAAGTGAAATTAGACACAGAGTGGTGAAGACACTGACGTTTCGAATAAACTATTCTTTGATTAAAGGAAAAAAAAAAAAAAGATAGCCTATAAGGGAGTATTAAGGGGTATTCTTTGAATAAGGGGGTATTATAGAGGTCAAGGTAAACACAAGCAATTTTTATTTCTTTTCAAGTTACAAGAAATGTTCAAAGTGACCTCCTTGAGCCTGATTGCGGCCATTGCATCGTCGAATAAGTGACTCGTATAAGTTTGTCATTACCTCATGATCACGTCTAATTTCGTCAGTCGATGCTATTATTCTGGCCACTAATTGTGCCCGTGTGTCTATCCGGCCACTGCACACCATTCGTTTCAAATGTCCCCACAGATAATAACCCAGTGCATTAAGATCCGGTGAGCTAGGTGGTCATGCTATGGGCCCATTGCGCCCAATCTATTTGTTAGGGAAGTGCATGTTAAGCCATTCAGTAGCAACTCTACCAAAACGAGAAGGGGCCCCATCGTGTCGGAACCACATTTGTTGACGGATTGCAAGAGGTGAAATGGAACAACCCAAGGTGAACTCCACTCACTGAAGGGAAGTCGACAATCGACAATCGAACAGTGGAGTGAAAAGACACGAGCGGTCCGGCAGCAGAGCTTCCCAATGGAATTACACTCGCCCATAACGTAACCAAGGGAATTGCACTGAGTTAGAGGAGAAGCCTGATGTCCCTCGAGAGTCATCCTGAGAATAGAGTCCTAGCTGGTAGGACGAGGAATAAGATTGTTGATTGATGTAGAGATAGCCCTGAGCATCTGCGGCTAAGATATCCAGAAGTTGGGGAAGACAACCTTATTGATATCATTGAAATTAACTTCCAGTACATGAAGGGGTCTTCGTATCCTTATGGGACCCCTAAGAGCTAGAGGGTGGTCCAGTATACTGGCTATCAAGGGATTGTCGTGGGTCTCAATTTTAAGAAGCAATTTCTTAAGGAGCATTTGGACGTAGCTACCAATGTGGTCTATATTGAGGTCTTCATAAATGGAAGAGTTGTTGGCAACTCTCCTATCGAGCTGAACAATAGTCCTGAGGGTTACATTTTGGAAGGTCTGTATTTCCCTCCACCTTGATTTACAGATAGACGCCCAGGCAGGCATTCCATGGAGCAAGATGGTGCGGATTACCACCTTGTACAGCAAGAGTTTATTGTCCAATCCAAGGGCACTGTTTCTCCCCAAGAGCGATTTCAGGCTGAACTTTGCCTTTTTAGCCTTGTTGAGGGCATATCGGACATGGTCGTTCCAGTTTAACTTAGAGTCAATTTTTACACCAAGGTACTTGTAGTTCTTCACCCAGTCCAGTTTTTTGTCATATAAGGCCAGGGTCCCTGGAGGATTCTTGCGTTTACGTGTAATGTACAGTTCAAATCATCAGCCGCATCATCAGCGAATAGGTACAGTTCGCATTTTGCGAATTCCGGTAGGTCGTGAATGAAGAAATTGAACAGCGCCGGCCCCAGGACTGAACCCTGGGGAACACCCGCGTTGACATCACAGGGATTAGACAAGGTGTTTCCAATTCTGACACGGTAGGATCTTTGCGACAAAAAGGAGTGAACCAAGGCAATCAGTTCATCAGGGAAACCACAATTTATCATTTTAAAGATGAGGCCGTCGTGCCAAACCTGGTCGAAGGCTTTATGGACATCGAGAAAAACAATTCCACCGTACTTCGAGTAATTGAGAGAACTGTTCAAATCTTCAACCAGCCTCCATACCTGGAGCTGGCAGGAGTGATTCGAACGAAAGCCAAATTGCTCCTTGCGAATTAGATTATTTGATTCACAAAAATCATTGAACCTCTTCAGAATTGTGCGTTCGAAGACCTTAGAAAGTGTAGGCAATAAGCTAATGGGCCAGTAGCTGACAGGAAGGGCGGGATTGAGGCCAGGCTTTGGTATAGAGAGGATGACTGAGTTTTTCCAGGAATCTGGGAAGTAGCTGTGGTTCCAGCAGTCGTTTAAAATCTTTGTGATAGCGCAGATTACCTTTGGAGGCAAATTCTTAAGACCACTGTTAGTGATGGCATCTAGTCCAGGAGCCTTGTCTCTCTTAACTTGCTTAATGATGTTCGATACCTCGGCGTTGTCAATGACATGGGGAGACTTTTTTACACGATGGATGAGATCAAACTTAATGCAGCTTTCTTTAACTTGACGTGTGTTCTCGATACCAGCCAGTCTATCTTCAAGGGGGGTGGTGAATTGACTCTTAAGTGAGTTTGCGATGAGTTGGGCCTTTTCCTGGGGACTGCTAACAAAGTTCCCATCATTCGTAAGCAGAGGAGGTAAATCGGTGTTCTTCTTATTCTTGAGGGCCCTGACTGTGCACTAGAGGGAGTTGTCCTGGACTGACAGACTCTTGATATTGCTGCACCATCTTTGGATTCGTAGTTCCTTGATCTGTTCGCTGACCTTGCGTGTTAACCTGTTGTACTTAGTCTTGAACTGCAGACACCTAGTACGTTGCCACAATCTTCTGAACGAGTTATTATCACGTATGAGTTGCCTGATGGATGGGGGGAGATCGAGATGGTCGGGTCTCTTTCGGTCAATGTCAGTAGCACTAGCATCACTGGCTGATTTAATCGATTGAGTGATTTCACTAATATTACTATCAATGTCAACACTGTTGGCAGGATCAGTATATGGGATGTTATACTCTTTAAGCAAGTCTCTATAAAGCTTCCAATCCTGCTTCCGTCTGAGACTGACCCCTAGGTCAAGGTTTAAGCCCTCAAAGTTGAGAGCGACTGGGCGATGATCGGAGGATAAGTCGTTTACAGTGAATATATATGGTTTGTAAAACCCCTTGAGAACAGGAATGTCAAGTACATCACTAACGGGCGAGTGATCGCAATAGTAAGTGTCGTCAAGAGGACCGATGACTAAGGTATCAGATTGGTTTACCAAGTAGCCATGGAGTATGGAACCGTTATGATTCATACGTTTAGAATTCCAATGTGGGTGTTTGGCATTCAAGTCACCCGCCATAATGACTGGAATGGGACCGTTTAGTAAATCATCGAGCTCGCAGGGATCGAGCTTGTGCCTGGGCGAGTTGTACAAGGAGATAAATTTAACTTCCCCTACGTCCACGTCATTTATAATGACTGACACGGCTTCCATTCCCATGAAGCTGGTTGTGGTAGTCTCACGATGGTCGATGCCTTGTTTTACTATGATTGCTGCCCCACCAGACGCAGGGCCAGCAGCATTTATAAGGGGTCTATCCTTGCGGTAAATCGAATAACCAGGCAATTTGAAGGTCTGACTCGGTTTGAGATAAGACTCACACACAAACGCAATATCAATATTCCAACATGTAAGAAAGTTGTAAAACTCTATGCGATTGCGAGAGAGCCCCCTCGCGTTCCAAATAGTGCAACAAAGCTTTCCTTGCTTAATTACTCTATAGGGGTGTCTATTCATGATTAATTTCTGTTTCGGCTGAGACAAACTGAGGCAAATCTTTGCTCTTTTCCTTGAGAAGATTCATTAAGTTCCCCACATATCTGTATACTCTGGTCAATTCATTGGGGTCTATAATTCCATTGCTAGCAGAACTGGAGGCGACAGAAGCAAATGTTCTACCATCCACTGTTTTGGTGCTTTTGAATTTCCTAGCCTGGGGGTACTTTGGGCATTTCGTATAGCTAGATGTGTGTTGACCTTCACAGCGAATGCATTTAGGCGGGTCTTTACCTTTTATATTAGTACAGTCCCTTGACTGATGATCGCCTGCGCACTTGTTATAACGTGGTGACTCGGTGCACCCTGAGACACGTGGCCAAAACGTAAACAATTGTAACATTGCAATGGCCTTTTGTTACCCCTAAATAATTCAACTGCTACAGCAAGTGGACCGATACGTTTCAGATTTAGGAAGGACTTATTATGTATAAAATTAAAATAAACAAACATATGATCTTACCATATTGAAGATGGGCAATTGTCCGTCAAGTGAAGCTTTCCAATCTAATTGCCGCACAAATTGGGTTCCGACTGAGTAGCATGCGACAATCGAAAATCGAACAGTGAAGTGTACATTTGTTCAGGTGGGACCTAAGCAGTGCTTACACGATTCTCACCCTTCCGGAATAAATTCCACATGAAATCCACTGAAATAGGCAAAAAAATCTGACTAACCCAGGCACGTACCCAAGAATTTTTCCAGGGGAGGTCAAACTCTCGATTTATTGGACCTTTTGTTCGAATAATCTATTCTTTTTATTGTTTTAATTACAGTAATACTAATAAAAATGAACATATTTCAGTGATTTTTTGTAAAGTTACTTGTGAAGTTTATTATATTATACATTGTTGATATAAAAAAAATCAATCTGCTTACAAAATTCGGATTTCATTTTTGTGAAAAAAAATCCTATAATAAAAATTAAAGACCGTGAAAAGAAATAAAATTAAAATCGCAGGCCCTTTCGACTTAAGTCATCTTCTGGCAATGAAAGATGTGAATGAGGAATTGTCGGTCCGGTAGTGTTCAGTGTAGGTCAAAGGGGAAAAAATCCTTTTGTTTAACTGGAGTGAGTAAGGAGTGGGATGATTGGTGGGGGAGGGGAAATGGCACTGTAACATGCCAAAGGAGGAAAAAAAGGGAAAATTAAAAAACTGAAATTAAAAACAACCCCTCGCCAACCACTCCACTACTCCTTGTTCACTCAGAGTTTTTAATAGAATTTTAATTATAGATTTAAATTCACAGAATTCAAAATCATGGACCTTCAGCATTTTTGGGATGGTCACTCGGCGGGGGGGGGGGGGGCCCCCCCCCCTTGCGTACGTGCCTGTAACCCAAAGAGGTCTTCCACTAGCAGAGTAGCATGCAATCGACAATCGAACAGTGAAGTGAAAAGAAAGACGCGAGTGGTCCAGGAGCCAAGCTCACTTTGCACGCTCGCCCAAAGAGTAAACCAGAGGAGGTACACTGAACTGGGAGAGAAGCCTGATGAACCTCTTTAGTCCTCCAGAGAAGAAGTCCCCAGAAGGGACGAGAGTCAGATTGTAGATTGACGAATAGAGTCCCCAAAAATCAGCAGGATCTAAAAGATCCAATAGCTGGGGAAGACGGCCTTGTTAACGTC
>JAHWFO010106801.1:0-11122 GCA_023313115.1 Rhysida immarginata
CTAGAAATATAAAATCAAATAAAAAGCTGACGTTTCAGATAGAGACTATCCTTTATCAAAGCAAAAAGGATAATTCTCTAAAGGCAATTAGAATATTAGAGAATTATCCCGAAGTTACTTTATTATAGAGTAAAGTAATTATTCTACTTACTGTAGAGAATTACTGTATATAGGAAATGTCTCCACATGATATTGTATTTGTGCATAATTATCGATCAACGATTATGTTTTCGTAGTTCTCACGATGATAAGTGGTAGGTTTGGCGTTTAGAAGCTGTGTAGATCAATATAGCCTACTCGTATTAAAAAAAATGTATATATTTTCTATTCTATCATGTTTATGATGTTGAGGATGTTAAATAACCATTAGAGTTACTGGAAATTTAGCCTAGCAGAGGATCAGGCTATTGTAGTTTTGCTTGGTCTTCTAAGATTGTTAGTAAAGGAAAACTCAAAAATCCATGTTCTTAACGGAATTCGAACCCGCGACTCGTTGGTTTCGAGAGCGACAAGACCTGCGATTTAGCGCGCTCGGCCACCCATCTTGTCTAAGCAGTGTTAAAGTTTGTTGTTATTATAGCGATTTAAAATTAAAATTTTATTTTGAAAATGAATTTGTATATTAACTAGTCCATTTATTATGCTTATAAAAAGAAATTTTGTCCCAACTTTCAAATTGAAAAAAACTTGTCGCCTTTTTTTTTTTTTTTTTTTTACCGTACCTTGTTGGAATTTACAGTTGAGTATAAAATCTGCTTAAGTAATAGATAATTATTCTATGAATAATTTATTAATTTTTAATTAGACAAAAATAGTTACTATAGAGCAATAATTCATATGTTCTATGATTTTTTGTAATGTTATAAAAAATAGTAATGAAATTTATCTTTCATGAAGAATGGGACAATAATAGGGAAAAAAAAATCCTTCACAAGTATTTTCTGAGTAATTAGAGTTTTTATGCTTCAGCTATATCATTAGGAAGAACCTAAACATTTATTATGGCTTTTACAATTTGCTGGTTTGTAGCAAACAGGCTACAGTAAGGGGTTAATAAATGAATGCAGTAAGGCAGCGGTTCTCAATCTGTGGGTCGCCACATCAAGGGGAGTTGTATTAAAGGGGTCGCGGAAATATAAAGGTTGAGAACCGCTGCAATAAGGGATACATTGAGGAATACCAATAAGAGGAATACCGCTGAAATAAGAAATAGGAGAAATAAGAAAATGAGAGAATGAGAAAATATGAGGAGAAATAAGAAATAAGAGAACAATCTTATTTCTTCCCTATGGTTAATACATGTACGAAAATTTTAAAGTCTTTTGGAAAACTATTGCTTGGGCTTAACTGAGTACGAATTGATGCGACCAATATTTCATAACATGCGTATTTCTTAAGATGCGTATTTCTTAATTTGTGCAATATGTTATTTCGAAATTAAGTGGGTAGTATTTTCTTTTGTTGTTCCTTTGTTTTATATTCGCCATTGCCGCTATTCTGATTTAAAAACAAAGGAATGTTTGTTTCATTCAAAGTTTTAACCTCTTTGGAGGGGATCCCTTATTTCCCAACTCAACGAATCGTCCAATGTAACTTTTAAAAGGAAAAAAATCCATACGTTTCTGGTGTTAGAAAATCCATATTGAACCCTTATCTAAGCTCTTCAACCTTTGCTTTACAGAAGAAACATTAATTCGTTATTTTAACTGAATAACATAAAATCCAAAATTTCTGTGACTCTTTCAGGAACGTGCCTCGAATAACATGGCTAACGTTCATTTTTAATTTAATAAATTTAGTTTGAATTGCAAAATGACCAGCAATACCCATCCGAGTTTCATTTACGCAATAACTTTATATCATCTGAGATTTTCATTTTCGTTGTTATTGATGCTCATGAATTTTTCATTATAGATCTTGTGAAAGAACTAATATGAGAAGACAAGAAAACATTACTACAGCTGTTGTTGTATTCTCTTAAGAGTTTTGCAATGTTTGCATTACAACCAAAGCCAAATTAACTTTATAGTGTCGTTGATCCGCCCAGTTAGATATTGCTTTGTATATAATGTACATTACTGTAGAATAAATGCTACGAGGTTTTCTTTGCAGTATGCAACACGAGCTGTGGTGTTCATCCCCATAATCACCATACCGGGCAATGGCAAGGTTTTAATTAGTATCGCGGATAAACGTAATGTCTGTTTATAAGATTATATAATCAACGAACCTAAAAAAGTGATTGAAATCTATCTGTGCGAATGTTCGCTATAAAATTTTGGATTTTTGAAATTCTGATTTCGGATTCTTAAAGATCATCAAAGCGTAAAATAGGAATGTCTCAAAGACCAACTCTATGTCTCTTTGTCTTTATCAATAAAAATTCATTTGAAACTCAGTGAATTTTACCTTATTTCCTGTGTAGAGGAAGAGCACTTAAAATTCACGAACTTTAGATTATCAACTCAATTTTATTGATGAAACACACACTCATAGATTTCACATGTCAGCCATGAAATTTTTAATGGAACGCAAGCTCGCGCATTCTGAATTGGTTTTGTTCTCCAACTGTCAACCATTTCATCGACTTTATCAAGCCCTCGTTACTGTCAAAATTTTATTATTGTGCCCCTGTCAGTCTGGTATCTTGGTATAAATTATCTTTTTATCAAATTCCAACGTCTACAGTCTCGATTTTGCAAGCTTCTTTCTTCTCAGATCACGTTCATACGACAATCAAAAGAAAAGGTATTTCTTTGAAGTAATTTTGGAAAATACTTTGAACACATGAGTTCATAGAAAGTGTCCTTCTTCCATCTTTTCATTACTGCAAAACGAAAGTAATACTGTGACTGGTTTCCTCAACGCATTTCTCAAAAAGAGATATTGAATTTAAATTTTATTATTACGGTATTTAAAAAAAAATAATTTCTGACTATATATGGTCACGAACTAAAAAACGTTTTGACGAAAAGAGAACTGGATTATTACCATTAAGAGCAAAGTTGTGACCAAAATTGAGTCAGCCACTTCAGTATGATTGTTTAATTCAAAAATATGTTTATAATGTATTTACAAGAATAAGAGTAGGATACAACAAAATAATTCGTATGCAGTTTTATTACACAAAAAATACATCAATTTTTGTATTCTGTGACCAGATCATTTTAGCTTCATGTAGCTTGTTAGAGTCAGTAGCGTAGCTTAGGAGGGGCGGAGAGAGCAGTCCGTCGCGGGCGGTTCTTACTACCCCTGGCAAAAAGTATTGCATATCATGGGACGTTTAAACAACGTCGACATTCAAAAAATTTTTATGCAGCACACGGACATCGGATCAACAAAAATAACAATGGTTTAGCTATCCATTCAAGCACTACATGTGTATAAATTTTGAGACAAAAATATTGAAACATAATAATGGAAAAAAATTATGAGCGAACACTACGTTGGAAATAAGTAATGCATACAGCTTTCACATGAAAATAAGTATTTATTATAAACAAGAGATAAGTGTTTATTATCTTTAACAAAACGGTACTTAAAACTTTGTTGGCCCACCCCTGGGCTTGATCACAGCTTTTATTCATTTAGGCATTGAGTCCACCAGGTTAAAACAATAATCAGTCCCAATCTCGGCCCAACTTGTCACTATAGCGTTAACTAAGGTATCTTTACATGTCGGCTGTTTTTGTAACCAGTTCTTTTAGCTTTCCCCGTGCATTCTCAATTGGGTCCAAGTCCGGACTGTTGGGGGGCCAGGGTAGAGTAGTAATGTTGCTTTGTTTCAGAAAATCTTTGATAGAGTTGGCTCTGTGGCAAGAAGCGTTGTCATCTTGGAAGATGCAAGTGCCATCACCAAAGTGATCCTCCAACGTGGGAATTAAAAAAGCCTCTAAAACATCATGGTACGCATCAGCATTCATTATCCTTTGATAACACATAGGCGTCCAGTGCATTTGGCCGATAGACAGCTCCAGATCATCAGATTTGCAGGAAACTTTGTCGAATGGTTTAGCAATCACTTTGAAATTTTCCATGTGTCCGTCTCCACACAAACGTGCCAGCATCATCACCACAACCGACTGAGATTCGACTCTCATCCGTTCAGATCACCTGTCTCCAGTCTTCCGAATTCCAGTGTTTGTGTTGTTTAGCCCATAATAAACGTGTCTTCATTTGTTTCTTGGTCATAGCCGGTTTTGTCTTTGCTTTGCAACGTCTATAGCCCATCTCTGCCAATCTATTTCTCACAGTTTTAGCACACACATTCACATGATACTTCCCCCATTCCTTGTTGATTTCTTTTGAAGGTGATCTTCTCATTTGTGTACAAAATCTGCGCAATGCCCGGTCTTGCAGCCTGCTGGTTTTGCGGGGACAGCCAATCCTTAGACAATTTTTGGTATTTCCATGCATCTCAAACTTCTTTTTTACATGGCTGACTGTTGACTGATGACATCCAACAATTTGGGCAATTTGTTTTTGGGTTTTGCCTTCTTTCAGAAATTTCAGTATAACACCTCTCTCTCTCCATCACTATATTCTTTTACTGGTGCCATTTTGATGCTAATTTGAACGAGTAGTTACGAGTTTTGGTGTGTGATAATTACCTACGTGTAAAGAATGAATTCGTCTGTTGCTTACTGTAGAAGGCTATATTCTATTCTAACGGGGTGTTTGGAATCTTTATGCAATATTTATTTCCAGGTCAGAGGTGTATGCAAAACTTTTTTCCAGGGTGGGGTTTCACTCAAGATTTTTTTTCTCTCTGAATTTTCAACATTCTGGGCTGAAAATTTATACACATGAAGTGTCTGAAGAGATACATAAACGTTTATTTTTTAAGATTGATCCAATTGCCCGGTGTTGGATAAAAAATTTGTGACTGTCGAAGTTGTTCAAATGTCCCATGATATGAAATACTTTTTGCCAGAGCTTGTATTTGGCCTTTAAGACCCGGTATTTTTGGCCTATAAATTGAAGAAATTTTTTTTTTCTATCGGGGCAGTACAAGGGTACAAGACGCCTAACACAAGTTTAATTTCCCACAAAAGTACTGCTTACTGTTGGAAATTTGCGTTAATGGATTGGGTTCCCTTAAAGTTGGCCTTACTGATTTGGCCTTGACTACCATCAGAATTGTTTAAGCGCTAACTAAATTAAGCGCTCAATTAAAAAATATCATTTATAAAATACGTTTATTATTTTAAAATAGGAAATAACTCATAAATACGTTGAAACATCTTACCACATTTTCTTTAAAACAAAGACAACAGCAACTGACTCATGAAATAAAGTTCGACAAATATCATCGTAAATTTTGTTGACAAGAAAGCAAAGAAAAGACAACTCTTTTTAGAATAATTACAAGTAGAAAGGGATGGGTAATTTCGCGACCTGGACTCGAATAAGGGACCATGCTTTTTGATGGCACCGCTTAAACAATACGACCATATGAAGCCACAAATCAGCTTAACTCGCAGAGCAGCCCCCCGACTCGCAAATCGGGAATCCTCTTTTCCTTTAAACCAACAACTAAATTGATAAAATTCAACTCAAAGAGAAGATAATAATTAAATTGAAGAAATTCTTCAAACTTCCATTTGTGGCTTCATGGAAGTCCCTATGAACGTACAGCTTTACAGTTCAATGTCAGCGGTAGCTCAAGTGGTAAGAGCGGTGCCAATGAAAGGCATGGTCCCTAGTTCGAGTCCAGGTGGCCTAAAAGTTACACAGTGAAGTCCAAAAAGGGAAATTCTAATCCACAACTTATCCTGGTATCTTGAAATACCGGATACGTATTTCAGGTACCAGGCTTCCATCTTCAGCGGAGAAAGACAAAAGTATAAAGAAGATGGGTATCTGGTGGCCCAAACCGTGTTATTTGAGGGTACTGGGGGCAAACCTCTGGCGGCCCAACGTCTAGCGCTTGCTTAAAGTCGATAATACTGAAAGCACAAGAAAATAAGGGCCATTGAAGACAAGAAGACTACCGCCCGGTTTTTCAGTAGAGAGATAGCTTCTAGGGATTTCAGAAAATAAAAATAAATAAAATTTAAAAAATTTAAGCATCCAAAAAACAAACTGATTATGTAGAAATTTGATATCATATGTCTCTCTACCAAGGATTAAATTGATTAAATTTATGTGGCCAATGAACATGTACTGAAGGCATGTCTTCTAAGTGGTTTGTCTCAAGCAGACTGTATCGCGCAGCAGTCGCATTGCTTGGGGTACAATCCCCTGCAATAGCAGGTTATACATACAAGATTAACACTTCAACGATATGTGGAATGTCAAGTTAAAAAAGTGTACAAGCTCTTTTGTTACACCGCATTCCGAAGATATCGTCACATATGTAATGGAAGAAATACAATATTGGAATAGATGAGACAATACCAAGGCCTTCTAGAAACTACCAGGCCTGAACAAGACGTCAATAATGTATTGCTTGAAGCACTAAGATTGTGACGTTGAACTTACTTCTGTAATATCACCACCCAAGCAGCGTTGCCAACCGTGTAATAATTATTACATTTGTGCATTGTTTAGCTTGTATTATAACAATATCCAACAATAAGTATTTCCATCTAAAAACCGGTAAGTTGGCAACCCTGCACCCAGGGCCAAGGATACAGTCCAGGGCACTCAAAAGTCACCTGACCATCGGAGTCCGAGCAACAATCCATCCTTCATTGTTTCCAGCAAACGAAAGAACACTGATTGTTAAAGTCCAAGATGAAGACCATAAAGGGCGGATTGTTGCTTGGACCCCGATGATCATGTGATTTTTGAGTGCCCTGGCCTGTCTCTCGTTGGCCTCGCATCACCAGAACGACGTAACAATGTTTTATCTTTTCCATGTTTCTAGAAGGCCATGATAATACCCACCTTCATCCATTCTTGTAAATGTTAATCTGAAGATGCAAACTTTAGCTAGCGGGATTCCTCGATCTTGGTACAGGTAATTCTTGCGTGCGTTATCAGGGTGGGAAAAAACACGTTGGTCACATAACCCCCTTTCCCACACTTCAATTAGCTCACCAAAAAGTTTATCTGAATATTTGTATTTTTATTTATCTGTATGATACAAATCTTGCAATCAATGTTAAACCAATTTCCCGACAAGCTAGAGAGCTGAAACTTAATACACATGCTCAGTACTGATAACAATACATATTAACGGGAAAATTTCTCAAATCGGTTCACTGGCACATGTTCTAAGGGTATAAATTCATTAATACGAATTGCTTAATTGCTACAACAAACAATTAGTTTTACCGAGGGTGATTATTGTTAATGAATGAATACGTCCTTTATTGTTGCACATTTAAGCATTGTCACCGTAGCCGATCAACGCCTCATATAAAGAAAGCCAAAGCCAACTAGAAAGACAGGCCAGGGCGCTAAAAAGTCTCATGACTAAAGTACATGTATATCGACCAACAATCCAATCTTCATTATTTCCAACAAACGAAAAAACGCTGATTGTTGAAATCCAAGATGGAAACAATGAAGAGTGGATTGTTGCTCGATCTACTTTGGTCATGTGACTTTTTAGTGCCCCGGCCTGTCTTTCTCGTGGGCTACGAAGAAAGCCTCGACATTGAAACGTCATACATTGTTACATTATCATAAGTCGACCAAATTTAGAGCTTATTATTGGTAGAAATGCGGTTAACAAAGGACGAAGTATGATGATGTAACAATGTATGACGTTTCAGTGCCGAGGCGTTCAGCCGATACGATCGCGCCTGCAACCGACGAAAAAAGACGGGCGACGAAAAAAGACTGAAAAATGACCTGTTCATTGTAGTCTGAGCAACTATTTTTTTGGAATCTTTACTGCAAAAGGTAAAAACATATTGAAAGTGTGGTTTGAAAACTCAATTTTTCCCTCACGGGGGCACGGCACGCGAATTCTTGCTCATCTCTCTCCATTCGTTTGAAATCCATTGTATCACTTAGGTCAGACACAGTTGAAATGAGATTCACAGTTCGTTTGTCCATTCATTTATACAGCAACTCCATGGCTTCTCACTTTCTGTCAAAATTTCCTCTATGCTTTCTTTTTCCATACTTTATTTTTAGAATGCGTTTCCATACTGGATTTAAAGACCGAAATGCTTATGTCTGATTACCTTTTAGAAGGACAAAAAATATAATAATAATAATAATTATAGATACGGGATTTTTACAAATCTATTGTACTATCCCCTAATGACTATGAAAGAGATGATTATGGAAACAAACACAAACATCCATGCCCTGGGCGGGATTCGAACCCGCGACTCGCTGGTGTCGAGAGCGGAAAGACCTGTGCCTTAACCCTCTCGGCCACCGAGCCGGCGACAAAAAATATTATATGGTATGAAGAAGTTGTCCATGAAGACAATATGTTTTTACCTTAAAGTTCTTCACAAATCTGTCACTGGCCAGGCTTGTCTCTGGAAGATTTACCAGTATATACAGGGTGTTTTTGAATTGAGTACAGATTTTTTGAGAGATGATAGAAGAGGTCCTTAGAAGTATTTTTTGTCATATGAACATGGGGTCCCCGCAGCTCCGTTTACTTACAATACTGCATTGAACAATCAAATGACACCGGGACGCAGTGTGTGCGTTGGTAGGCCTAGATTATTTTATTTTTAACAATTAACACAAGCAATCTACTGTAATAACTTTTAAAGTAATTGTTTGCAAAGAAATTTCAAGGTGCACGTGCTTGTTTGTTGAAAAGTCTTAGGGCAAACTTCGTCAAGGAGATTCCATGGTATCCAACTCCTTTGTAAAATACGATGAGTCCATATGGAAATGAACTAATCGCATTCTGGGAAAGCAGTAGATAAAGATTTGTTTTAAAAAGTTCACTTGATGTACTTTTTGCATGTGTAAAGTTAAACAAACAGTATGAATCGTTGGATTGGTCGTGGCGGACCAGTTGCTTGACCACCGAGATCGCCAGATCTCACACCGATTGATTTTTTTTTATGGGGAAGCATAAAATCAATGGTGTACTCCGAACCCGTAGATACCGAAGAAGAATTGGCGGCAGTAGGTGACATCAGCGACCGTGCAAATCAACTGTTTCCACGCGTACATCAATCCATCATAGGGCGTTGCGAATTGTGCTATGAAGCAAATGGCGGTCATTTCGAACAATTACTGTAAAAGTTAATACAGTAGATTGCTTGTGTTAATTGTTAAAAATAAAATAATCTAGGCCTACCAACGCACACTGCGTCCCGGTGTCATTTGATTGTTCAATGCAGTATTGTAAGTAAACGGAGCTGCGGAGACCCCATGTTCATATGACAAAAAATACTTCAAAGGACCTCTTCTATCATCTCCCAAAAAATCTGTACTCAATTCAAAAACACCCTGTATTTGTAACTTCAAATTCCATCAAGACTCACTGCACAACGTCCATATTTTAGAACTCTTTTCACAGCCCTTCCCTTGTATATTGTTTCATTGAACTTCACCATTGATTTATCATTTACTACTTTCTGAACCAGGCGGGGGGCCCCCCCCCCCCATTTGGTTTGGCTGAATTTAGTCATTTCTTAAGTTCTCCTGAAGTCTTCTTATTTAATAATTCAACGTAGTTCTCTTAATTTGTTTCTCTTATGAAGGTCCTTGTTCGACTGTAGACATTAATTATCTTTTGATTTATAACTGGATACTTGTTTTCCAGAATATCTCTTAAAGAAGAGAGTCTGGGAGCGGTGGAACTAAGACTGGATAACCAATCAATCAACTTGCAATCCCTAAAACATATAGCCCCCTATATTAACAAAACTCTATGCGACCTAATCTCCCAAAAGCAGATGCAACTTTATTAGTTGTACCTGGACAAGTCAACATCCCACCAAAAGCCACCTATACAAATTAGGACTTATACGCCTACGATGACAAACAGATGGCATTATCCACATTCTCTTCCAGTACCCAATCTGCCAATTCCAACGGGAAACATTGATAAACTCCCTCAATCACATCAAGATGGATTTCACTCTGGGAAATCTGTTCTTACAAAACAATTAAAAAAAGTACAAAAAAAATAAATAAATAAATAAATAAATAAATAAATAAATAAATAAATAAATAAATAAATAAACCAGAAAATATACAGGGTGTCTCAAATTAAAATTAATATTTCATAGCTCACTATTCATCAGAAAATCATGAAATTTTGGGAATGTCATAAAAATTACACGATGGGATATTTTTCCAGAGCAAAACAAAAGTTAGTTCCATAAAACACCCACATAGGGTGTACTATAACTTTATAGAGAACGTACGTAACAATGTACTATATATACTCCATCCAGCCTTAATTTGCGCGAAATGCGATGACCGTTTCAATTGTTGGACATTGTTACAACAAAAACTAAACAATACGTAACATGTCCATCACATTTCGCGCAAACTAAGGCTGGATGGACCAACACCTCCTAGAGAGAAGGCCTGTGGACAAAAGGTGTACATATTGTTATGTCTTCATCAAGCAGCCATTGTTAATCGCATTTCTATCAATAATAAGTCCTGAATTTGGTCGATTTCGAGGCCAGCGAGAAATACAAGGCCCTGACGCGGAAAAGTCACCTGGCCATAGCAGTCCGACCAACAATCCAAGCTACATTGTTTTCAACAAACGAAAAAAATACTGATTGTTTAAATCCAAGATGGAAACAATGGCGCCTATATTGTTACTCGGATTTCTATGGTCAGATGACTTTTCCGCGTCAGGGCCTGTCTTTCTAGTTGGCTTTGGGTCGATTTATGATGATGTAACAGTGTATGACGTTTCAATTGTTTGGCTTTCTTTCTAGGAGTTGTTGACTATACGCAATTTATTTGTCTAATGATTATAAAACATGCCCAATATGATGGCCACCATTCTCTGCTGCCATCTGTAAGCGTAAAATAACATGTTCAACGGTTGAAATGAGTGTAAACAGTACCACCTAGACTCTAGGTCCTAGAGAGAATGGTGGTATTGGAATGTTACGCACATGGCGTGCTATCTCTGTCTTTACTGTAAGATCTGAAAGAGGAAAAATGGGATCACATTAGACCAAGTCTTTGAGATAGCCCCAGAGCCCAAAATCGCATAGAT
>JAHWFO010106812.1:930-17568 GCA_023313115.1 Rhysida immarginata
AAGATTATCACATCTTCCAATAGTCTGGGAAAGAGACGTTGCTAATATCTTCAAAATTGATGTCAAGAACGTGCCTCGGTGTACGATACTTCGTATGCCAGTTCATATTCATTGAGTTCTCCAGTATCCCTTTCACAAGCTTATTGTCGTGAGTCTTCATCTTCTGTAACATAATCAAAAGGAGATCCTGTATAAACTTACCGATATGGGCCATGTTTAAATCGAGGTGGATGGATTGGTTTTTCACCGTCCTTCTGTCCAGCTGGGCAATGGTCCTCAGGGTAACATTCTGGAATGACTGTAGTTCACTCCATCTGCTTTTACAGATAGTCACCCACCCAGGCATGCCATAGAAGAGTATGGTCCGGATAATCGATTTGTACAGAAGTAGCTTGTTGTCAATGTGAGTGCGCTGTTGCTACCCATAAGAGCTATGATACTGTACTTAGCCCTCTTTGCTTTGTTCAGAGCATAGGACATATGCTGGTTCCATGAGAGTCTTGAGTCAATGATAACTCCCAGGTACTTGCAGTTGTCCACCCAGTCCAGTTTCTTATTGAACAGAACAAGAGAATCTGGGGGATGCTTGAGCTTCCTATTGAGGTACAAAGCCTTGCACTTTCCGACGTTAAGGTTCAACTTCCAGCTGTTAAACCAGTCTTCGAACTGCTTCAAGGCGCACTGCAGCCGAGTGATAACGTGAGCCGGCTGGTGTACCCATGTCATAATGGCCGTGTCATCCGCATAAAAATACAGATTACAATTATCGGGTTTTGGGAAATCATGTACAAAGTAATTAAATAGCATAGGCCCCAGGACAGAACCCTGAGGGACACCGGCCTTTACAACACGGGGTGTGGAAAGATTTTCTCCAACTTTGGCTTGATAGGATCTTGGAAATATAAAATCGACAATCGACAATCGAACAGTGTAGTGTATCGGTATTCGTGTGGAACTTGAAGCATAGCTTCCATAATCTCACCCTTCATAATCATATTCCAAGGGAAATACACTGAACTAGAAAAGAAGCCTGATGTACCCACAAAGGTCATCCAAAGTATGAAAGAAAATTGCCTCCTCTTGGTGGAGGAAAATTTGATTGACGATTGTCTAAAGTAGGAGTATATTACATAGTAAGCCACTGAACGAATTTATGAAACCCAGTAATCTGGGAAGATGACATTATCAATGTCATCAAAATTGACATCAAGGATATGTCTTGGATAACGATGCCTTTTTCTATGTAGAGAATGTTTTAGAACGCCAGAGGCTAGATCATTATCATGATTTGCCATAATAGGCAGCATGGTTTTCATGAGCTCTTGAACATATTTCCCGACATGGGTGATATCGAAATCATTATGAATGGAGTAATTGCGAGCAATTCTCCTATCTAATTGTGCAATAGTTCTTAGGGTAATGTTCTGGAAAGTTTGGAGTTCCTTCCATCTTGTCTTGCAAATCGTAGCCCAGACGGGCATGCCATATAGCAAGATGACACGAACAATTATTTTGTATAACAGTAGTTTGTTATCAACACTGAGGGCACTGTTACGACCCAACAGAGCAATTAAGCTGAACTTTGCTTTTTTGGCCTTGTTCATCGCATAAGTCACATGCATATTCCATGATAGTTTTGAATCAATAACAACGCCAAGGTATCTATAATTATCTACCCATTCCAAGTATTTGCCATATAACTTTAATGAGTCAAGATTTCTCTTTTTCTTCTTAGTGATAAACATTGCTTTGCATTTGTCGACATTCAGTTTTAATCGCCACTTGCTAAACCAGATTTCACATTCTTTAAGGGCTTTCTGCAAACGTGATACAACAACACTAGGCTGGCGTGCCCATGTCTGTATAGCAGCAGCATCCGCATAAAAATATAGCTTGCAGTAAGAGATTTCAGGGAAGTCACATATATAGTAATTGAACAGAACTGGCCCCAGTACTGATCCTTGTGGGACACCGCCATTTGTCTCACAGGTATCAGATAATTCATCTCCAACTCTGGCCTGAAAAGACCTGTTGGACAGAAATGAGTGAACTAGACTAATTAAATCATGTTAGAAACCATCAGTTATCATTTTATAAATAAGGCCTTCATGCCAGACCTGATCAAATGCTTTATGAACATCTAAGAAGATGACACCGCAATACATCGAAAGATTAAGGGGAGTGTTAACATCCGCTATAAGCCTCCAAACTTGGAGCTGGCAAGAATGTTCCGCCCGAAAACCAAATTGTTCTGCACGGATGAGATTATTGGTTGTGCAGAAATCTAAGAATCTTGTGAGAATTGTTCTCTCCAAGACTTTGGATATAGAAGACAGCAAACTGATGGGCCTGTAGCTTACAGGGTTTGCAGGATTTTGACCGGGTTTAGGGATACTTAGGACAACAGACTGTTTCCATGTATCCGGAAAGTAACAGTTATCCCAACAGTCGTTTATAATTTTAGTGATATCACTACTTACATTATGCGGTAAGTTTTTTAAGGCATTGTTATTAATAGTGTCTTTACCTGGTGCCTTCTTTTTCTTGAGTTTCTTAAAGCAATTTTGAATCTCAGCTACCTGTATTTTATGTTTGGCCACATGATGGCTATTGTTGTAATACTTTGTTATGCTGCCTTCTACCATTTTGGATATTTCTAGTCCTTCTGGACGATCATCCTTTGGAGTCACAAAATGTTTTTTAAGTGAATCAGCAATAAGCTGTGCTTTGTCTTGGTCATTAGTTATGAAATGTCCATTAGTGTCTAAAAGCGGTGGAATGTTCATGGCCTTTTTGTTTTGTAAGGCTCGAATCATGCACCATATAGAATTGTCTTGGGTTGACAAACTCTTCACCTTCTCATTCCATCTATCGTTACGAAGTTTATTTACTTCCTCATGTACTCTTCTCGTAAGTCGGTTATATTTGGTTTTAAGCCAAGGCTCTCGTGTTCGGTGCCATTGCCTCCTTACCCTGTTTCTTTGAATTATTAGATACTTGATTGCTGGAGTAAGATCGAGATGATCAGGCCGTTTCACGTCTACTGGAGAAGCACAAGCATTGATGGCTTCAGTAATACGTGTAGTGACCCTTTCAACATTTATGTCAATCTCCTCCGTGCTATGCACATCATTGGGTAGATTACTGTCATTTTTGAGAAGATCTCTGAAAAGTTTCCAATCTTGTTTAAGCCCCATTTGTTCTCTGCAGTCAATATTGAGATTTTCAAAATTCAGTGCGACCGATTTATGATCTGAAGATAAATCATCAACAGTAAAAATATCGAATGGCTCATAGAAGCCTTTCAGCAAAACAATATCAAGGACATCACTTGTAGGTGAGTGATCACAGTAATACGTGTCATTTACAGGACCTATCGCAATGATATCAGTTTTGCTCTGTATATATCTAGATAATATGACACCATTCTGATTATGCAGTTTGGAGTTCCACTGCGAGTGTTTAGCATTCAAATCTCCCGCCATTACCACTGGGATACTCCCAGAGAATAGCTCATCGAGCTCATCAACATCGATCTTATGCTTGGGAGAGTTGTAAAGAGCCAGGAATTTAACATCGCCAACAATAGTATCCGTGATAATAACAAAAGCCACCTCCATTCCTGTGTACATTCGTATGAGGTCTTCCCGATGCCGAATGCCTGTTTTAATGATAATTGCTGCACCTCCAGATGAGCTTTTGACATTGGGAGTAATAATTCTATCTTTGCGATAGACACAGTAGCCCGGGATTCTGAAGTCCTGGCCCGGCTTTAGATGTGTCTCACAAACAAATGCCACGTCTATATCCCATTTAATTAAATAGTTATAAAACTCAATACGCCTTCGGTGAATACCCCTGGCGTTCCATATGACGCAACGAAGCTTACCTCTGTTAATAACACTATAGCGTCGATCAGCCATAATCTCAGTCTTTGCTCGTAAGAATTCCACTCATTTGTGGATACTTTTTGCCTAATTCATTATATAAATGGCATATACTGCCAAGTTGTTTACACATGTCTTGAATGTCATTTATGTTAAATCTTTTATCCGTTTTCGAGACTATTGAGGCATAGGATGTCTCCGGAGTAACTTTAGTTGGAACTCGTTTGACTTGCGGATATTTTGGGCATTTTGTATAACTGGATGTGTGCTGCCCATCGCATCTTATACACTTTGGAGGATCTTGTCCTTTAACATTTGGGCAGTCTCGTGACTGGTGGTCTTTAGCACATTTGTTACAGCGAGGGGCTTCAGTACACCCTAGAGATATATGGCCAAATCGCAAACAATTATAACATTGTAAAGGTTTCTTATTACCTCGAAACATTTCAACACTGACAGCTAAGGGCCCTATGCGGGTCACACTTTTAAGTGTCTTATTGTGTTCAGTGTTTGATAACAGAACCAGAATCATGGGCATATCTATTGATCCTTTGGCTTTTTTAAGCCTAATCACTTTCTCAGGAAAGTAGTTAGCCTTTTTCAGATCTTCCTTAAAATCATTAAGGTCATAGGTCACGTCTACATTTCGTATAACGTATTTGAAGGCTTTTTCCGATTTAAGTTGATGATGCTGAATCTTTAGCAGGTTATCAGCCTTAATGCCAGACACAATCACCAATTTACTATGCGTTTCCTCATCATGACACCTTATTTTGATCGTCTCTGCTCTGCCTGTGTGTACAGTAATTTGGTTAATCGCCACATGCTTTTGAATCTCGCCCAGGATTTGTTTGATTGGCTGACCGTGAGTACGTATTATGATTGGCGGAATATAGGAGCTGCTCTTGGTGTTTGGCTTTTCAACATTTTTTCGCTGTTCAGACTTGCTTTCTCGAAAAGCAACAGCGATTGTATCATTTATATCAACAACATCCTTAATGTTGTCAATTTTCAACCCTTTTTTAGCCTTTTTAGATTTTGCAGGTATCCATTTATCCGTATCATTGTATAGCCGTTTGCGATTTGTACTAATGGGTTTTTTTTTTTTTCTGACAATCGTCAATCTTATTTTCTTTTTTGTATAATATGGAAGACCGCTTGGGTTGGTTAGGCTTCTTGATTACCTCAGTGTATTTCATTTGGAGTTTATTCTGGTTGGATGAGCTTTGTGAAAGCGCTGCTTTCGTCCCATCCTAACAAATGTACACTTCACTGTTCGATTGTCGATTGTTGACCAAATTCAACCAATACTTCCATTGCTGAAGATTTCGGTATACCTACCATTGGAAACCACGTCAAGGAGTCGCTGAAGAAGCTTCTTCAGAAGATGTAGGACCATCCCAAGCCTCTGGTTGCAGGTATTCTTGAGCATCCGCTCACCTTTAGAAGCCTCCTTAGACATCGCAGGCCTCGTCACATACTGGACGTAAATTTCGATGACACCCAAAAGGCCATCTTCCCACCCTACTGGATCACCTAGCTCTTCCTCGTCCTATCGTCAATCAACAATCAACTTTATCGTCCTGTTAGGAAAGGACTCCTCTGTATACTGTGGATGACTTAACCAGGTTCATCTGGCTTCTTTCCTAATTTAGCGTATTTCTTTTGGCTATATTTCTGGATGAGTACGGCAGTGGAAGCATAGCTTGCGGACCGCTCGTTTATTTTTCTTTCCTGCGCTGTTCGATTGTCGACCAAATTCAACCCTCCAAGGCCCCTCATCCTACATGGTAGGAAGCTTGTGTGGGTTAAAAATTATAAGTACCTCGGAGTTGTGATTGATTCCAAGCTCAAATGGATAGACCATGTCCAATAATCCCTTAACAAGGCTAAGAAAGCGAAGTTTAGTCTCATCGCGCTACTGGGGCGATACAGCGCTCTGAGAGTGGACAACAAACTCTTGTTATAGAAGGTAGTGATTCGTGCCATTTTACTTCACGGTATGCCTGCTTGGGCTTCCATTTGGAAAGATGGAAAGATCTTCAGACCTTCCAAAATGTTACCCTCCAGTCCATTGCTCAACTAGACAGAAGAGTTGCCAACAATCTTTCTATCTATGAAGATCTGGGGATGACCCACATTGGTTCCTATGTTCAAACACTTCTCAAGAACATGCTGCCCAAGATGGAACATCATGAAAATACCCTGGTTGCTGGTATCCTGGACCACTCACTCACTATCAGGGGTTCCCTCAGGTTTCGAAGACCTCGTCATATCTTGGATGTTAATTTCGAGAACATTAACAAGGCCGAGTTCCCCAACAACTGGATCTGCTAGATCCTAGTTTTTCGGACTCGCTATTCGTCAATCCACAATCCGATTCTCGTCCATGAATGGACACTTTTCTGGATGACTTAAAGAGGTTCATCAGGCTTCTTTCCTACTTCAGTGTACCTCGTTTGGTTTACTTTTTGGGCGAGCGTGTAAAGTGAGTTAAAGGCTCCTAGACCACTCATCCTACTTTTTCACTACACTGATCGATTGTCGATTGTCGACCAAACTCAGAAAAATTCAATTTTCTGTTAAAGCAAGACATCGATGTTGCTTTCCTTTGTGAAACTCATCTCAAACCAAGCCAAGACTTTAAGCTACCTGGCTATTGTGTGTACCGTAAGGATCGAATGGCTTCAAATGCTGCAAGATGTGCTTCTAGGGGCGCTGCGATCATCATTAAGAAGGGAATTCAACACCAAGAATTAGTCTCCAAGTCTTATGCAGGTATGGAATCGGCCTCCATCATTATCAACGACGTCTCCTGTGGTGAAGTGAAGTTCGTGGTGCTCTACAATTCACCTAAATATTATCTTGACATTAGTGAGCTTGATGAACTCTTCAGTGGTGACACTCCAGTCGTCCTAGCTGGTGACCTAAATGCCAAACACCAAAGCTGGAACTCCAGAACGCAGAATTACAACGGCATGATTCTCTATAGGGACATACAAGGTAGAGATGATATCATCGCTGCTGGACCTGTGGAGGACCCCTACTACTGCGACCACTCCACTAGTAGTGATGTTTTGGACATCTCGCTCTTGAAGGGTTTCTTCAAACCGTACAATATCTTCACGATTGATGACCTTTCTTCTGACCACAAGCCTGTGGCGTTGAACTTTGACAATGTCGATATAAATTTCCGAGAGGAACTAATACATCATCAAGACTGGAAACTCTACAAAGATATTCTTAAGGAATATGGTTGCCATCCCGACGTTGCTTACTGTACAGAGGACATCAATCAACGTGTTGAAATCATCACTAGATGTATTAACAGTACCATAGAAGCTAGTAAGTATCCATCAGAGAGTAAACCTCCTCATCGAATCCAACTCACTCCTGGAATCCAACGCCTAATTTCTGAAAAAAACAGGACTCGTAGACTATGGCAACGCTATCGTGAACCCTGGCTCAAAACCAAATATAACAGACTAGTGCGAAGAGTCCAAGAGTATATAAAAGAGCTTCGCGACGCTAGATGGAATGAAAAACTCAAAAGCTTGTCGGCTCGCGACAATTCCATTCTGAATATGGTCAGAGCTTTACAGAAGAGGAAGAATGATACGCTTCCTCCACTACGTACTCCACAAGGTGACTATGTCCAAACCGGTCAGGACAAGGCCCAAGTCATTGCAGCCTCACTGGAAATGCAGTTTGTTACTCCTACCAACGATAAGCCCGAGAGACAAATCATGTCTCAGCGTGTGGAAGAAGGTATTGTCAACTTTGATGAAGTCCCGCAGCATTTAACGAAATACAACATCGAGGCTGGCGAGATCGCCAACATCATAAGTAAACTGAAAAAGAAGAAGGCTCCAGGAAAAGACAAGGTGAGTAATAACGCCCTTATGAATCTCCCAAAGAACTTTATTGACTTTCTCACCAATATCATTAGCGACTGCTGGAAATTTTCTTATTTCCCTGTGGCTTGGAAGAAATCTATTGTGTTGAGCATCCCCAAGCAGTGGCAAAATCCTGCAATTCCGGCGAGTTACCGACCTATTAGCCTGCTACCCACGATGTCCAAGGTGTTGGAGAGAACGATCCTCGTCAGATTCCAAGATCACTGTCTAGCATAGGACCTTTTTCGGGAAGAGCAGTTTGGTTTTCTTGCTGCCCACTCTTGTCCGATGCAGATATCGAGGCTGTTGAAGACCTGAGCACCCCCCTGAACCTATCCAGGTACTGTAGGGTGGTATTTCTCGATATCAGTAAAGCTTTTGACCAAGTGTGGCATGAGGGCCTTGTCTACAAAATGATCAGAGACGGGTTCCCTGCCGATTTGATTTTGATGGTAAATCCTTTCTTGACGGCAGATCCTATCAAGCCAAAGTTGGAGAAGATCTTTCCACATCCCGTGTTGTAAAGGCCGGTGTCCCTCAGGGTTCTGTCCTCGGGCCTGTGCTATTTAATTACTTTGTACATGATTTCCCGAAACCCGATAATTGTAATCTGTATTTTTATGCGGATGACACTGCCATTATGATATGGGCACACCAGCCGTCTCGCGTTATCACTCGGCTGCAGTGCGCCTTGAAGCAGTTTGAAGACTGGTTTAACTGCTGGGAGTTGAACCTTAACTTCGGAAAGTGCAAGGCTTTGTACCTGAATAGGAAGCTCAAGCATCTCCCAGATTCTCTTGTTCTGTTCAAAAAGAAACTGGACTGGTTGGACAACTACAAGTATCTGGGAGTTATCATTGACTCAAGACTCTCATGGAACCAGCATATGTCCTATGCTCTGAATAAAGCGAAGAGGGGTAAGTACAGTATCATAGCTCTCATGGGTAGCAACAGTGCCCTCAGCATTGACAACAAGCTACTTCTGTACAAATCCATTATCCGGACCATACTCCTCTATGGCATGCCTGCGTGGGCGACTATCTGTAAAACCAGATGGAGTGAACTACAGTCATTCCAGAATGTTACCCTGAGGACCATTGCCAAGCTGGACAGAAGGACGGTGAAAAACCAATCCATCCACTTGGATTTAAACATGACCCATATCGGAAAGTTTATACAGGATCTCCTTTTGAGTATGATACAGAAGATGAAGGCTCACGACAATAAGCTTGTGAAAGGGATACTGAAGAACTCAATGAATATGAACTGGCATACGAAGTATCGTAAACAGAGGCACGTTCTTGACATCAATTTTGAAGATATTAGCAACGTCTCTTTCCCAGACTACTGGAAGATGTGATAATATTATTTCTCCTTGTATTTTTTTTTATTTCGTTTGTTTTTTGTTTCTGACAATCGTCAATCCTATTTTCTTTTTGTATAATATGGAAGACCGCTTGGGTTGGTTAGGCTTCTTGACTATCTCAGTGTATTTCAGAATTGAAAGGCTTGGCCTTATCGTTATTAAAAAGAATTGTACATCCTAATCATTTTTCGTTAGAAACAAACGTTTCAAATTTTGAATCAATCTTTTTGCCATTAAGCAAAGTAGATTTAGGATTTAAGTTTTTACAAGAGCTGCATAAATGTGGAAAAGGTGTTAATAAGGATTTTTTAAAGGAGCGATGTTACAACTTCAAAGTAAAAACAAATGTTGCAGTTCTTTCATCCCAACTAATGAAATGTTAACAAGATTTAACTATTCAATTTATAGCGATGTCTTTTAATCTTTGATTTTGATTTGTATTTTTTAGAAGAATAAAAGTTTGTAATTTACGAATATTTTCATTGTATGGTTTATTTGTATTTTCATAATGTTCAGTAATAGTTGGGAGTATACATCATAGGGAAATGAAACATGTTCAGGGAAAGTCAGGGAAATGAAACGTGGTCAGGGAAAAAGGGCTATTTTCATGCATTGGGCGATTTTGGGCTACTAAAGTTCCCCAATTGGGCGACCGAATAATGCTTGGACCTGGCAACCCTGAACCCGAGACTATATGGGAATGGAAGCTGCCTCTGCTATCATTACTGATGCCACACTGGGAGAGGTGAAACTAGTGGTTCTATATAATGCGCCCAAGCATAAATTCGATGCCAATGAGCTTGACGAGCTGTTTTCCGGGAATATTCCCGTTATTATGGCGGGAGACCTGAACGCTAAGCACTCGCACTGGAATTCAAGATGCCATAACCAAAACGGTGTCCTGCAGTAGGCCCTGTGGATGATACATATTATTGTGATCATTCTCCTTCAAGCGATGTACTTGATATTGTGTTGTTGAAGGGGTTCTACAAATCATTCAGTATCTATACTGTCAATGATCTATCCTCAGACCATAAACCAGTTGCACTAAATTTTGACAACGTAAACATTGACCTCAAAGAAGAACTGAGGCTCAAACAAGACTGGAAGTTTTTTAGAGAAATTCTCAAAAATGATGACGACCCACTAAATAACGTATATAGTACGAGCGACATAGATACCAATGTGAAAAGGCTTACTAGAAGTATAAATGCAGCCATTGACTCTAGTGCTTCACGCTTAGAGTCGAAGCGAGCTGATCACCTTGATCTCACCCCAGAAATCAAACTATTAATTGAGCAAAGGAATAAGGTTAGAAGGCAGTGGTACCGAACTCGTGATTCATGGCTTAAGACCAAGTATAATAGGCTCACAAGAAGAGTTCACGAGAAGGTAAAAGCACTTCGTAATGACAGGTGGAATGATAAAGTTAAGAGTCTGTCGACCCACGATAACTCTATTTGGTGCATGGTTCGAGCCTTGCAAAACAAGAAAGCCATTAATATCCCACCTCTGTTAGCCCAAAATGGCAAATTCATCACGAATGGTGATGATAAAGCTCAGCTTATTGCAAGTTCACTTTCAGAATAGTTTGTCACGCCTACTGATGGTCGGCAAATAGGACTTGATATGTCTGAGAAAGTAAAATCCTGCATAACTGGCTTCTAATAATATTCACGGCAATGAATTCCCAAAACATAGCATTGATGTAAATGAAGTCCAAATCATCTTTAAAAATTTAAAAACGAGAAAAGCTCAAGGTACAGACTCTATTAAGAACAGTGCTTTGAAAAATTTACCTCCAAATACAATACAAGATATTGCAAAAGTGATTAACGACTGCTGGAAGAACGCTTACTTCCCGGATGCTTGGAAGCAATCAGTTGTCTTAAGCATTCCTAAAACAGGACAAATTCCTGCAAATCCTGTTAGCTACAGGCCCATCAGCTTGTTACCATCAATCTCCAAAATCCTGGAAAAAACAATTCTCTAGAGAGTCATTGAGTACTGTGATGCCAACGATCTCATCCGCGATGAACAATTTGGTTTCGCACAAACCATTCCTACCAACTCCAAACATGGAGGCTCGCAGCGGATATCAATGAGCCCCTTCATCTCTCTATGTATTGTTGGGTCGTTTTCCTCGATGTACACAAAGCCTTCGACCAAGTCTGGCACGATGGTCTTATTTTTAAAATGATTATGGATGGATTTCCTCAAGATATGATTACTCTGATACACTCGTTTCTCTCCAACCGGTTCTTTCAGTCTACCTCCTAAGTATGAAGTAAAAGCTGGTGTCCCACTGGGTTCAATCCTGGGGCCAGTATTATTCAATTACTTTATGCGAGACTTTCCAAGTCCTTCCAAATGTAAGCTCTTTTTTTACGCAGATGACCCTGCTATACTGACCTGTGCTCGTCAACCAGCCGTAGTTGTCTCGCGGCTACAGAAGGCTCTAAAGGAGTGTGAAAGCTGGTTTAGCAAGTGGAGGCTAATATTGAATGTAGACAAATGAAAGGCGATGTTTGTCTTCAAGAAGAGAAAGAGATCATTAGATTCTCTAACACTATATGGCAAAAAACCGGACTGGGTTGAAACTTATAAATATCTTGGTGTTGTTATTGACTCTAAACTTACCGGGACTCCCCACGCAACCTATGCGTTGAATAAGGCCAGGAGAGCCAAGTTTAGCTTGATTGCTCTGCTGGGCCGGAATAGTGCTCTAAACATTGATAATAAACTCCTACTCTATAAGGTCATTGTTCGGACCATCTTGACGTATGGTATGCCCGTCTGGGCCACAATATGTAAGACTAGGTGGAAAGAACTGCAAACGTTCCAAAACGTTACCCTTAGGACTATTGCGCAAAAAGATCGGAGAATTGTTCGCAATTCCTCCATTTCTAATGACTTCAACATGACTCATATTGGCAAATACGTTCAAGAGCTCAAGGAATCCATGCTGCCCAATATAGAAAATCATAGCAACGAGCTTGTCTGGGGCTTTTTAAATCATCCTATGCATAGAAAGAGATATCGTGATCCAAGGCATATACTTGATATTAATTTTGAAGACATTGATAATGTCTTATTTCCAGATTACTGGACGTCATAGGTCGTGTTTTATCTAATGCTAGTGGTCTGCCTCTAGTCTAGACAGTCGTCAATCAAACTCACCTCCAACCAAGAGGGGGTATTTTCTCCTTCATATTATGGATGACCTTTATGGGTTCATCACGCTTCTTAACTACTTCAGTGTAATTCCCTTGGCATTTATTTAGGAAGGGTGAGATTAAGGAAGCTTAGCTTCAAGTGCCACTCGAATAATGTTTCACTACACTGATCGATTGTCGATTACCAAACTCAGACCCCAAGGCTCTGTCCTGGGTCCTGCTTTGTTCAACTTCTTCATTCACGACTTCCCAGCATTTATAAAGTGCGAATTATACCTGTTTGCTGACGATGTGTCCATCATGACTTGTGCATCTGTGTGAGAAATGGTTTGCTAAGTGGAGGTTAAACCTGAACGTAGATAAATGCAAAGCCATGTTCGTTACCAAAAAACTTAGAAAACCCCCGAAGTCAATCTTCCTATCTGGCAAGGAGCTCGAGTGGGTAAAGAACTATAAATACCTCGGAGTTGTGATAGATGCAAAGCTAAATTCGGGCGACCATCTCTCTTATGCTATCAACAAGGCCAAGAAGGCGAAGTTTAGTCTGGTTTACGTGCTGGGACGAAACAGTTCGCTTGGAGTGGACAGCAAACTATTGCTATATAAAATGGTAATCCGAACCATTCTTCTGTACGGTATGCCTGCCTGGGCTACAACCTGCAAATCCAGATGGAAGGACCTACAAAATTCCAAAACGTCACCCTGAGGACTATAGCCCAACTCGACAGGAGAATAGGAACTAATACTTCCATTGCTGAAGATTTCTGTATACCTACTATTGGAAACCACGTCAAAGAGTCGCTGAAGAAGCTTCTTCCGAAGATGAAGGACCATCCTAATCCTCTGGTTGCAGGTATTCTTGAGCATCCGCTCACCTTTAGAAGCCTCCTTAGACATCGCAGGCCTCGTCACATACTGGACGTTAACTTCGATGACATCCAAAAGGCCATCTTTCCACCCTACTGGATCAGCTAGCTCTTCCACGTCCTATCGTCAATCAACAATCAACTTTATCGTCCTGTTAGGAAACGACTCCTCCCTATCCTGCGGATGACTTAAACAGGTTCATCTGGCTTCTTTCCTAATTCAGCGTATTACTTTTGGCTATAATACTGGATGAGTATGGCAGTGGAAGCATAGCTTCCGGACCGCTCGTTTTGTGTTTCTTCCCTGCGCTGTTCGATTGTCGATTTTGTCGACCAAACTCAGACCCATATCATAGATGGTATCCTACTCTTTGGTGGTATAGATTGGAGACGGAACGTTAATTGAAGGCGCATTCTCTTAAGGTCAGCGGATTTTATAAGGCTGTTTTTTCTACAGATCTTATTCTGGCAAGCCCTTTTTAGGGCTTGCAGTCTGACTATTCTTCACTTATTATTTTAAATTTTATCATAATGCCAGACTCAGGCAAAGCGTTAAGGGCATTTCAAGCCAAAATACAAGTGATGGTAAATATACGTATGGCGAGATATATAAAGATGCCTGTAAAGATTACAGATTCGAAGCTTTTGATGCTATAATTAAGGATAAGCTAGAGGTTTTGCACCAAGAAATGTGCACTAAATATGATAATTTACAAGGAAAAGTCGAGTCACTAAAAGGGAACATAACTGAAATCCACGATAAAACTGCTAATATGAATGCTGAAATATCTGCAGCACGTAATGAAGCCAACAAGAACTTTAATAAGTTGGAGCAGTTCCTCAAAGATCAGTTCTCTGCTCTGTCAATGAAAGGTAATCAGCCTACAGGTGAAACTTCTGACTATCTAAGAGACTCTTGTGAAATAGAGAGTGTGAATCCTCAGCCTATGGAAATTATCCCCTCCGGCTTAGGGAGTAATGATAACGATGGCAAAGACCCGAATAGTACAAATCGCAAACGGCTATACAATGATACGGATAAATGGATACCTGCAAAATCCAAAAAGGCTAAAAAAGCGTTGAACATTGGCAACATCAAGGATGTTGTTGATATAAATGATACAATCGCTGTTGCTTTTCGAGAAAGCAAGTCCGAACAGCGAAAAAATGTAGAAAAGCCAAATACCAAGAGCAGCTCCTATACTCCGCCAATCATAATACGTACTCACGGTCAGCCAATCAAGCAAATCCCGGGAGAGATTCAAAAGCATGTGGCGATTAACCAAATTACTGTACACACAGGCAGAGCAGAGACGATCAAAATAAGGTGTCATGATGAGGAAACGCATAGTAAATTGGTGTCTGGCATTAAGGCTGATAACGTGCTAAAGATTCAGCATCATCAACTTAAATCGGAAAAAGTCCTCAAATACGTTATACGAAATGTAGACGTGACCTATGACCTTAACGATTTTAAGGAAGACCTAAAAAAGGTCAATTATTTTTCCTGAGAAAGTTATTAGACTTAAAAAATCTAAAGGATCCATTGATATGCCCATGATTCTGGTTCTGTTAGCGAACATACAGCACAACAAGACTCTAAGAAATGTTACTCGCATAGGACCCTTAGCTGTATCCATTGAAATGTTCCGTGGAAATAAGAGACCATTACAATGCTTTAATTGCTTACGATTTGGTCATATATCTCTAGGGTGTACTGAAGCCCCTCGCTGTAACAAATGCGCTAAAGATCATCAGTTAAAAGACTGACCAAATGTAAAAGGACAAGATCCCTCAAAATGTATTCGATGTAATGGACAGCACACCTCCAGTTACACAAAATGTCCTAAATATCCGCAAGTCAGGACAGTGCAAAGTGCTAAAGTGTCCCCGGAGATTTCCTATGCCTCAATGGTCTCCTAACAAGATAAGAGCATTGACGTGAATGATTTTCAACTAATGTATAAACAAATTGGCAGTGTATGCAATTTGTTAAACGAACTGGGCAAGAAAATGCCACTGATGAGTGGATTACTTACAAATAAACATTGACAGTATGGCTGATCGATGCTATTCTATTACAAATCGAGGTAAACTTCGTTGCGTAATATGGAATGCCAGGGGGGTCCCCCGGAGGCGTATTGAGTTTTACAACTTCCTAACCCAATGGGATATAGACATAGCATTTCTATGTGAGACACACTTAAAGCCAGACCGCGACTTCAGGCTGCCTGGTTACTGTGTCTATCGTAAAGACAGAATTCTTCCCACTACAATAGAGTCCCCGTCAGCAAGATCAGCAATTATTATTAAGAAAGGCATTTATCATCGGGAGGAACCAACCCGAGACTATATGGGAATGGAAGCTGCTTCTGCTATCATTACTGATGCCACACTGGAAGAGGTGAAGCTAGTGGTTCTATATAATGCGCCCAAGCATAAATTCGATGCCAATGAGCTTGACGAGCTGTTTTCCGGGAATATTCCCGTTGTTATGGCGGGAGACCTGAATGCTAAGCACTCGCACTGGAATTCAAGATGCCATAACCAAAACGGTGTCCTTTTTTATGGCTACGTGCAAAGGCAATCTGATATTATTGCAGTAGGCCCTGTGGATGATACATATTATTGTGATCATTCTCCTTCAAGCGATGTACTTGATATTGTGTTGTTGAAGGGGTTCTACAAATCATTCAGTATCTATACTGTCAATGATCTATCCTCAGACCATAAACCAGTTACACTAAATTTTGACAACGTAAACATTGACCAAAAAGAAGAACTGAGGTTCAAACAAGACTGGAAGTTTTTTAGAGAAATTCTCAAAAATGATGACGACCCACTAAATAAAGTACATAGTACGAGCTACATAGATACCAATGTGAAAAGGCTTAAAAAAGTATAAATGCAGCTATTGACTCTAGTGCTTCACCGTTAGAGTCGAAGCGAGATGATCACCTTGATCTCACTCCAGAAATTAAACAATTAATTGAGCAAAGGAATAAGGTTAGAAGGCAGTGGTACCGAACTCGTGATTCATGGCTTAAGACCAAGTATAATAGGCTCACAAGAGGAGTTTATGAGAAGGTAAAAGCACTTAGTAATGACAGGTGGAATGATAAAGTTAAGAGTCTGTCGACCCACGATAACTATTTGGTGCATGGTTCGAGCCTTGCAAAACAAGGAAGCCATTAATATCCCACCCCTGTTAGCCCAAAATAGCAAATTCATCACGAATGATGATGATAAAGCGCAGCTTATTGCAAATTCACTTTCAGAACAGTTTGTCACGCCTACTGATGGTCGGCAAAAAGGATTTGATAAGTCTGAGAAAGTAAAATCCTGCAAAACTGGCTTCTATAATATTCACGGTAATGAATTCCCAAAACATACATTGATGTAAATGAAGTCCAAAGCATCATTAAAAATTTAAAAACGAGAAAAGCT
>JAHWFO010106817.1:0-16343 GCA_023313115.1 Rhysida immarginata
AAAAAAAAAATTTTTAAAGGCTCACAATGGATGGACCTCTCCAAGGATGCCACTGCTAGTCTAAATAATTTCTTACTCACGTAATCTTACCTCAGATGTATACTTAGTGTTGTTGCAATTTCCACTCTTCTCTCGATGTGTTGAAGCAAAACTTGGCCATTCATCACTTTGTGCAGTCTAGCGGTCGCCGATTCTTCTATTTACTTGCTTACCATTTGCTCAATACAGCACGGAGCTAAAGGAGTGCTTCCTCTATCGTCTTTCACGCTTTCTCAATAGTCTGCTAACTCATTATCTCCAGTTACTGATCATTTTTAAAGATTTTCAAGAAATTGTTAAGTACTTAGAATTCTCTTTTCTAAGAAAAGCCTGAAAAACAGGAATTCTATGCATTGAATTCTATATTGCACAAACTTTTATTTGCATTGTTGGTCATGAGATATATATTGTTGGTCCGTGCAGAGTGTTTGTGAATTGCGTGTTGATACTTATTGTTGCAAAAACTTTGTCTTGCATTGTTGGTCATGAGATATTTCTCATTAATATGCCCTGCCATAACCATGAATATCGATTTTTTATCAATAATTATTATTTTTTCGAAATCTGAGGTAGACCGTGACCTTCCTCATGTTTTGAAGGTCATGTATGCGAAATTTTATCAAGATCGGAATAAAACTGTAGATTTGTATAAAAAACAAACAAACAAACAAACAAACCCACAAACAAACAAACAAACCCACAAACAAACAAACAAACATCCTTCTTTATATATATACTAGAAGAGGTACCCGGCGTTGCCCGGGATAATTACACTTGGATGTAAACAGAACAATCTCAAAAAATTAAATTAAATTTTGCAATATCTTAAAAATAAACACATGAAAATGCTTAGAATTAATACAGTAAAAATTCCTAATGAAAATTCGAAAAAAATCTTTTTAAAGGCTCACAATGGCTGGACCTCTCCAAGGATGCCACTGCTAGTCTAAATAATTTCTTACTCACGTAATCTTACCTCAGATGTATACTTAGTGTTGTTGCAATTTCCACTCTTTTCTCGATGTGTTGAAGCAAAACTTGGCCATTCATCACTTTTGTGCAGTCTAGCGGTCGCCGATTCTTCTATTTACTTGCTTCCCATTTGCTCAATACATCACGGAGCTAAAGGAGTGCTTCCTCTGTCGTCTTTCCACTCTTTCTCAATAGTCTGCTAACTCTCCATTATCTCCAGTTACTGATCATTTTTAAAGATTTTCAAGAAATTGTTAAGTACTAAGAACTCTCTTTTCTAAGAAAAGCCTGAATAACAGGAATTACAAATTGAAACTTATCCATATTACATCATCATTTAATGTTCATTGTTATAATTCTTGGAAAGATTGCTTTAACATTACATCATCATTCTGTGCTCATTGTTATTGGTGAATTGCGCGTTGATACCATTGTTGATGCGAACACAATGGGCCTATTGTTGCACAAACTTTGCCTTGCATTGTTGGTCATGAGATATATATTGTTGGTTCATGCAGTGTGTTTGTGAATTGCGTGCTGATACCATTGTTGATACCTATTGTTGTACAAACTTTGCCTTGCATTATTGGTCATGAGATATTTCTCATTAATATGCCCTGCTATAACCATGAATATCGATTTTTTTTATCGATATTTATTATTTTTCCGAAATCTGAGGTAGACAGTGACCTTCCTCATGCTTTGAAGGTCATGTATGCGAAATTTTATCAAGATCGGAATAAAACTGTAGATTTGTATAAAAAATATACAGACAAACAGACCCACAGACAAACCCACAAACATCCTTCTTTATATATATAGATAGATTTTTTAACCGAACCTTAATTAAGTCATTCACAACTTACAAATCAGCGGTCTGTGATAAGAGAAGTATGATACAAATGTTAACAGACTAGAATCAATATCAAATCTGTAGTACTGCCATGCAATGTAGTAGAGGATTCGATGGGCATGTAATCTAAATTGAAACGTTTCTTCACAAAGCCAAGAGCTGTAAGTTTAATATAGCATCTACATTGAAGTCTCCAAATATCATACAACCAGACTGATTCATTTGTGTTCTCAATTCGAATCCGTCTACACTGTCTTATCAATGAATTATGACCAGTGCTCCTTCAAGGCACACGCATGGTTCGCCCCAACAACGATTACACATTGCAAAATTTGCATAACAGGCTGAGAAAGCTTTAAAGCTGGTGCATGAAACAGCAGTGCAAGAGCCTCAAGATAGGTAAATGTCCGGATTTAACGAACATCCAAAAAGGGATGATAATAGGCTATCGCAGCAAGGGTGGCACCATCTCCGAAACGGCGCGATTTGTGAACTGTTCACGGTCCGCTGTAGTGAAGGTGTACAAAGAGTGAACAGCAGGGACAGAAATCGCGTCCCAACGCTATCACTGTAAAGGGTCACGAGCCATCGACCAACGGGGTGAGCGGCACCTTCGACGATCGTAAAAGGTGACAGTAGAGCCACAATCCATCAACTGACCACCAGATTCAACAGTGGTGCCAACAGACGTGTATCTGACATTACCGTTGAACGCACCCTGCTACGGATGGGCCTGAACAGTCGACGCATGGTTGCTGCACCAGGGGTCATCGTCAACGACGCCTAGACTTTGACGTGAGCACTGCCATTGGACCACAGACGAGTGGGCTAAGGTCGCCTTCTCCGACGAGTTTTTGCTCCGTAAGATTGACGGGCGATGGCAAGTGCGTCGTGAACGCCATGAAAAGAGACTGCAGGAGGCTTTTGTGGGCCGGAAACAGGCTGGTGGGGGTAATGTCTAAGTGTGGGGGATCTTCTGTTGGCAGTTAGGTCCACTTATTCGTCTAAAGGGCAGAATGCCTGTGGCTATCTGTCAATCGTAGCGGACCAGGTGCACCCGTACATGCTCACGATGTTCCCCCAATGTGATGGTGTGTTCCAGCAGGACAGCGCACCCTGCCACAAGGCACTTCTCCTTCTGGATTGGTTCGAGGAATCCAATCGAACATCTGTGGGAGCACCTTGATCGCCATGTACGGCAGCTGGACTCTCTAACTATGACTCTCGAAGTTCTGTGGATAGCGCTTCAAGCGGAATGGACTGTCATACCATCGAACACACACCGCGCACTTCTTGCATTCATGCAACGACGCCTAGCAGCAGTTATATTGGCAAAGGTTGGCTACTCCCATTAATAAGCGGGTGGTCATAATTCAGTGATATGACTGTGTATATGTACAGGTTCACCTGCATTCATCCAAGTCTCACTTATTGCCAAGTAATCAGATGTAATAAGTACTGTACGGTACTAAATACTGAGCATTGAGATTGGTAACTATAACGTTTAAAATATTCTGTTGTTCAATGGAATCATCATCATTGTTGCAGCTAATGGTATCGTTGTTTTTTATTTTTAATATGAATTTTTTACGCGTTTAGTGAATGTTAGCAGCATGTGCGATTTCAATCTCTTGTATTCGTCTTTGAACTTTTCCATCGAAGGTGCTTCACTATCTGGAGTGAGACAGCAATTACAGCAATCTTTTGAGTTAGTTAAATATAATCCATCTATACTGCTTACTCTATTCAATCCAAACATAGAAGATTTTATTCTGATATGTTATAATCATAGAAGATACTATCAAATGTAGTAATTTGGGATTTAAATGCCGTGATCTCAGTGGCTTGCATCTAAATTGATGTTCACTGTGAGTTTAGTGATCGCTGTCCATTTCAAAGCATCATTTATGTTGTCTTTGAACTTGGAAATCAAAGGTGGCTTACATTTGATTCGTGCCCATTTCTTCATTTGGCAATTATAACCTGAAACGACAGATGCATTGTTTTTGCTGATGTTGTAGAAGTTGTTCACTCTTTTCGAACTCAATACCATAACCTACTACACTCATCTCTTTCACATGTTGTACAGGAGTGAGCACAGGGACGATAAACAATATTACAAAAATGATTTCGAACATTTTTCGGATTTGCTCAATAGACTTATAATGGGAATAATACATGGCTATAACTCAAAAACTCCTTGATGTCTGCCGCTGATATTTGTCACGCACTTATCCAATAACCTCGTCATTGTTTCATACAAAATTAGCTTCCTTTTTTACAGTCCTTTGTGAGTACACTGATCGCACCGTTTACAAATCCATCGTCCACATCGAAGTTCACTCTTAATATGTAAGGTGAGTCAACAGCCAAGCATGTAGGATATTGCAAGCCTCCTAATTCGACAGTACCCATTTTGTGCAGTTTTGATCTTGCTGGATCTAATTCACTTCTGCGGCCATAACCATTAATTTTATTACTGGCAAAACAACATATTAAACATGATAGCATTCTTGTTGGGAGCATCAACGCTGTTGTTGCGATGAAATAGCCTAAACTACATCGGGCAAATTTTCCATGCACTATTGTTTACTTTTAAATCTTCTCTAAATCAACTGCTTTCTCCTGAGGAAGCAATCTTTCACCTTTGCCGATCTTGGTCAGTATAGTTGAGAATATCTCATTATTCTGGCACATCACTCGTGACAAGTGAAATGAATCGTCGATATTGGGCATCACTCGTCTGAACTGACCATACTTATCTCATCAATTATTACACATTTCACAGAAAGGAATTGGCAATGATATTGTTGTAGGACCTTAGGAGTAAATCCACTGACCCTTTTGCTCTGCGGTGTGATTCTAAATACAGAGTGTACGGATTCTAAACAGTGCAGAGTGTTCCCGTTCAGGTTCACTGCAGTCCTACCAGTGGACGCACGGGCTATATAAGCATTACGAATTGTATTCTGCCGTTGTCCGAATCAATTTAAGGTTTAATGTTTCCATGATTAATTTCTATCGTAAATATTTTGTCATTGCCAGCAGTATGGGCAAAGGTGAAGTACACATGTATGCATTCGCTATCGCGTGTGCATATTCTGGGTATAAATTCTAAGATCAACTCTTTCTGTTCACATTACTCTGCAGATGTTTGGACATCACATTGCTACACTTTCTTACAAGTGCGCTAGCCTTGCCGGTGTCGTATTCGAATTCATTGTTGTTCTCATATCCCTCCATGCCAACAACACTTCGCATGTACTCATCTTTTATTTTGTTCTATTTGCAATTGTTTATAATATCGTCGTTTTTCTTGCACAGTTCTCTAAGTTCTCACATCAATGCATCCATAACTGTTACTTTCGTATTCATTCCTTCTGGCTAAAATGGTCACCTCGTTCGCATCGTACAATTAGATGAATTTGTGTACATCTAATACATCTACAATTCATTGCGAAATGGGTAGAACAATGTAACCATTTCAGGCCTTCTGTATCATCAACATCTTTTCTCTTGATATGTCTTATATTCATTACCGGTGTATACCATGCAATAAAATGAGCTAAAACTTATGCTATCTAATTCTGCGGTCTTTCCTCATATTTTTGATTCATAGATTTAGCCTGTTGAATTTTCATCTAAATCTTCTTTGTCCATCACTGCACGTCTTTTTTTAGCTTTGTGCTTCTGTTGTGGCAAAACGGTCGAAATGTTGGTGACTAGTCTACAAATATGGCTCATAAAATGGCTGACGCAGAAGATACTACATCCCGCGTCTTAGGCACACATCTGCAGCGTGCCTAATAATTTTAAATTTATTCTACATTGAATGCACAGCATGAAATCATTCACATTGGACTGATGAAACTGATGGAGCAAACATATCACACTACCGTTATGTGGGTGGTTTAAGTCCTTCTCAAACAAAAATCTATTATGAACATTACATGAATATCCAAATTCATTGATACTGAATATAAAACGAAATATGAATTCAGTCTCCCAAATTTTCGCATATACAGTATGTCGCTCCTTACTTAAATCATATTTGATGAAGATGCTGTTAATGTTGACGGTTATGGCTCGTTATGGTCTTCCACTGGTTGAATTCTATCACTCCATGTAGAAACGTTTATGTCATCAGATATGTTATTTGCGTCGAACTTTCAGTTATTGGCGCATTCGTTTCGAGCTATAGTTCATCTTGGCGACGCGGCGCCTCAACTTTGAGGCGTTCCTGTTGAGCCCATTGACGCTCAACATCGGACATCCGGGTCTTTTTGAATTCCCCATCTCTCGTTCTATATTATTGTGACGGTTTCTATAATTTTTCTCATGTATATTAGGCATAAATTTGAAAATTCTGTAATTTTTGCGAAATTTCCACACTTCGAAGGCCGATATCTTAGACACGATTAAATATTGAGGTTTACATTTTAAGCCATTTTATAAAGCGCTGAAAGATAAAACAAATGACACCTCAAACGTCGTGTTAGCACAAAGGAAGCCGGATCTAGACTAATTTAATATCCGCCATAGAGCAGATTTTCTGACTCAACTTTGCACTGCGATTGCGTCAGCTAATGAGGTCAGCACGAAATCAGTGATGGTCTAAATCATGCTTTGTTCTATACTCTATCGAATGCGATATCGATCATTCTTCTATCTATAATAGTTTTCACGTTATTACAGTTTTCGTGATCAACGCTTTTCGTGACATTCACGATTTAAGCTTGGCATCCTAGTCTCGAAACGTAAGACGTATTCTACGTCAAAAATCAATGTTTTGATTATTTATCGTTTACAATACTGATAATCTTCAAATAGCTGAAATTAACAGATTTTTTTCCCTCAAGTTAATTTCTATTTATTTATTTATTTTTTATATTTACTTCTATGTAAGTGTTATTAATATTTAGAGATTATATTGATAATGGAGCATGTCAGTCTAATAAAGCATATTCCTATATTTATGATATTTTCCATGAAGATAGGATATTTCCTTGGCTTTTTAGCAGACTTAGAGCTTACTGCAGAATCATATTACAGAATCATTATGTTCCACTGGAGTCAACGACCAGTTCTGTTCCTACCAGATGGTGGCAGTGGGCCTTTACATCGACCGAAAAACCAATTAAATTCCAAGTAGAGCTATTAACATTCCTTGCTTCTAAGACAAAACCCCCCGAGAATCCTGCTCCACGTGCTAATTAAAAGAAATTCTGTCGACCATTTGCATTCACTTCCAAACAGACTTTATTTTAAATACAGTTTATTTAATGAAAGAAATAATCTTATTTTAAGTTAAGACGAAATTGGGACATGTTATTGTTAAAGAATGTGCTTAATTAATTTGAATTGTAGAACGTGTAGAGATGGCATGTTTACCTCTTGCCTACATGGATTCCTGGATTGATAACTTGTCCAACAATCAGATGAAGGTTGTTATTTCTTTAAAACTTAAATTTAACTTTTGTAAAATTGAAATGACATACTAAGAATTCAAGATCGCATTTGTTTTACTTCTTTGCATTAGCAGAATATTCAACAGCTTAAAACAAAAAATTATATTAAAAAATAAATTAATAAGCCTAATAATTTTTAAAAATAAGGATTATCTAGGGAGGATATTTCATTAAAAAATAGTTTCTCTAGTCTCATGTTTTAAGTCCGTTAAACTACTTTTCTTGAATCAAATCTAAAAGTAATGATGATGAGTATTGTTGCATGGTGATGAGTAGTGTTGGAACGATTAACCAAATGCAGAAACTGGCTCTGGATTTAACAGTACGGTAAGTTTGTATGCCGATGCGTTTCGGTAGCATACCACTTCAACAGGCATAACAGAATTTCTTGTTTTTACACTTCGAGCGTTCACTGCTGTCCAGGCCGACCGTAATGGAACTGTCGCCAATAAAATGGTATTTTAATATACCAAGGCACATACTAATTCAGGATTCGTTTGTGACTGGATCAGTGTGTGTTGTTTTGTGGTTTGGTTGTTGTAAGCGTGGCTTTGATTTTTATTTTAATTATTTTAATTTTTTTTATTTTAATTATTTCGTTGGAGCTCTCGTTATAATGAAGTTGTATTGTGGGGTGTTATTGTTGCGTTGTGTGTATGTTAATTAGGTGTGCGGTTGTTTGGTGTGTAAAAGAGGTGTGTTTGTTGAAGATTGTCTGGTTTTATTAAGAATAGGTTATTTCAGTATTTAAGAGATTTATTTAAATAATTAAGAAGTATTGTTTTGTAGTCTTGGGGAAGCTGTGACAATGACTTGAGAAGCAGAGCGCAAGCTCTTGTTGTTGTCGCAGCTTTTCCAGAAATTTTATAGCAACAATGAGATAACAATTGCTTTTTCGGTTGTTGTGGAGCGCGTTTTTTTTATGTGTGTAATGCAGAGAAGCCCGGGTAAGAACGAAAGTTGCGTCGTTATGGAAAACGCTTAGCAAAGTTAAATTAAATATGACAAAAAGCTTTGCTTTGCGGAGTTTGTGGCTGCCCATCGTTAAAGACCCACAGGGACGTATGGGACCAGCCGAAGCGGAAATTTCGGGAAGATTCAAACGGATGCGACTATCGACTACCCTTCAAGGATAAAGGAACGCTTCGTAATCGTCAGGTTTCGGAAAAGAATGTTGGCCGCCATCCTAGATAAGAAACTTTTTTTATTTTGCCGTATAGTGAATTTTATTTTTAATTGAAACTACCCCGCCACGGCGGAACTTACGTTCATCATAGAGAGGAACCTATGTGTATCACTGCGCCATTAGGTGACGCAAAGGACGCTTCGCGTTCTAAATTACGTGACACTCATTTCAGTTCTTGTTTTATTTGTCAAAACGTTTAATGATTTTGAACTGTTAAACGTAACCGTAGTAGTTCTCCCAGTAAAAGTTGTGTGAGAATTTATCACTCGATGTTTAAGCGGAGTTTGACACATGAGATACGAAAGGGAAATGTTTATGCATCCTTTTTGGGAGATGGTTAATATATGCGTTGCAACAGTGTTAGCCGTACTTAATATCGATCTTGAGTGAGGTAAAAGGGTTGTTTTGTTGTTAGTATATCACGGGCGTACGGCTCTCCTCCCCTCTCCTGTTCCTTGTTTTGAGGATATGATCACTGCTTAAGGGCAGGAGTGATTGAAAATGAGGGCGTGACATGTTCATGTGCTGTTTTCCCTCACCAGAGATGTTTGATAATGGGCTGGACAGCTCATTACGTACAACACTGCGCATGACAATTTTTTGTTTAAATGTGAAAGTTCCTGATCTCATGTGTTAAACATGTGTTGAATTTGAAATATAGATGTAAACTATTGTGTTATTCATTGATCTCATTTTGATCTTATTTCAATATTCTTAAAGAAAGAGTTAAGAGTTAAATAGTTGTTTTTTTGCTGGAAAAGCTTTGTCGGGGGCCCCTTTTTTTTTAAGTTGTGTAATAATTTTATGAATATTAAATACTATTGACTAGAATGATTTGTTTTCATTACCCACCACACCTACCTTTCAGCTAAGCGTCACCTCCCCTCCGGGAGTCATTTTCTACAACCCGTCCCTACTGCAGCGACTTGTCCACGACTGCAGCGCGTGCAGTGAACACTTTCAACAACTCAGGGACGTTTTCGTGGGAACTGGACAGTATTTGAGAGTGGCAATAAAAATGGAGGCGGCAAAAAATGCGGTATTTTGTAATAAATAATTATCATGTAAAATTTTAAAGTGTTATTACCAACAATTTCCTAGCATAGATAACTTTAATTTTTTATATTATAATTTTAGCAAAATATAAAATATTGCCTTATTTATACTTTATTTAACATTAAAATACGGTTGAGGAGTAGATATAAACGACCTTTGCAAAATGGATAATAACCCAACAGTTTATTAGGAGCTTTAGCATAAAAGCTACTTATAAGAATGCGCCCTTGGTCCGTACGTTTATCCGGCCATCCGCCGTTTGCACGATAACTTGAAAACGGATTAACTTTTTCAAATTCTGTTTTCAGAAATATAAACCATCAAAGTCTTAGCTCGGCCGTATCAACTTTTCAGAAATTTTCGTGGACCCCTTCAAGTCGAATTCACATGCTAAAATAGTGAGTGTAAAGAATACAAAGATAATGGAATGTCATAACAATCGACTTGTCAAGAAGGAATACATTGTTACTTTCTGTTGATCTTTTAAGCATTATTGACATCGGCGGGCGCACGTGAAATCGCTTTGTCGACGCACGACTGCTCAAGTGCTCATAATCTATATTAAGGAGCGGAAGTAGCTCATAATCTATATTAACTTATTGGTTTTATAATGTCAGTCCGTCCCCTTCATAATTTATAGATTTTTTGAGGTAGAAGGTTGAAATTCGGAATGTAGCTTCCTTTGGGCATGTCCATCTCGACTATTTAGTTTGGTTTTGATTGGTACGCCGGGGTTGGAATTACGGGGGTGGGATTCAGAGAGGACAACATATCTATGTGTAAAGGCGTGAAATTCATATCCAGATTCCTCTAGGCAAGATCTGCATTACTATGAAGTTTAGGTCCAGTTGTTCCATTGAGGTCGGATTTGCGGGGGTGGCAATTATTTCGTATTTTACACTATGGCAACATATGGCATGTGATATATCATATGTTCGGAAATGATGAGAAAGGAAAGAAAATACGAGCTTTTTTACATTTTCTACATATTACGTTCAAGAAAACTTATTTTTTGATTAAAAAACTTGGGGAGAGGTAAAAAGTGCTGATAAAGGGGTAAAAATAGACGACTGCAGGATCTGCTATTTGCCTTACCTCCTCGGGGGGGGGGTTAATTTCTTTTTAATAAATGTATTTCTGCTTCACTGCTAAAGCTCCTCCTTGGAATGTTTACAAGATTTTATTAATTAATATAATAAAAACTGGACCTCTAAAATTAAGTGCAAAAAATTGGACCTCAAAAAAAAAACAGTTTAAAATATGTTTAAGGTAACACTTAAGAAAATATTGAATAAGAATATAAATAATAAACAAACATATCTTTTTAAATGATTTTTTAAAGTGATCATGCTGTTTTTAGTCAATATTGTATAAATACAGTAAAAGCCATGTATATATTTTTAAATACATTGGTATTTCTCCCCGTTTACTACGGTTTTCTCTATTCAGTATTTTCCGGCTTTAAACGGTTTTTTTTCCTTCATTGTGTTAGATTTGGAGATGTTTTGTGAGGAGAAATAAAGTCAGTGTTTAACAAGCAACCATATTTAATAGCGGAGTGTTGATAAAACCTGATGTGATACAGAACTCCAACAAAAGGGTATAAAGAAAAGGTGGTTACACAAATTTCGTTTCGTTCCCAACAAATCCCCCCAAAGGAACAAAATTTGTTACAAGCAGCTTTATAATATAATCATCTTAACATTTCTTATATTAGATTAATTATACCTCTCAGTCTCTTCAAATTTGGTCCTGATACCGGTTTGGTCAATGCATCAGCACACAGGTGCGTTTTCGGTTGATAGATTATTTCGTAATTTCCGTTGGAAACCTCTTCTTTCACAAAGACTGCGACTCTCAGATAGTGTCTGATCTTATTATAGGTGGTAATTTCATCACATGTATTTATCGTCGCTTGGTTATCATTGTAAATGCGGATTGGTAATGAGAGGAATTGGTCTTCTCCTAGCTCATGCACTAAACCTCTGATCCATTTCATTTCTTTTAAACAATCACTTATCGCTGTCAGTTCACTTTGACATGTGGACATTGACACGTGTTCTTGTTTTTTACTTTTCCACGCTATGATATTATTTGCAATTTTGATTACATATCCAGTAACTGATTTCTCTTTTGCTTTTCCATCGTTCCAATTAGCATCCGCGAAACCTTGCAATTTTCCGTCATGATCTGTACAGGTTAGTTTTACATGTTGAGTTCCTTTCAAATAGCTTAACATTCATTTGGCCGCTTTCAGGTGTATTTCTCTAGGATCTCTGATATAACTTGAGAGTGCTGTTACGGCGTAAGAAATGTCTGGTCTTGTTCCTAATGCCAAATACATCGAACTTCCTATAATTTCTTGATATTCTGTTTTGTTGGCCTGTGGAGATTCGTTGAATTCATTCAGATCTTGATTTGGATCTAATGGTGTTGCTGCAGGTTTACTGTTCTTCATTCCAAAGCGTTCAAGTATTTCTTTTATTTGCTCTTCTTGTGATATTTCAAGTTTTTGATTGGTTGACATTTTAATCTTCCATCCTATGAAATTTGATAATTCTGATTGTTCCTTGAGATCGAATTTTTCCCGGATTTTATTTATTCCTTCTTCAATTATTACTTCGTTATTGCCTATTGCACATATGTCATCTACGTATAAAGCAATATACATTTCACCTCTCCTTGACTTGTATCGAAATATGCATTGGTCAAATGTCAATTTTTCAAACCCTTTGCTTTTGAGATGTTCACTTATAGTTTGATACCACAGTCGTCCCGATTGTTTTAAACCATATATGCCTTGAAGTAGTTCACATACCTGGTCTTTTGTACCTTCGTCAAATCCCTCAGGTTGTTCCATCAAGATTTTTTCTTCAAGTTTTCCAGCTTTATGCTGTTTTTACATCATAGAATTTTATGGCGAAGTTTTTGAGTTTTCCAATAGCGATCAATGTTCTTAGGCTTTCTAGTCGAACTACAGGTTGAGTATGTTTTATGATAATCTCTTCCACTGAATTGTTCGCATCCTAATCCCACTAATCTAGCTTTGTACTTCTCGATGCTTCCATCGTTGTTTTTCTTTATAGTGAAAACCTATTTGCTTTTGATTATTTTTTGATGTTTTGGTCTTTCTACTAATTTCCATGTGTTATGAGCATTTAGTGAATCTATTTCATCTTGCATTGCTTCGTGCCATTTTTCCTTTTTGGGGCTTTCCATAGCTTCTTTGAATGTTTTTGGGACTTTCGTCTCATTTTGATTTGATTGGGTATAATTTGTTTGTATTTCTTTTAATATATCTGTTTGATTCTCATCTAGGTGTTCTTCTGTCGTTGGTCTTGCAGCTGTTTCATTTATATCATCGGTGTCACTATCTGTTTCTTCCATTTCATTGTATATCGGTGTTCCATGTCTTATATTTTGCTCCCGTATACGTTCTGATCTTCTAGTTGGTTGAATATTTCTTGTGTCGTCATGACGTGGCCTCCTTTGTCTTCTAGGATGTTGCTGTATTTCTTCTGCACATATTTGTTGATCATTTTGAATTTGTCTTTCTTCATGGTCCACCAGTATGTAGTGAAAGTTTATGTTTTCAACTTGATCCTTTTTATTCAGTTTTAATAATTCAGATCCCTTTCGTTCTTCAATAAATTTGACGTCTCTTGATTCAACTATTTTGTCTTCTGTTACGTCATATATTCTATATGCTTTCCTTATTTTTGAATATCCCACAAATGTTCCATTTTTTCCATTTGGTGATAGTTTGTCTCTATTGACTTTTGGAATCCAATAGTATGCTAAGCATCCAAATGTTCGAAGGTGATTGGCTATCGGTCTTTTATTACTGTATTTTTCTTGTGGAGTTAGATTCCCATTTATTTTCGTTGGGCAAGAGTTTCGAATGTATGATGCTGTTGCTGCCGCTTCTCCCCAAAATGTTGGTGGTAATTCAGCATCTATGAGCATTGTTCTCACCATATCGATTATCGTTCTATTTTCCCTTTCAGCGATTCCATTACTTTGTGGTGTGTAAGGTGTGGTTAGTTGGTGTTGAATACCTTCTTCTTCTAGTAGCTTTGTTAGTTCACCCCCAATAAATTCTCCTCCATTGTCAGTTCGTATTTTTCTTATCATCAATCCAGTTCGTTTCTCTTCACCTCGTTTAAAGTCTTTAATTTTATCTACCGCTTCATCCTTACTGTATAGGAAGTAAGTGAATACTTTTCGTGTGTAATCATCTACGATGGTCATCATATATTTCCTTCCACTTAGTGTTTCTGTAAAGGGTCCACATAGATCTACATGTATCAGTTCTAAGGGTTTTGTTGATTGGATTGAATTCAGTTTCGGAAACGGGCTTCTGGTAAATTTTCCAGTGTTACATGCATGACAGTCTAGTAGTTTACTTTCCTTATAATCAAGTCCTGTAATCATGTTGTGGTTTTTTAGTTTATCCAGGGCTCTTTCATTCAAGTGTCCTAGTCTTCTATGCCAGAGCTGTTTGTCCGATGGATTTATTTGCGTCCTTTCTGAGTTTACATTATTTTTATCTGTTTTCTTTCTGTTTTCTAAATTATCATTTTGTTCCGTGTAAAGTGATAGAGGATTCACGTTTGAGTGATTTGTACCATTATCAATCACGTTTGCATGTAAGAGGTAAAGATCGTTTATAAGGCTTGCTTCTGCCACTATGTCTCCAGTAGCGTTTATAACTATAGCTTGTTTGTTGTCAAATATAATTTCATTTTGCCCGTTTACAATTTTGTTTACAGATATCAAATTTCCTCTTAGGGTTGGTACGTACAAAACATCTGTTAGTTTGATATTATATTCTCGTCCATCAACATTTGTCATCATATTAATTGTGCCCGTGCCATGGATTGCTGCTACACTATCATCTGCCATTTTTACTTCTCTTGTGTCTTTTTTATAGTCAACAAACCAATCTTTGTTTGAAGATATATGGGCTGTAGCTCCAGAGTCTAAAATCCATTCGGTATTTTCTTGTTCATCATTTTCGATTTCCTGCTCATCTTCAGTATTTATTTCATCTGAGTTAGTATAGTTTGTATATTCTTTTGTTGCCTTATGTACTGCTCTCACTGTCCATATTTGTTCAGTTTTAGTGGTCGCAACTGATTTGTTATTTCTTGCCACTCTTGCTTCTGCATTTCTTTTTGGGTGTGGTCTGTAATGGCCTCCTTTTTCTTTTGCTATTTTTGATTCTGGTTTCCCATTCACTGCTCTATCATTTATTTTACTGTGCTTAAACCAACAGTTTGCTTGTTTATGTCCTAGTTTGTTACAGTTCCAACATCTTTCCGTTTGCCCTCCATTTTTATTTCCACGTTTTACACGATATATCATTTCTGCGTTTCTTCTTGATTTTGATTCTTCCTCTTCTATATCGTCTTGTGCCTGCAACGCACGTCTTAATAAGTCAATGCTAATTTCTCTTGTGGCATCAAATGACATTTCCACTGATCTATATTTTTTGCTTAGACCTTTAGTAATGTTTAATGCTTCTTCTCTAGGCGATATTTTTAATCCTAGGGCTCTTGCTTTTTCACATAAAGCTTTCCCTCTCGCTATATAATCCATCCATTTTTCATCTTCCTTCATTTTTAGTTTCGCCACTTCTCTCCAGATATCTGCTCTTTTAATGTCTTGATCATATATATATATATATTTCCTCTAACCTTTTTCAAAGTTCTTTCGCATTTTCGATTGTGATCACTTGATTTAACTGTTCATCTTCCATTGTGCAAGTGATTAATGTCATCGCTTTATTAAGTACCGAAAGGTGCTTTATGCTTTGGCCTTGTCCGTCCGTCCGTAACTCGATTTTCTCGGAAAGTATGAAAGATTTTAAAAATCTATTTTCACCAATCGATACATATGGGAAATGGCACGGACGAGTTCGAAGATGGTCGATATCTGTACAGTGGCACGCGCTCTAATTGTACTAATGTGATACCCCCTCAAAATTTTTGAATGTTAAGATATAGTAAGTATCATATCAAACCACTCGTAACGACGAGCCATGAACGAATATAACGTTATTAAATAGGGTTTTGCCAATTGATAAATTTAGTTCGAAGATAGCCGAAATCGGTACAATTGCATTGGGGAAAACGCGTAATAAGCATATAGGTTCGGCTCAGCGCGTGCTCTAAACGTTAATGAGATGGTGCGCGTGCAGGATGCACGAGATGGACGATTATTGAAAAGGCAGAACGGACTCTAAATCAAAAGAATTTTATTCGTAGGGAGCTTATTATTTATTTATTACGATAACTTGAAAACGAATTAACTTTTTCATACTCTGTTTTCACCAATCCATTAATATGGGACAGAGCACGAACAAGTACGAACCTGAGATAGCCAGAATAGGTACGTGCTCTAATGGTAACATTAAGATACCCCCTTAAAAATTTCCTCTAACCAGATATGGCATGTAATATATAAAATAAATCGTCACGACGTCTCATGAACGAATATATGAGAGTAACTAGTGATAGCACACATTGGTGTAATAGCACGTGTACGTTTAAGGATGTATCATTAATGAATATAACGCGTAAATAACGACAGTGGTAATTGGTTTACTAGCACGTGCCTAATAGTACCATATGGTACCGATGGAACTTTCAGTGATAAGATATGGTGTGTAATATATCAAACAACTCGTAACAACGTGTCATGAGTGAATATAACAAGTCAATAATGATAGTGGGAATTGGTTAAGTAGCACGTGCCCTAATGTTAC
>JAHWFO010106819.1:0-10000 GCA_023313115.1 Rhysida immarginata
GGGTCTAACATTAAATTAAACAAAAACGGTGACAGCGGGTCACCCTGGTTTATCCCACTCAAAAGTGGGACCGCCACACCATCACTGTGGCCGTCATAACTGTACGTCGTTGTGGCCCGATCGTACAGGTCCCGCACGAGATGTTAGTAATGCGGGGAGACGCCACTGTCCTCCAGAGACCATAACAACGCCTCATGAGAAACGCTGTCAAAGGCCTTCGCGATGTCCAGCGAGCAGGCATAAAAGGGACGATGAGCACGACGGCAATGCTTCATCAGACCCTGGAGGAGGAGAAGGTTGTTAGCCACACTCTTATCCTCCATAAAGCCAGCCTGGAGTTGGTGATGCTGAATCACTGATTGGAGACGACCGACCAAAATCCGCGTGTACACTCGGTACAACACGGATGAGATGGTAATGGGTCAGAGGCCAGCCGCTGACGGTGGCTGGCTGCCTTCGGGATGAAGACGGTCCGAGACCGCCTCATCTCATCAGGGATCCGCCTGAATGCAAACCAGTTGGAATAAATTGCAGTCAGGACTTCAGTAGGGATAAACCGCAAACTCTCCACCGTTAGCCTATCAGGACCAGGAGCGGTGCTTGCCCGGGCGGCCTTCACAGCCGTCCGGACCTCCACGACAGATGGCAGGTCGAGAGAGATCGGTTGAATAACCGGGAGGTTGCGTATGCTTCCCTGCAAAGATAGGGTCAAAGACCGTGTGGACCCGAAGACTCCCACCTCGGTCTCGTTCCCCTCCCGCATAAGGGCATCGCAACAGACACCAGGACCTTTAGCATACAGATGTTGGTGACGCTTATACCTCTCCCGCTTTCGGGCAGCCCGATTGCAGGGAGAGGAAGGTTCGCTCCTGGCTGATGGCCGCTCGGGGACGGGGCGCTCTGCCATATAACCTGGCACGAAATTACGTATCAGGTCAGTGATGACAGAAAACGGTACCGGTCCCGACCTGAGGTCTTCTGCCTTAATACCACCACAACCTGCCTCTCACAGCAGCGCTGAGATGACTTCAACAGCGGGGCCATTAGCCGTACTGGAAACCGCCACCTCAGGCTGGCTTAGGGTCTCTTCGAGCGATCCACTATCCCGGTCACTGAGAATCATCCCGATATCCGGGAGTGGACTACCCTTAAGAGCCCTCTCATCCGTCACCATGGCCCGATAATCAGGGCTCGTCAGGGTGTGGCGGATGGCATTAAAAGTCCGCCCCTGAAATTTCTCAAAGATCTTCTCATTAATCTTCATAATATCAGGGGGGAACGAGGCCTCAATGGATGCCATAACCCGGAGCTCCGTCAGAGACCATTGACCACGGGTCACTGCCTCTTCAGAAGCTCCGGAATGGTCAGTCCGCTTACGCCTCGTGCAGGCTGCAATAGATTTAAATTCTCGGCCGCATCCGACATGGTCGCAGCGGCACGAGTTATTGCCCTTGGCGTGTGCTTTACGGCACTTAGTGGCGTGGGAAGTCATGCTCTTGTATTTGTCAAAGGTTTTCTGACATAAGATACATTGGAACATAACTTCCAGATCGTGGGCCTCACGCACATGGTTTATTAAGCCAGTAACGTGAGATTGCGGAGCCCCACAGATGGTACACGTGGGGGCGCTGCCACTTGGCACTGGATATGGAAGACTATATAGAGATGTAGCCATTAGGCGACTCGTACAGGTGAGGCTGTTAACCTGTACTTAAGATTAGTGAAAATTTTTGAATGTGTTAGTCGCCTGGGAACTGCCCCTCGAGTTAGAAATAGGGGGCAGACGCTTGCCTGGTTTTAGCCTAAGGACACAGGAACGGTGAAAAAACACTCTGCTCTCAGCTAGCCAGAAACTGCCTCCGACTTGGCTCCTTAAATTTGTGCCTTAGTTACCGACTCTCACCACTTGGAGGTACCAGGTTCGATTTTAAGAGAGTCACGTTTACTCCCGCCGCTTACGCGCGCTTTGATGAATTGATTTCAGCTCCACCACGATCGAGCTCTGTTCACCAGCATAGCTGCTCAGTCTCGTACTTCCTACGCCGCCGTTTACCCGCGCTTTAATGAAATTTCTTTCATGAGCTCTGTTCACTAGCAAAAGGACACTTTTGTTGGCATCTCGGCTCCCATGCCACCTATAATGCACGCGGTTGGACGGTTTCCTGGGAGCACGCAGCCCGTTCAGCGTTCCAATTTTGGCGCCTGTACGTCCGTTAGTTTCGGAGGTGGGTGTTCGACGTGGGACTTAGTCGAAATTTTGCCTCCTCATCCACGAAACGAGCTCTGTTCGTTAGCAAACTTTCGTTGGCAACTCTGCTCCTACACCACCTATGTGCACGCGCGTTGGACTGTTTCCTGGGAGCAGGCAGCCCGTCCAACGTACCAATTTTGGCGCGTCTACGTGCCCTAATTTCGGAGGTGGGTGCTCGAAGTGGGACTTAGTCGAAATTTTGCCTCCACCATGAAACGAGCTCTGTTTGCCCTGGCTATTCTTAAGAGAGTCATAGTTTACTTCTTGCCGAAATTACACGCGTCTTGGGTACTCCAAGATCACTCTTTGAGACACAGCGGCCCGTGTCTCAGCCGGCACGGCTGACTGGCTTACAGAGAGAGCCCCCAGGACGGACAATTCCGAGCCTGTTTCCCCCGGACGTGGGAACGAGTTTCCCCAAGAACGCGGGCAAAGTCGGTCCGACGGCGAAAAGTAAACTCGTCTCTGGCATTGCCTGCAGAACCCCTGCAGGGACGGGACCGGTTACGTGCTGTTCGGCGTGTCCAGCACATTTAGGATTCCGCCTTACCCGTTGGCTCGGCAGACATCCCCCGGTTGGATTAGGGGCGGAAGCTCCCCGACACCACTCGCGATGGCACCAACGGTTGTGTGGACGTTGGTGATTCTCGTCATCTACCCCTCCAGCGTGTGCATTTCGCACTCTAATGGGGGGCACCTCGGAGTTAGGTCGGCCACATGGGATAAGTGGAGACCTTCCAGGTATTAGTGGAGCCGCCAAGAGTCTGGAAGACTCATCGGGAGCAGCCCTTCTCCCCGGCGTTGCTTTGCGGGCATCACATTTGCGGGAACAACTACAATTGGCTATATAGAAAGATTCCCCGGGACTGAACTGTATGTCCCGGGTTGAGGTTTAAGAGTGTCGTCGCTTTCTGGCTCGGGCAGGACCTTTTCAGGTGATGGGCCGAGTCGGAAACAGCCCCTTTTCAGAGGCTGCTGCGATGGGCAAGGAAGGGGGCCCCGCTAGAAAGACGGCCTCGCGGTCCCCCCCCCCCCAGCCCAGCCCAACGGGGATACCTTATAGCTTCCGCTTTGATGTCCCCGAGCCTCGCTGATGGTGTGCGGACTCGAACCCACCAGAGCTGGGTTAGTGGATCGTGAGTAGGGTTAGTGTCACCCGACACCAACAACCAAAAACAAAAGGAAAAATTCAACACGGGAAAACTCACCCGGCCCAGACACCGGAAGAATTGACAGATTGAGAGCTCTTTCTTGATTCGGTGGGTGGTGATGCATGGCCGTTCTTAGTTGGTGGAGCGATTTGTCTGGTTAAATCCGATAACGAACGAGACTCTAGCCTGTTAAATAGACGTCCAATCTCGGGGTGCCGGCGCCTCTAAAACCTTTTCTCCTTCTCCGATGGAGTTGGGGGAGGGAGGGAGGCGGGATAAACGGGCTTTGCCTGGGTCGGACGATCGCTTCTTACAGGGACGAGCGGCGTTCAGCCGCACGAGATTGAGCGAGATTGAGAAGGAATCAGCGTGTTCGGAAGGAGTGGGTAACCCGTTGAACCTCCTTCGTGCTAGGGATCGGGGTTTGTAAGTATCCCCCGTGAACGAGGAATTCCCAGTAAGCGCGAGTCATAAGCTCGCGTTGATTACGTTCCTGCCCTTTGTACACACCGCTCGTCGCTACTACCGATCGAATGATCTAGTGAGGTCTTCGGACTGGCGGGTCCGCTGCTGGTCGCGGTGGCCTGCCGGGAAAATGACCGAACTTGACCGTTTAGAGGAAGTAAAAGTCGTAACAAGGTTTCCGTAGGTGAAAATCAGTTTAATAACACTAAATGTTTACATAGCATCACAATGTATACCATTAATAGTGGTTACTCTAAATATTCTCAAAAATTTATTACTTCATTTACATCTTCACCCATGGATAACATCAAACAGACAACTATAAAACAAAAATATAACCTCAAAATTGTATATTTAAACTCTATGTATAAAATTAACAACATTCCTCAATTCATAAACAAATATCGGAAATACATAATACTCTATAATATAATTATAAAAATAGTATCAAAAATAATCTCTATACATTAAATTCAAACTCAAAAAGACAAATATCATACAAAATAAAAATCAACCAATATAAATGACATCACAATACTCAATTCTCTATATACATATTTACATGATTACATATTTACAATTACCGCAGGGACACCTCTAAGTATTTAAGTATTTAGTGGACCTATACCCAGTTAAAATGTTTTTTTAAAAAGTTCCATGTATAGGTCCACTTTTTTAAAAAAATCTTTCATGCGACCAGCCCTTTGATGGAAGAGTCTCTCCATGGTGTAGAAAACCCATAGCATTAAATTGGTCGTTGTATTCAAATGCGACTACTGCCACTTGAATAGAACTTATGGCAAGAACTATTATTTGGGACAGCAATAGTTTACATTTAAATGAAGCATTAATCGGAATACCATACAATAGGTATTCCTGGTCATGCTGAATATCCCCACCAAGATGGCCAGCAAGACCAAATAAACAATTATAAATCTTTTCTAAATTTTTACAGCACCACAAAAAGTGCTCCTCTGTACCATTGGTATCACAGAATAAACAATTCGCAGAACTTCTTCTATTAATTTTATATAGAAACTCAGGCGTAACCCCTCCCTTCCTTCTAAATTTCCAGGCGGTGGCCACATCCTTTGAAATAAACAAATTATTCCATTCGGATATTACTTCGTAGGGAAGGAGACCAGGAAAGAAACTCATCTTTCTATTAACAAAAATTTTTATCCCTTCTCCCTCCCTAATATCATAATCATTTTCTCTATATTTATAATCAATTGCATTTTTACAGAATCTGCACTTACAATTATGTTTAGCTTTTAATTTATTATTGCAGATCCTGCCACATTTTTGTTAATCAGTGTTAATTTTGTGGACACCGCCCTGGAGAAAAAATTTTCTCAGTCTTTTTTATAAATTCAGGAAGCAAATTTAAAACTCCCTGTTTCAATGGAGAAAAGAAGGGGTTACATTTGCCATATTGTTTATAGAAGAAGTCCTGGAAGTACACAGAGTTACTCTCCCTAATGGTATTCAAAACAAACTCGACTCGGCTTCGAATCCTTAAAGCATTTAGATTTTTTAGATTCAGCCCCCCCCCTGAACAACGTTACCATATATAAAACCACGTCTGGGCCATCGATGATTACCAATGACCCGGCGCGCGATCCTCCGTTTAATTTATCTAAAAGTTTTACGGGGGGCTCTATAATTTTAATCTTCGAGTCGAGTTTGCTTATTAAGAACGTATTGGCCATATTGGCCCGTTCTTTAATTGTTAATAATTTACCAAAGGATTGCCACTTCTGTATACTATCCTTTAGATCCTGAAACCAATGGACAGAGTTGACTATTGCTTGGTCTTTTTCACTAAAGAAAATTCCTATTATTTTAATGCAGTCAGCCACCTTGAATTGGGAGATATTCTCCAATAACCCATCACTGTCCTCCAAATAATTAATAATATTGGACTTGCCATAATTAATTTTTGCATTAGATATCTCCCCATAATCAGTTCTCAAATCAATGATACATTTCAATTCTTGCATACTAAACAAGAATAGGGAGATATCAGCATACGCATTTAATCTCATTAAGTGAGGACCTAGCCCAAACAATTTTTTTTATCCTGGCAGAGTGCAGACTCTGGAGCCCATATTTATTCTTAAAATATGCCTCCATTAAAAGGTTATCATTTTGCTTATTTTTGATGTTATAATTTTTAACAAAAGCCTGCAACTGCAGCTTGAAAAAAATCCCAGAACTGAATGGGGTCATCGTTATATTGCATAAAATCCGCGTATTGTTTAGCAAAAGCTCTGAAATCACTCCTACAGTCATCGTCACTTAGCTTCCAAGATGGAAAAGAAACTTGAGACAATCTGCCTCTGTACTGAAAATTCAACCCAAGGGTTATGCCTATAGGCTTATGATCCCCCTTAGGTCCCAGAGGCAGTATCTCACAGTGACGAACTGACTGCAGGAGATCCGGGCGACATAAAATCGATCGAGTCTGGCCCTGGAGTCTCCACGACTCCAAGTAAAAACTTTTGTGTTTCCATTGAATTGTCGCCAAACATCTGTCATGTTCCAATTAGCCAGACTCGATCTCAACAGAGCCCTCAACGCGGGATGCCATTCAGCTCTGTCCAAGCGATCCAGGGCGGGGTCCAGGGTAACATTCCAATCCCCGCCCATAATATACTGTTCTAACGGCGCTGTACTGATGTAATTATTGCATTTATTCAAAGCTGCAGTTGCTCTGGAATTGACCTGAGGAATTAGAATATTTATAATTCGAAAGACTGGATGTCCCATCATACAGGTCAATCCAGACATCCATGATGGCGTATTATCAGACATGATTCCAGTTTCCTGGATCATGTAAATAGCATTCTTATCCCTCAAGATGAAATCAAAGAAAAAATTCTTATTGCTGTAGGTATTCAGTCCCCGGACATTCCAGGAGTAAACGGTCAAGACAGGGGACATTATGGTTAGAAAGAGAAATAAATACAACGATCCACCAATTATTTAGTCTTGGGCTTTTTTGGCCTTTGGATGTTCTCAATGGCCTTTCTAATTTCCTCTTGCGAGGATTCTGATAAGTTCTTCTGTTTTTGTTTTCTTCTGGCAACCAGAAGAAACTCCTCCATCGAATAGTTGTATCTCTCAACCATTTCTCTGAGACTGGTTTTCCTTCTGCGGGACTCTGTAATCATCAGGAAAAAATCGCCTTCGAGGCGTGCTCTTTTTTCAGGGTTTAGTCCCTGCTCTAACGACAATTTCGGTAGCTTCGATGAGGAAGCCGATACATTTAGATCATGTTGTTTTTTTGCTTCAGTTACATCCCCCCCTGAACTCATGGATATATCCTCTTCTGTAATACTTTTTTCACTTTCGTCACCGTCTTGATTTCTAACTATGATGCTTAAAGGCTCGGAATTTACCTCATCCATATTCTTTTTAGTCACGTTACTTTCTTCTATTATACTTAAAGATTCCCTAATGATACTGTCATCTCCATCCTCCTCCGGAGACCCTTCTACGTAATCTTTCACCGGGTCCCCAGTACGCTTTCGTTTGGTCTTTCTAGGCGGTGTCGAACTAACTTGGTGACCGGCATCATGAATGGAACTCTTCCCTAGGTCTCCCTGGTGAGTTGATGCCTTATTCATTAAGGCCGGACAATCCTTAATTAGATGTCCCACAGTTAAAACACGCCTTGACGGCCCTGGATAGCCGTAGGTGAACCTGCGGAAGGATCATTGTCGTAAGATCACTTTTTTAAAACTCGCAACGAGTCGCACGTCCCGTACTCGAACCCGTAGACCGACCGTCTCTGACAGTCGCGGTAAAAGCGGGCTAACAGTCAAGTGCGTCCTCCGGTGCAGTTTTTCCCCACTAAACCCCGAAGACCAGGCAATGAATCCCGACGTTCTGTTGGGAGTCTGGCGGCAGTCATGAGACAGAGACCGTGTCTGTAGGCTGCGGCAGGTCGAGGAGATAGCCAGTTCCTCCAGAAGCTCTGACGAATTGTTTCGATCGACGCTTTCGTCTGTACCGAACGGCTCGCACGCCCGTGTGGGAGAAAGCTCGGACGAACTAGAAGGCAGAGCGGCTGTTCTTGGGGCGATGGTTGGGCCCTGCCACACGCTCTCTGGTCCAAGAGAGATGGAGCGGAAAGAACGGTGATGCCAAGTGGCAGCCACCGGAATCCTAAAGGGTACTGGTACAGCTTGGCTGCCGACAGCTGCGTTGGCCGTTGTTTCTGGGTTAGCATAGGTGTGCGTGACGGTTCTCGAGCCGGCTGCTCTCCTCCCTAGATTTCTTTTTTTATCTTTAAGCACAGGTACCTATCCCGATGACAGCGTCGTTCTGGCCATGCACGCGCAACTTCGCAACGTCCTGCGAAAACGTGCGGGGACGACTGCCAGTTTTTCCCATAGCGTGAATGTACTACCCTGCTAGCGACCGACGTAGAGGTACCGTCTCGTTACTTGTCTGTGGGTAAGGTGGGGCAAAGGGCTTTCGCACGTAGATTCTGAAAGCTACTCCTGCCTTTCCCGCGAGATTTTCACGTTTGGTGGGACAGTCATGAGGCTATGCCCTACTGGTCGCCCGAAATTGGCACGGCGAAGCGGCTCCCTTTGAAGGGTTACTGCCTTGGCGTGCCAGCCAGTAGGGAGAGAGGTTTAAAGAGCTTCAGTTGCAGTTCCGCCGAAGCCACCGCCACAAACGTAAGGGCGCCTGCTCACGTCCCAGCCACTTTTGACAAGCGCCCAGTGTTTACAAACGCTGCGGAATAGCGTCTAGTGGAGGTCTGTGAGACGCAGTCGTTACCTTCCTTGGGGCACTTTAATGGTTTCTACTGCGACAGAGCCGCCCGGCATCCTTTCTCAAACCTCGGTTAAAAATCTTTAAGTCTGCCAACCGAGAGGATTCCTGTGGCCGGTTGGAATCCAGCTAAACCTAGACCAGTATTCTAGGTCGTTTGAGGGTCCATGTCAGCTTGTAGAGATGCGTCTACGGCAATGGACTGCTCCTGAACGAACGAGACGTAAGTCTCTGTTTAATACAACTCCGAGCGGTGGATCACTCAGCTCGTGGGTCGATGAAGAACGCAGCCAACTGCGTGAAGTAATGTGAATTGCAGGACACATTGAACATCGACGTTTCGAACGCACATTGCACATTGCGTGGGGTTTTGGGGGTTTGAGGGAAAAGGAGGCAGCCTCTTGCGTCCATGCCGTCACTAGAAACCAACTCGACCTCAGATCAGACGAGATCACCCGCTGAATTTAAGCATATAAGTAAGCGGTGGAAAAGAAACTAACGAGGATTCCCCTAGTAACGGCGAGTGAACAGGGAAGAGCCCAGCGCCGAAGCCCTCGTCTGTAGCGGTCGGCGGGCAATTTCGCGTTTGGGAGGAGCTTCTCCCGGCAGATCGCGGAAGCCTAAGTCCCCCTGACCGGGGCCACTGCCCGTGGCGGGTGAGAGGCCCGTTTGGCTTCTCGTTGTGTCTGCCAGACGGTTCTCTCCCTGGAGTTGGGTTACTTGGGAGTGCAGCCTTAAGTGGGTGGTAAACTCCACCGAAGGCTAAATACTTCCACAAGACCGATAGCAAACAAGTACCGTGAGGGAAAGTTGCAAAGAACTTTGAAGAGAGAGTTCAAGAGTACGTGAAACCGCTCGGAGGCAAACTGGTGGGCCCTCGAAGGTCGAACGGGGGGATTCAACCAGTCTCCTCGTCGACGGCCGTCGCGATGTATGGAGACCTGAGGGGAGCCGTCTGTCCGTTGGCTGGCCGGCAGCGGGCGGGTACATTTCCCCCTCAGTAGGGGGACCTCAGTAGGGGGAGTCGCGGCCTCAGTAGTGCATTTCTGCCGCGACCGGTTGGGTTGCCCATAAGAAAGGCGGTCTTGGGGGCGAGGTCAATGGGTATGTACCGTCGGCCGGCGTGCTCTTTCCTCTTGGGGGAAAAACGTCGGATGGTGGCTACAGCCAGTCCCTGCTTTTGGCCGCTACCCAACCGAGGCCTTGCGTGCCCGCACTCGATGCTCCGCATTACCCGCTCGTCAGGTCGAGCTGCCAGGGACCGATTGCCACTCGCGTGGTTTTTTGGTCTCCTGTGGGCTCACTGGTGGTTGGGCGTTGGTGCTTTCATGGCGGCGCTTAA